>JAFMOC010000347.1:42500-62500 GCA_019802505.1 Corydoras sp. C115 | reverse complement strand
GCTGGGCAGATACACCCAGGACAGGGGGGCAATCCATCACTGGACACACACTCACACACACACATTCCCAAACGATGGTCCTTCTGGGGGAATTTCACTGAGCAGCTTGCCCCTCTATGTCGGCTGGAAGCAGATCAGACTTTCTGATCTCACAAATCCCGATCTCAGAGCCGATGGCGTCTCCAAAATCCATTCCAAGCTGTGAGTGAGGTCACAGTCGGAGTTCCCATGACTCTGCCCAGCACATCGATCAGCACTGTCTATCACTCACTCACTCACACATACACAATATATGGGGCAATTTAGAGCTGCTCATTCACCTTGAATCCATGTTTTTGGAATGTGGAAAGAGTGGCTTCCCAAGTGTGAAAAGGAGAACATGCCAACCGCATAAGTCTACTGTTTAGTCACACGTGGGTTACCATGGTTACCAACGGGATACCATCATTCATTATGGGCATGGGGATCCCCCCCCCCCACACACACACACACACACACACACACACACACACACACACACACACACACACCCAGAGACCCCCCCACCCCACACACACACACACACACACACAACTCCAAGATAGATTCCATGTTGTGAATAATGTGTGTCTGTGTGTGTGTGTGTGTGTATGTATGTGTGTCTCTGGGTGTGTGTGTATGTGTGTCTCTGGGTGTGTGTGTGTATATGTGTGTGTGTGTCTCTGGGTGTGTGTGTGTGTGTGTGTATGTGTGTGTGTGTATGTATGTGTGTCTCTGGGTGTGTGTGTATGTGTGTCTCTGGGTGTGTGTGTGTGTGTGTGTGTGTGTGTCTCTGGGTGTGTGTGTGTGTGTGTGTGTGTCTCTGGGTGTGTGTGTGTGTGTATGTGTGTCTCTGGGTGTGTGTGTGTGTGTGTGTGTGTGTGTGTGTATGTGTGTCTCTGGGTGTGTGTGTGTGTGTGTGTGTGTGTGTCTCTGGGTGTGTGTGTGTGTGTGTGTGTGTGTGTGTCTGTCTCTGGGTGTGTGTGTGTGTGTCTGTCTGTCTGTCTCTGGGTGTGTGTGTGTGTGTGTGTGTGTGTGTGTGTGTGTGTCTGTCTGTCTCTGGGTGTGGGTGTGTGTGTGTATGTATGTGTGTGTGTGGGGGGTGTGTGTCTCTGGGTGTGTGTGTGTGTGTGTGTGTGTGTGTGTGTGTGTGTGTGCATGTGTCTGTGTGTGGGTGTGTGTGTGTGTGTGTGTCTGTGTGTGGGTGTGTGTGTGTATGTGTCTGTCTGTCTGTCTCTGGGTGTGTGTGTGTGTGTGTGTGTGTGTGTGTGTGTGTCTGTCTGTCTCTGGGTGTGGGTGTGTGTGTGTATGTATGTGTGTGTGGGGGGGTGTGTGTCTCTGGGTGTGTGTGTGTGTGTGTGTGTGTGTGTGTGTGTGCATGTGTCTGTGTGTGGGTGTGTGTGTGTGTGTGTCTGTGTGTGGGTGTGTGTGTGTATGTGTGTGTGTCTCTGTCTCTCTGTGTGTGTGTGTCTCTGGGTGTGTGTGTGTGTCTCTGGGTGTGTGTGTGTGTGTGTGTGTGTCTCTGGGTGTGTGTGTGTGTGTGTGTGTGTGTGTGTGTGTGCAGGAGTGGATGATGGAGCAGACATACCGAGGGAGATGGTGGTGGGGATTTATGAGCGCATTCAGCAGAGAGAGCTCCGTTCTAATGAGGACCACGTCACCTATGTTACCAAAGTGGAGCAGAGCATTGTGGGAATGAAGACGGTAAGAACACCACCACCACAGCTCCACCCATACCACCACCCACATCTCCTCCCACACCACCACCCACACCACCACCCACACCTCCACCCACACCTCCACCCACACCACCACCCAGACCACCACTCACACCACCACCCACACCTCCACCCACACCTCCACCCACACCTCCACCCACACCACCACCCAACACCTCCACCCAACACCTCCACCCAACACCTCCACCCACACCACCACCCACACCACCACCCACACCACCACCCAACACCTCCACCCACACCTCCACCCAACACCTCCACCCACACCTCCACCCACACCTCCACTCACACCTCCACCCACACCACCACCCACACCTCCACCCATACCTCCACCCACACCACCACCCACACCACCACCCACACCTACCACCCACACCACCACCCACACCACCACACACACACACCCCGATCACTGTGCTGTCCAGCTAATTAAACCCACAGATGGAGGTCTTCCTGGAGGTCTCTCAAAAGGTCTCTCAGAAGGTCTCGCTGAAAGTTTCACTGAGGGTCTCTCAGAAGTTCTCACTGGAGGACTCTCAGAAGTTCTCACTGGAGGTCTCTCAGAAGTTCTCACTGGAGGTCTCTCAGAGGTTCTCACTGGAGGTCTCTCAGAGGTTCTCACTGGAGGTCTCTCAGAAGTTCATACTGAGGGTCTCTCAGAAGTTCTCACTGGAAGTCTCTCAGAAGTTCTCACTGAAGGTCTCTCAGAAGTTCTCACTGGAGGTCTCTCAGAAGTTCTTACTGGAGGTCTCTCAGAAGTTCTTACTGAGGGTCTCTCACAAGTTCTCACTGGAGGTCTCTCAGAGGTTCTCACTGGAGGTCTCTCAGAAGTTCATACTGAGGGTCTCTCAGAAGTTCTTACTGGAGGTCTCTCAGAAGTTCTCACTGGAGGTCTCTCAGAAGTTCTCACTGGAGGTCTCTCAGAAGTTCTCACTGGAGGTCTCTCAGAAGTTCTTACTGGAGGTCTCTCAGAAGTTCTCACTGGAGGTCTCTCAGAAGTTCTCACTGGAGGTCTCTCAGAAGTTCTTACTGGAGGTCTCTCAGAAGTTCTCACTGGAGGTCTCTCAGAAGTTCTCACTGGAGGTCTCTCAGAAGTTCTCACTGAGGGTCTCTCAGAAGTTCTCACTGAGGGTCTCTCAGAAGTTCTCACTGAGGGTCTCTCAGAAGTTCTCACTGGAGGTCTCTCAGAAGTTCTCACTGGAGGTCTCTCAGAAGTTCTCACTGGAGGTCTCTCAGAAGTTCTCACTGAGGGTCTCTCAGAAGTTATCACTGGAGGTCTCTCAGAAGTTCTCACTGGAGGTCTCTCAGAAGTTCTCACTGGAGGTCTCTCAGAAGTTCTCACTGGAGGTCTCTCAGAAGTTCTCACTGAGGGTCTCTCAGAAGTTCTCACTGGAGGTCTCTCAGAAGTTCTTACTGGAGGTCTCTCAGAAGTTCTCACTGGAGGTCTCTCAGAAGGTTTTGCCAAACACTTTTTTAACTCCCTGACCTCAAATGGAGGTCAAATGTCTCGCAAATGGAGCTCAAAATTCTCGCCAGAGATTTTATGAAATTGACCTCCACCTGAACTCCCACATTGACCTCCACCTGAACCACAGTCCATCCAAACAAACAGATTGGGGAAGGTCCTGTCCTATCCCAGCAGGTCTGGACGTCTGTGCCCGGTCCGGGGTAACTCTGAAGCCTGCTTTAAACCTGCACCCGGCCCTGAGCGCAGACGCGACATCTTAGAAGTTCCAGGTTTTGGTCTGAACCTTCTGACTCTTTGCTCTTTGGTTCTCAGGTTCTGTCGGTTCCTCACCGGAGGCTGGTGTGCTGCAGTCGCCTGTTCGAGGTCACTGACGTCAACAAGGCTCAGAAGCAAGCTGCTCACCAGCGTGAAGTCTTCCTCTTCAACGACCTCATCGTGGTGAGAACCTAGCGCACGGCGGCGTCGGGGGGGGGGACGTTCTCCTCGGCGTGTGAACAGGACCTTCAGCGTCTCGTCGGCGTGGGCGGGTCACACGTGGTCGTTAAGGTTATCACTGATTAAACGTCTCTGGTAATTAGAACCCCGTCCGTCCGGCGTTATCTGGCCGTCATGAGGAGAATGAAGTAATTACTTGTGTCGATGGACGACCTTCCCGTGCTGAAGGTCACGGCGGCTGTGAGGATTCTGGGTAATCAGCCAGAGCTGTGTCCTCCTGATAAACGCTGTTAATGTCAGAGTTCTGTGGGACCCATTTACAGAACTCTGTACTGCTTCAGCTTCCTTCTTCCGCTTTATAAACTCACCTGCCGCTTTATTAGATACACGTCCTCATCACTCCATCAGCTCCTCTGGTCAGAGTTCTAGAAGGTCTCTCTGGAGGTCTCTCTGGAGGTCTCACTGGAGGTCTCTTTTAGAAGTGTCTCAGGTCTCTCAGAAGGTCTTGCTGAAGGTCTTGCTGGAGGTCTCTTTTAGAAGTGTCTCAGGTCTCTCAGGAGGTCTCTCAGAAGGTCTTGCTGAAGGTCTCTCAGAAGGGCTCTCTGGTGGTCTCTCCTTGAGGTCTCTCAGAAGGTCTCTCTGGAGGTCTCTCTGAAAGTCTTGCTGTAGGTCTCTCAGAAGGGCTCTCTGGAGGTCTCTCAGAAGGGCTCTCTGGCAGTCTCTCTTGAGGTCTCTCTGGAGGTCTTTTTAGAGGTTTCTCTAGAGGTCTCTCAGAAGGTCTCACTGGAGGTCCCTCTGGAGGTCTCTCTGGAGGTCTCTCTGGAGGTCTCACTGAAGGTCTCACTGGAGGTCTCTCAGAAGGTCTCTCTGGAGGTCTCTCTGGAGGTCTCTCTGTAGGTCTCACTGGAGGTCTCTCAGAAGGTCTCACTGGAGGTCTCTCTGGAGGTCTCACTGAAGGTCTCACTGGAGGTCTCTCAGAAGGTCTCACTGGAGGTCTCTCTGGAGGTCTCAGGTTTAAAGTGTTTCAGGGAAGTGCCTCTGACTTCGTCCAAATTGATAGAAGACTTGTTTCTGATGTTTCCACTTGGGGGTGCCGCTGTGGAACGTTATCCTTTGTCTCTCCCTCCTCACATGTCCTCCCTCACCACATCCATTAACCTCCTCCCTCACCCAACACACTCACTCACCCACCCACCCAACCCACTCATCCACCCAACCCACTTGTTAACCCAATTACCCACCTATTACCCCACTTGCTTTTCCGCCCACCCATCCACTTGTTCACCCACTCACTCACCCACCCACTCACTTTTTAACCCACTCGCTCACCCACCCGCTCATTCACCCACCCGTTCTTAACCTCATCTGTAATGAGAACGCGGGTTCTTCTGTTGTGACTCTGTATTTGACTCTGTGTTTGACTCTGTGTTTGACTCTGTGTTTGAGTTTGACTCTGTGTTTGAGTTTGACTTTGAGTTTGACTCTGTGTTTGAATCTGTGTCTGACTCTGTGTATGACTCTGTGTTTGTGTTTGACTCTGTGTTTGTGTTTGACTCTGTGTTTGACTCTGTGTCTGACTCTGTGTTTGACTCTGTGTCTGACTCTGTGTCTGACTCTGTGTCTGACTCTGTGTTTGACTCTGTGTTTGGTTTGACTCTGTGTCTGACTCTGTGTCTGACTCTGTGTCTGACTCTGTGTCTGACTCTGTGTCTGTTGCAGATTTTAAAGCTTTGTCCAAAGAAGAAGAGTTCCGCTGCGTACACGTTCTGTAAGGCCATGGGTCTCCTGGGGATGCAGTTCCATCTGTTTGAGAACGAATGTAAGCCCTGAAATAGAGTTCTACATAAAATACCCCCCCACCCCCGGCACCAACCACTTCACTCCACCATCATTCCTAACATTCTGCAGATGTTCCACCTTCATCGTTCTGTTCTGGAACCGGATCAAAGGCTGAAGGTTCTGCGTTCATGTCGAAGGAAAATAAAGAGACAAGTCTAGAGGAAGGACCGCAAGATTTCAGGGGTTAAAATAATCATCAGTGAAATGTTCTGAGGTTCTAGATGACTGATCTGTAATTAGTTACGGGGAATGGTTTTGTTTTGGGTCTTATCCCGTCCCCTCCCCTCCCCTCAGCTCAGTTCTGATTGATTTACCCGACGGAACGTGAGCTGACTGAGATCTACACTTAACAACAATACTACCTCACCTCCTCACTGTGTACCTCACCTCCTCACCGTGTACCTCACCTCCTCACCATGTACCTCACCTCCTCACCGTGTACCTCACCTCCTCACCGTGTACCTCACCTCCTCACCGTGTACCTCACCTCCTCACTGTGTACCTCACCTCCTCACTGTGTACCTCACCTCCTCACCATGTACCTCACCTCCTCACCGTGTACCTCACCTCCTCACGGTGTACCTCACCTCCTCACCATGTACCTCACCTCCTCACCATGTACCTCACCTCCTCACCGTGTACCTCACCTCCTCACCATGTACCTCACCTCCTCACTGTGTACCTCACCTCCTCACCGTGTACCTCACCTCCTCACTGTGTACCTCACCTCCTCACCGTGTACCTCACCTCCTCACTGTGTAGGGGGTTTAAAAGCCATTAAATGGAAACCTCAATCTGCCTCCCACTCATCAGACTTCCACCTACTTTATCTACCCACTCACTCACTCACCCACCCAACCCACTCACTCACTCACCCAACCCACTCACTCACTCACCAAACCCACTCACTCACCCACCCACCCACTCAACCCACTTACTCACTCACCCACCCAACCCACCCACCCGCCCACCGAACCCACCCACTCACTCACCCGCCCAACCCACCCACCCACTCACTCACTCACTCACCCAACCCACCCACTCACTCACTCACTCACTCACCCACCCACTCAATCACCCACCCAACCCACCCACTCACTCACAAACCCACTCACTCACTCACCAACTCACTCACCAACCCACCCACTCACTCACCCAACTCACCCACTCACTAACTCACTCACGCATTGCGGGTGAGGTACTGTAACGACAGGGCGGTACCATCTCCCCAGCTCTAGCCAATTGTCTTGTACACTGAGGGGGCGGGAACGTTCTGCTGGGATTCTGGGGGATGTTGGTGAGCCTCCTTTCTCTCGCTCCCGCAGACTATCCTCACGCCATCACCATCGTGTCTCCGGTCTCCGGATCTGATAAGAGGCAGGTTCTGAACTTCTGCGCTCAGAGTTCGGAGGAGCTGCTGAAATTTGTGGAGGATCTGAAGGAGTCCATCGCGGAGGTGACGGAGATGGAGCAGATCCGAATCGAATGTGAGTCAGCGTCATTAAGGATCCTGACGAGATCGTTAGGCTTCATTTAAAACATGAAGCCATATGTGACTGTGGTCAGGTGACAGGAAGCGGTGCGGTGGGGGAAATATGGCTTGCAGGGTGAGGGTGGGGTGAGTAATTTGAGGGTTAATGGCCTGGTGAAGGAAGAATGTGTGAGATGAACTGAAGCTCTGATACTGATGTTCTGGATTTGGGTCCCGATTCGTTCCCAGGGGAACTGGAGAAGCAGCAGGGAGCCAAAGCACATCCATCCAGAACCAACGGAACTCAACTAGAACTACGAGCAAGACAGTGTTCTCCATCTGGTAAAATAAATAAATAAACACACACACACACACACACACACACACACACACACACACTAATGTGTAGAGTTTGAAGAGAAAATATATGGAATGTCAATATGTGATGATGATGAGGATGTGGTGATGCTGGTAATGATGATGATGATGATGACGACAAGGATGGGGGTGATGATGGTGGTGACGGGGGTGATGGTGGTAATGATGATGATGGTGATGATGATGATGAAGATGGGGGTGATGGTTGTGATGGGGGTAATGATGGTGATGGTGATGATGATGACATTGGTGGTGGTGGTGAATGGGTGATGGTGGTGATGTTGGCGATGATGGTGGTGGTGATGATGGTGATGATGATGATGGTGATGATGATGGGGTGATGTTGGTGATGGTGGTGATGGAGATGATGGTGACGGGGGATGTTGGTTGTGATGATGATGATGATGATGGTGGTGATGTTGGTGATGGTGATGATGGTGACAGGATGATGATGATGTTGGTGATGATGGTGATGGTGATGATGGTGACGAGGTAATGTTGGTGATGATGATGGTGACGGGGTGATGATGGTGGTGATGGTGATGAGGATGGTGAAAATGACGGGGTGATGTTGGTGATAATGGTGATGATGGTGATGGTGACGTGGTGATGATGGGGTGATGTTGGTGATGATGGTGATAATGATGGTGATAATGACAGGGTGATGTAGGTGATCGTGGTGATGATGGTGATAATGATGGGGTGATGGTGGTGTTGTTGATGATGATGATGGTGATGTGGTTGATGATGATGGTGATGGTGATGTGGGTGATGATGATGGTGATGGGGGTGAACGCTCTGTCTCTTTGTTCAGGTAAGACGGAGGTGGAGATTTTGATGATGATGATGATGGTGATGACGGGGTGATGATGGTGATGGTGACGTGGATGATGATGATGTTGTTGATGATGATGATGGTGATGGTGATGTGGGTGATGATGATGGTGATGGTGGTGATGGTGATGATGATGGTGATAATTATGGTGATAATGACAGGGTGATGTAGGTGATGGTGGTGATGATGGTGATAATGACGGGGTGATGTTGGTGATGTTGGTGATAATGGTGATGATGGTGATGATGGTGATGGTGACGTGGGTGATGATGGGGTGATGTTGGTGATGATGGTGATAATGATGGTGATAATGACAGGGTGATGTAGGTGATGGTGGTGATGGTGGTAATGATGGGGTGATGGTGGTGTTGTTGATGATGATGATGGTGATGTGGGTGATGATGATGGTGATGGTGATGTGGGTGATGATGATGGTGATGGTGATGTGGGTGATGATGATGATGATGGTGATGGTGATGTGGTTGATGATGATAGTGATGGTGATGTGGGTGATGATGATGGTGATGGGGGTGAACGCTCTGTCTCTTTGTTCAGGTAAGACGGAGGTGGAGATTTTGATGATGATGATGATGGTGATGACGGGGTGATGATGGTGATGGTGACGTGGATGATGATGTTGTTGATGATGATGATGGTGATGGTGATGTGGGTGATGATGATGGTGATGGTGGTGATGATGATGTTGTTGATGATGATGATGGTGATGGTGATGTGGGTGATGATGATGGTGATGGTGGTGATGGTGATGATGATGGTGATGATGATGGTGATGATGGTGATGGTGACGTGGATGATGATGTTGTTGATGATGATGATGGTGATGGTGATGTGGGTGATGATGATGGTGATGGTGGTGATGATGATGTTGTTGATGATGATGATGGTGATGGTGATGTGGGTGATGATGATGGTGATGGTGGTGATGGTGATGATGATGGTGATGATGATGGTGATGATGGTGATGGTGATGTGGGTGATGATGATGGTGATGATGGTGATGGGGGTGAACGCCCTGTCTCTCTGTTCAGGTAAGACGGAGGTGGAGATGATGATGGTGATGACAGGGTTGATGATGGTGATGATGATGGTGATGACGGGGTTGATGATGGTGATGGTGATGATGGTGATGACGATGATGATGATGATGATGGTGACAGGGGTGACCTCTCTGTCTCTCTGTTCAGGTAAGACGGAGGTGGAGACGTCGGCGGGCGGCCATGCTGTGGAGGTAAGTTCCTGTTGTGTTCTCAGGTAAGTTCCTGCAGAAGGTTCATATCATAGTGCAGAGGGCTTTATAGTCTTTAAGACCTCCAGCTAACAGCTGCAGCCATGTGCAACCCCCCCCCCGCCCCCCCGGCAAACCCGTCCCCCCCTGAAGCTCTGCTGTCCGAAATGGAGGTCAAACGCCCCCTGCAGCTCTGTGGAGACGTCGCTGCAGACTGCGCTGAGCTGCAGACCCGGGTCGCGCTGACGCCCTCCTGCAGGCCACGCCTCTTTGGTTCCGCTTACGATGAGGTCCAGCGAGGTCCAGCGACTCAGGACCCCCCCCCCCTCCCCCCGCAGAACCTGATAGTACGATCCAGCACAGACATACAGACAGGAACCGGCACTAATGATGCTGACCATGCTAATGATCCATCCATTAGGGTCGTGGGTGGGGGGGGTACCCCATGCCTTTCCCCATCCAGGGGAGAATTTTTCGGGCGCTGGGCAGATACACCCAGGACAGGACGCCAATCTATCGCTGGGCACACACACACACACACACTCTGTATGGGGCAATTTGGAGAATTCAATTGACCTTGATCCATGTTTTTGGTTAGTTAGTTGGTTGGTTAGTCGTTCCTCTTGGCCTCAATCTATCGCTGGGCACACACACACACACACTCTGTATGGGGCAATTTGGAGAATTCAATTGACCTTGATCCATGTTTTTGGTTAGTTAGTTGGTTGGTTAGTCGTTCCTCTTGGCCTCAGACCGGAATGTGAATGTTCTCCTCTGTACCTTGTGTCTGGGGTGGACTGGCCGTCCACAGAACGTCCATCATGATGGAGCGGGTGGTGCAGAGTGTACTCCATCACCATCCACCAGACTGACATTTACTTCATCATCAGAACTTTAATACAGAACAGTATCAGAACCACACACACACACACACACATATGCACACACACACACACACACATATATACACAAAAAGACACACACAAACATACACACAAACACACACACACATATATATACACAAAGACACACACACACGCACACAGACACGCACATACACACACACATATACACACAAAGACACACACACACACATACACACACACACACACACACACACATACGTCTCGGACGAAAAGAAGGAAATTAGAGTGAGGGTTCTAATGCAGGTCGGTTGTTGTGGTTCTGCTCCTCGAGTAAGTTGTTGAACTTTCTGGTTCCGGTTCTGTTTCCGGTTCTGGTTCCGGTTCTGTTTGTGGTTTAGTGCCTTCATCTGGCATCTGAAGGTGTGAGGCGCTCAGTGACGGGATAGGACTGATATGATGCCTCTGATTAAGAACTGCAGGAGTCTGAAAGGCATTATCACTCATTAAGGCTCTGCACTGATTACACACCGGGGGGGGAAAACATCGGGAGGGGCACGAAACCATCGGGAGGGGCATGAAACCATTGTGGGGTAGGACACCATCGGAGGGGAATGAAACCATTGGGGGGTAGGACACCATCGGGGGGGACACGACACCAATGGGGGACACACGATGCTTTGATGTTTTTATTAATGACACGCCACCATCGAGGGGGGGCACAACACCATCGGGGGGGCACAACACTATCGGAGGGACACGACACCATCGTGGGGGGTAGGACATCATCGGGGGGGGTAGGACACCATTGGGGGGCACGACACCATTGGGGGTAGGACACCATCGGGGGGGTAGGACACCAATGGGGGACACACACGATGTTTTTATTAATGACACGACACCATTGAGGGGGGTCACGACACCATCGGGGGGGGCACGACACCATCAACACCATTGCGGGGGCACGACACCATCAACACCATTGGGGGGGCACGACACCATCAACACCATTGGGGGGGCACGACACAATTGGGGGGAGTCATGACACCAATGGGGGGGCACGATGCTTTGATGTTTTTATTAATGACATGACACCATCGGGGGCACAACACCATCGGGGGGCACGACACCACTGGGGGAGGCACGACACCATCAGGGGGGCACAACACCTTTGTGGGGGATCATAACACCATTGGAGGGACACGACACCATTGGAGGGACACGACACCATCGGGGGACACAACACCATCGGGGGGCACAACTCCATCGTGTGGGGTCATGACACCATTGGGGGGACACGACACCATCGAGGGACACTACACCATCGGGGGGCACGACACCATTGTGGGGGGTCATGACACCATTGTGGGGGGTCATGACACCATTGGTGGGCCATGACACCATTGGGGGGACATGACACCATTGGTGGGCATGACACCATTGGGGGGACATGACACCATCGGGGGACACGACACCATCGTGGGGGGTCATGACACCATCGGGGGGTACGACTCCATCATGGGGGTCATGACACCATTGGGGGGGTACGTCTCCATCATGGGGGTCATGACAACATCGGGGGGTACGACTCCATCATGGGGGTCATGACACCATTGGGGGGGTACGACTCCATCATGGGGGTCATGACACCATTGGGGGGACACGACACCATCGTGGGGGGTCATGACACCATTGGGGGGGTACGACTCCATCATGGGGGTCATGACACCATTGGGGAGGCACATGACACCATCGGGGGACCATTGGGGGGGGCGTGACTCTCTCTCTTTGTCTCTCTCAGTGCTACTCGATTAATAAGGAAATCGTTATAATGTTAATTATGCTAATTAGTAACGTCGACAGAGCGTCAGTGTTCTAGAGATGCTGTTCTGGAACCGGTCAGTTTCTCACGCTGATATTAGGTCCCTTTTGCGGTTGACCTGCAGGTTTAATAAAGTCAGCCGGACCTCAAAACTGACCTCACCGGGTCTCCGTGCCCCCCCCCCCCCCCGTCTCCGTGGCCCCCCTCTCAGTTTTAAGCTGCCGTGTCCACAGATCAGTCAGAGGTTTTTAATGAAGTGTCTGTCCATCAGCACAGAGAAACCGGGACACGTCTCTGAGGACGTCCAGCCTTAATTATCAGAACCTCTCACACCGTCCCTGTCTGACCCTCCTCTCCTCCGCCCTGCGGACCGACCCGGTGAGCAGCAGTCGTTATTAGTCATTAAAGAACGTCAACGGAAACATTGCTCTGTCCCGTCCTGTCTGCGGTGACCTCACCAGGCCGTCCTGTGTGCAGGCGTCCTGACTGTCCAAAACTCCACAACCAGTCCCAACTAACCCTCAGGTTGGTTAGTCGTTCCTCTTGGCTTCAGACCGGAGTTTGAATGTTGTCCTCTGTACCTCGTGTCGGGGGTGGACGTCGTGTATTAAAAGTCTTTAGAACCGGCGTCCACAGAACGTCCATCGTGATGGAGCGGGTGGTGCAGAACGCGTTATCCATCACCATCCACCAGACTGACATTAACTTCATCATCAGAACTTTAATACAGAACAGTACCAGAACCACACTCTCTCACACACACACACACACACACACACACATATACACACACACATATATACACACACACACACACACACACACATATATACACACACACACACACACACATAGACACACACATATACACACAAAGACACACACACACACATATATATACACACTCACACACACACACACACATATATACACACAAAGACACACACACATATACACACAAAGACAAACACACACACACACAGACACACTCACACACACACACACTAACACACACACTAACACATACACATATTCACACATAGGCACACACACACAGAGAAGCACACACACATATACACACAAAGACACACACACACACACACAAAGACAAAGATACACACAAAGACACACACATATACACACAGAAACACACACACATATACACACAGAAACACACACACATATACACACACACAAAGACAAAGACACACACACTGACAATTTGGAGAACTCAATTGACCTTGATCCATGTTTTTGGACTGTGGGAGGAAACTGGAGAACCCGGAAGAAACCCACGCGGACATGGGGAGAACATGGAAACTCCACCCAGAATCGGGATTCCAACCTGGACTTTTGTATGTTCTCTCTAAGTGGCGGTACCTAAAGACGCCTAATGGCCAGGAGGTGTGTGTGTGTGTGTGTCCGCCCGGCGACAGAACAGTGACCCGTCCAAGGTGCTATCCCAATAACCCCTGGGGGGGGGAGGCCACCGCCCCGGCGTCTTCCCATGTCCAGTCCCCCCCCCCCCCCCCCCCGAGTTGCACAGATCAGATCTGAGACTATAGAGTTCCAGCCGAAAGAGAACGTCGTGAGAACTGTGATATGAAGGCATGCGCTCAGACATGTGTCTTCTGTGACGTCTGTAGATGTCCCCCCTCTCCACCCCCCATCCCCGATTTGCCCCCTCCCCTTTGTTTGACCTCCTACTCTCACCCGCCCCCCCCCCCACCCCCCACCCTTTAGTCCAAGCCTTCGTTGGCGTGGTTGCCATGGGAGACACAAGGGCCCTCAGTGTCTTCTCAACCACCACCATCACGTAGCTCCACTCTCACTCAACCCCCGACACCCCCCCCACTCCACGGCGACGTCCCACACCCCCACCCCCCGCCCCGCCCCCCGTCCCGTCCACGCATGCCTGTCGTGCTGTGTTTTTCACCAGAGGGCTAGCGTTCGTAGAGGAAGGACAGTCTTATAACGTTTGACGCTGTCTCTGGCTGTTTTCTAAACTAGGTGTCAATTCACAACAGGCTTCAGACGTACCAGCTCCGTGCGGTGCCGACGCCCGAGAGCGCCGCCCTTCTTAACCTGCGGGGGGAGCTGTGCCCGGCTGTGCCGTCCGCCGGTCCCGCGCCCTCGTGCCCCAGCCAGCGGCCCGACGCGCTCATCCAGTGCCGGCAGATCGTCAAGGTCATCGTGCTGGAGAACGGCGGCCGCCGGCGCGTCGAGGGCCTCCGCGGCCAGAGCCCCACCCAGCGGGAGTCCTCGCCCGACGGGAGCGGGGCCCAGCGGGACAAGGACGGCTCGCAGCCCCCGCTGCCGCCGCCGCCGCCGCCCTACAACCACCCGCACCAGTACATCCCTCCCGACCCCCGTTTAACGCTCCACAGGACCCTCAGCGGCTCCCGCAGTATAGTATAGAGTAGTATAGTATAGTATAGAGTACAGTATATATGTTTAAAGTCCAACACCTTCACGTGCACCCCCGCCGTCCTCTGTGTATATATGTAAACATATAGAAATCAAACCAAACACTTATCTAAATGCTTATCTATATTTACGAAAATTAGGGCGTACACACTTTACTAGAACTTTACTCCAGAACTTTACTCCAGAACCTTACCAGGACGAGGAGCTGTACCTGTATTTTCGGAAAAAGATCGTAGTTTAAACAAAAAAAAACAGACCAAAAAAAAAAAGACAACAAGGTATGAAAGCTGTATGGATTATCGTTATTAATTAATTAATCAATCGACCATTAATCCTGGATCTCGTTCTAGAGTCAGACGGTAACGAACGCTAGGCGAGGACCCGTCCAGGCTCCTGGCGTATGGTATTTATTCCCGTTTGAACGTTTCGAACCCCGTATGCCGTGCGGGCGCCGAGCCGAGAGCTGACGAGAAGAACCGCCGCCCAGAACCCCGGCGGGTTCCCCAGATCCGGCCGACCTGACGACGGTGCCGTAGTGCGTAGAACCGCTGGTGTTCCCCTGAAGGACGGACTTGGTGACGCTGGAAAGCTGATGGCTGAAGATCTCGCTGCTGGGAACCAACAGTGTGGAACCTCCGGCGTCGGCCGGGGCGCTCTGGCTCGGGAACTCGAGAACGGTTCTTTGGTTCCATGCTGGGCTGAGGAACCAACAGTGATCTGGAACCTCCGGTGTCGGCTGGGGCGCTCTGGCTCGGGAACTCGAGAACGGTTCTTTGGTTCCATGCTGGGCTGAGGAACCAACAGTGATCTGGAACCTCCCGCGTCGGCCGGTGCACTCTGGCTCGCCAACTCGAGAACGGTTCTTTGGTTCCACGCTGGGCTGAGGAACTAACAGTGGTCTGGAACCTCCGCCATCGGCCGGGGCGCTCTTGCTCGGGAACTGGAGAACGGTTCTTTGGGTCCATGCTGGACTGAGGAACCAACAGTGGTCTGGAACCTCTGCCGTTGGCTGGGGCGCTCTGGCTCGGGAACTCGAGAACGGTTCTTTGGTTCCACGCTGGGCTGAGGAGGACTTTCTCGGAGGACGTGGACGTTGCTCGGCTCTGGCGGAACCGCGGTTCTATGTTCTCCCCTCTCTCGCCGTCTTGCATCGCTGCGGGGGGGACTGACATTCTCATTTTAGCGTAAAGCCGCGCTCGCGTTAGCGTTCCGTCAGAAAAGCCAGCCGGTTCTAATGAAATGCCCCACTGTCCTGTTTACTTTGATGATTAAGCCAAATGAAGCTAGGTGCTGAATGTTTAGTATATTTAGTATTGGCTAACGAGCTAACGAGTTAATCAGCGGAGCCCCGAACCCGACCTGACGTCATGCACCACCATCCGGCCCGCCGATTCGTTAACGGCGCTGCCAATCACACACGATGCAAAGACACGTTAGCTGAGATGTAGCATCATTAGCATTTGGATGTTATTCGGGTGGAGCGTTCCGGGGTTCTAAGCAGATTGATCCACCGCAGAACCCGACCGCAGAACCCACCCACAGAACCCGACCGCAGAACCCGACGATGATTGATCCATTAACCATCCTGATTATTCCAGGCTCATTAAACATCCTGATTAATCCAGTCTTATTAACCATCCTGATAAATCCAGGCTTATTAATCATCCTGATTAATCCAGGCTTATTAAAAATCCTGATTAAGCCAGGCTTAATAACCATCCTGATTAATCCAGGCTTAATAACGATCCTGATTAATCCAGGCTTAATAATCATCCTGATTAATCCAGGCTTATTAACCGTCCTGATTAATCCAGGCTTATTAACTGTCCTGATTAATCCAGGCTTATTAAACATCCTGATTAATCCAGTCTTATTAACCATCCTGATAAATCCAGGCTTATTAAACATCCTGATTAATCCAGGCTTATTAAACATCCTGATTAATTCAGGCTTAATAAACATCCTGATTAATCCAGGCTTATTAACCATCCTGCTTAAGCCAGGCTTATTTACCATCCTGATTAACCCAGGCTTATTAACCATCCTGATTAATACAGGCTTATTAACCGTCCTGATTAATCCAGGCTTATTAATCATCCTGATTAATCCAGGCTTATTAACCATCCTGATTTATCCAGGTTTATTAACCGTCCTGATTAATCCAGGCTTATTAATCATCCTGATTAATCCAGGCTTATTAATGGATCTGCTGGTTAATTGGTGCTGACGGAGCGTTAATTTAACCGTAATGAGCGATGAATGGAAAACGCTGAGTCATGGCTGATGACACGAGAGGGGGCGGGGCTATCGTGGGCGCGGCTCAGGTGATGATGTCACACGCGTGATCATTTGTATGTTAATTGGTTCACTGCGCTCTGATTTGCTTTCATGTGTAAATATATTTGGGGGCGTGACCCGTCTGGTTCTGAAGGGGCGTGGCCTGTCGACTACGGCGCCCCCGTCGTGACCCGTCTGGTTCTGAGGGGGCGTGGCCTGTTGACTCCGGCGCCCCCGGTGGAGACGGCTAAGAAACGTCAGGACGGAGACAGTTACGCACCTCCAACCTTAATGAATTCTGACCAACAGGAGGTGCACCCTGACCCCGCCTCCTCAGTACCTCCACTGATGACAAACTGCACCCAGGGGGTAATAAAACCCAGTGGAGGGTGTGGTGGATCAGATGGAGGGTGTGGGGCAGATGGAGGATCAGATGGGGGGTGTGGGGCAGATGGAGGGTTTGGGGCAGATGGAGGGTGTGGGGCAGATGGAGGATCAGATGGAGGATGTGGGGTAGATGGAGGGTTTGGGGCAGATGGAGGGTGTGGGGCAGATGGAGGATCAGATGGTGGGTGTGGAGCAGACGGTGGGGCAGATGAAGGGTGTGGGGCCGATGGAGGTTGAGGGGCAGATGTAGTGAACCATTGGAGTGAGTGGGGTGTTAGTGGGGTACTTGGTGGGGGTCGGGTGGGGAGTTAGTGGGATACTTGGTGGGGTGGGGTGTTAGTGGGGTACTTGGTGGGGGTGGGTGGGTTGGGGAGTTAGTAGTGTACTTGGTGGGGGTGGGTGGGTTGGGGAGTTAGTAGTGTACTTGGTGGGGGTGGGTGGGGTGGGGAGTTAGTGGGGTACTTGGTGGGGGTGGGGTGTTAGTGGGGTACTTGGTGGGGGTGTTAGTGAGGTACTTGGTGGGGGTGGGTGGGGTGTAGGTGTGGTTAGCTCCTCTGCTGATGTGGGCGGGGTCTGCAGGGTGACCTCATGGTGGCGCTATAATGATTTAAATTCAGAAACCTGTTCACACAGAAGGTTAATGATAATGAACACAGCTCTGAGATCAGCTCACGGTTCTCATCTCTGTCTCGTTTATTTGGGTCGTTAATGTTGGAACGTCTCGTTAATTTAATTCATTATTTCTGAATCTTAATGAACTGCATCTTTCAATTAAAACAATAAAGAATTAAAGTTTAATCAGGAATCAGCATCATTAATTAATCACAGACTGCTCTGCATCCATCACCCGCTTCATCCTCCCGGGGGGGGGGGGGGGGGGGGGGGTCCACATGCCCATCTGGGGGAGAAGTTTTCTGGTGCTGGGCAGATATACCCAGGAGAGGGCGCCAATCTATCACTGCACACACTCAAACAGACACATGGGGCAATTTAGAGCATTCAAATTACCTTGAAACTGTGGAAACCAGAGAACCCGGTGAAAACTCCACCCAGATCGGGATTCGAACCCGGATCCGCAGTGCTGAGAGGAGAAAATGCTAAACACTTATCCCATGTGCGATGCCCGAGAGACACCCGAGAGACGCCCGTGAGACGTCAGAGAGACGCCAGAGAGATGCCAGAGAGACGCCAGAGAGACTCCAGAGAGACGCCAGAGAGACGCCACAGAGATGCCAGAGAGATGCCAGAGAGACGCC
Organism: Corydoras sp. C115; assembly: GCA_019802505.1. Classification (NCBI taxonomy): domain Eukaryota; kingdom Metazoa; phylum Chordata; class Actinopteri; order Siluriformes; family Callichthyidae; genus Corydoras; species Corydoras sp. C115. The sequence continues at coordinate 44,039 of JAFMOC010000347.1, read as the reverse complement.
AGAGAGATGCCAGAGAGACGCCAGAGAGGCTCCAAAGAGATGCCAGAGAGACATCAGAGAGACGTCAGAGAGACATCAGAGAGACGCCAGAGAGATGCCAGAGAGACGCCAGAGAGACGCCAGAGAGATGCCAGAGAGACGCCAGAGAGACGCCAGAGAGATGCCAGAGAGACGCCAGAGAGACGTCAGAGAGATGTCAGAGAGACTCCAGAGAGATGCCAGAGAGACGTCAGAGAGACGTCAGAGAGACGCAGAGAGACGCCAGAGAGACGCCAGAGAGACTCCAGAGAGACGCCAGAGAGACGCCAGAGAGACGCCAGAGAGACTCCAGAGAGATGCCAGAGAGACGTCAGAGAGATGTCAGAGAGACGCCAGAGAGACGCCAGAGAGATGCCAGAGAGACGCCAGAGAGGCTCCAAAGAGATGCCAGAGAGACGTCAGAGAGACATAAGAGAGACGCCAGAGAGATGCCAGAGAGACGCCAGAGAGATGCCAGAGAGACGCCAGAGAGACGCCACAGAGATGCCAGAGAGACGCCAGAGAGACGCCAGAGAGACGCCAGAGAGACGCCAGAGAGATGCCAGAGAGACGCCAGAGAGACGCTAGAGAGATGCCAGAGAGACGTCAGAGAGATGCCAGAGAGAGACGCCAGAGAGACGTCAGAGAGATGTCAGAGAGACGCCAGAGAGATGCCAGAGAGACGCCAGAGAGACGCCAGAGAGGCTCCAAAGAGACGCCAGAGAGACGCCAGAGAGATGCCCGCGAGACAAGAGATTCTGAAAGCACAGGTAATGGGCTCCACATACACATCCGGGGGTGGGGGGGTTCCCCATGTCCATCCGGGGGAGAAGGTTTCGGGCGCTGGGCAGATACACCCAGGAGAGGGCGCCAATCTATCACTGCACACACTCACACAGATCGGGATTCGAACCCGGATCCCTAGTGCTGAGAGGAGAACATGCTAAACACTAACCCCACGTGAGACGCCAGAGAGTTGCCAGAGAGATGCCAAAGAGACGACAGAGAGACGTCAGAGAGACTCCAGAGAGATGCCCGCGAGACAAGAGATTCTGAAAGCACAGGTAATGGGGTTCCCCATGTCCATCCGGGGGAGAAGGTTTCGGGCGCTGGGCAGATACAACCAGGAGAGGGCGCCCATCTATCACTGCACACACTCACACACACAGATGGGGCAATCTAGAGCATTCAATTTACCTTGAAACTGCAGAAACCAGAGAACCCGGTGAAAACTCCACCCAGATGGGGATTCGAACCCGGATCCGCAGTGCTGAGAGGAGAACATGCTAAACACTAAGCCCCCTGCATTATTTTTCTGTCAATCTAAAGGCGGGGCATCTGCTGCATCACGGCCTGGCGCCTCTTTAACGAGCTGATTAATTAAAACCCTCTAAACTAATTAATGTTAATGACGGAGATTCAGTTCCACAGACTGCTCATGATGGAAGTGAACGTGTTCTTTAATTAAATTAATAACTAAATTACTAATTAAGTCTCTTCAATTGACGCTTTAGGCCTTTA
>JAFMOC010000347.1:27500-30000 GCA_019802505.1 Corydoras sp. C115 | reverse complement strand
GTGCGGTACATGGCTCCATCCATCTTCCCAGTGATGCGGTGTAGTAGCCCTATACCCTTGGCAGAGAAACACCCCCAAAACATTATGCTTCCACCTCCATGCTTGACGGTGGGCACAGTGTTCTTGGGGTCATAGGCAGCATTTTTCTTCCTCCACACATGGCGGGTGGAGTTGAGGCCAAAAAGTTCAATTTTGGTCTCGTCTGACCACAAAACCTTCTCCCAATAACTTGGTTCATCTTTCAAATGATCATTGGCATACTTGAGGCGCGCCTTCACATGTGCTCTCTTCAGCAGGGGTACCTTTCGGGCACTGCAGGATGTGAATCCACTGTTGCGCAAAGTGTTGCCAATTGTTTCCTTGCAAACTGTGGTCCCAGCTGCCTTCAGGTCATTTGCTAACTCCTGCCGAGTGGTTGCAGGACGATTTCTGACCGTTCTCAGCATCATTGCCACCCCACCAGGCGAAATCTTCTTTGGAGCACCGGGCCGAGGTCTGTTGATTGTCATGTTATACTCTTTAAACTTTCTGATAATTGCACCAATAGTTGTTACTTTCACATCCAACACCTTACTAATCTTGTTGTAGCCCATTCCAGCTTTGTGAAGGTCAACAATTCTGACTCTGAGGTCCTGTGACTGCTCTTTGGTTTTACCCATGTTGGAGACTTGAAATCTGTGTGATCTGTCTGATTCTGTGGACAGGTGTTTTTCACACAAGTGATTAGTGAGAACAGGTGGCTTCAGGTCAGGTAACAAGTTGATTGGGAGTGTCTAACTGGTCTGTAAAAGCCAGAACTGCTAATGAATACTAAGGGATCAAATACTTATTTCACTCCACGAAATACAAATCAATTAATATATATTCCTTAGATTTATTTTCTGGATTTTCTTTTTAATATTCTGTCTCTCCATGTAAGAATACATCTACCATTAAAAGTATAGAATGATCATGTCTTTATTAGTGGGCCAACGAAGAAAATCAGCAAGGGATCAAATACTTCTTGGACTCACTGTACATATTCGTACACCAGCTCATGAACATATTCATATACCCACTCATTTATATATTCATACACCAGCTCATTTACATAGTCATACACCAGCTCATTAAAATATTCATACACCCACTCTTTTACATATTCATTCACCCGCTCATTTACATATTCATACACCTGCTCATTAACATATTCATACACCCGCACATTAACATATTTGTACACCCGCTCATTAACATATTCATATACACACTCATTTACATATTCATACACCAACTCATTTAAATATTCATTCACCCGCTCATTTACATATTCATACACCTGCTCATTTACATATTCATACACCCTTCACTGCTGTTTTTTATAAACTGCGTTCTGTAATTTGGCCACTAGATGGCAGTGTTTGTCAGAGAAACTGCTTCCGCTTTATCCTCTACTAGGGTCACAACGTTTTGGGCGCTGGGCAGATACACCCAGGACAGGGGGGCATTCTATCACTGGGCACACACTCACTTACACGATAATTAATTAATTATTCAAGGTTATGTGTTATTCTGAATAAATCACATGACGCGGTGGAAATGTGCTAATTAAAACTAATTTATTCAGAATTATGCCACGCCCTCTCGTACCGTACTGCTTTATTATAAACTATTTAAACTGAAGGTTCTGGAGTGTTGCAGAGGACTCGGGTCACAGTCGCTGTTCCAATTCATCCCACTTATGTTAACCAGGCTGGAGACTGGGACTCCGTCATGTCTTAGACCTGAGGGCCTTCCCTAAACTGTCTTAAACGCGTCCTGAGGGTTTGTACTGTGGACAGCAGGTCGTTCGAGGTGGTCGATGTGAAATAAACATTATCTTTACGTTTCAGAAGCGTTAGCGTGAACCGCGGCGGCGTTCAGTGGTCCTGCGCCGCTGTTGGGGGCGCTGTGTACACGCCGCTGTACGTTCCTACCTGTAGACGTTGTTGTTGAAGGGGTTGTAGCTGCCCAGCGCGATCAGAGAACCCAAACCCAGTCCGTACGAGAAGAAGATCTGCGTGGCGGCATCCAACCAAACCTGAACCCAGAAGAACCCGTCAGCCGGACCCCGTCGGAACCCACCCTCCCCCCCCGCCGAGGTTGTGAGGGTGCGGGTCGTACCTCAGACTTGGTGAGCTTGTTGAAGTCGGGGGTGATGTAGAACAGGATGCCGTCCGTGGCCCCCGGCAGACTGATGCCCCGGAAGAACAGGATGAACAGCATGAAGTAGGGGTAGGTGGCCGAGAAGTACACCACCTGAAACGCCAGAGGTCATGTGACCTTACAGATGTGCTTCAACATGTGTCACATTAAAACCTCAGAATCCACTTCATCCTCACACTCTCTCTCTCTCTCATCCTCACACTCTCTCTCTCTCTCATCCTCACACTCTCTCTCTCTCATACTCTCTCTCTCTCTCTCTCTCTCATACTCTCTCTCTCTCTCTCTCATACTCTCTCTCTCTCTCTCTCATACTCTC
>JAFMOC010000347.1:20000-25000 GCA_019802505.1 Corydoras sp. C115 | reverse complement strand
TGTGTTTTATGTGTATCTGTGTATGTGTATGTGTATGTGTATCTGTGCGTGTTTTATGTGTGTATGTGTATGTGTGTGTGTGTCTGTATGTATGTGTGTGTATGTGTATGTTTATGTGTATGTGTGTGTGTGTGTGTGTATGTGTGTGTGTGTTTTATGTGTATCTGTGTATGTGTATCTGTGTGTATCTGTATGTGTATCTGTGTATGTATGTGTGTGTGTGTGTGTGTGTGTGTATCTGTGTGTGTGTGTTTGTGTATGTGTATCTGTGTGTGTATGTGTGTGTGTGTGTGTATCTGTGTGTGTGTGTGTGTGTGTGTGTGTGTGTGTGTGTATATATGTGTATGTGTATATATTTGTGTGTGTGTGTGTGTGTATGTGTGAGTGTGTGTATGTGTATCTGTGACAGAACCCACAGAACCTGGTGGAAGCAGAACTCACAGACTGGAAGGAGCTGAACAGGTAGTAGAGCGCCCAGGCGATGATCACGATGTAATAAATATTCAACCAGAAGGACAGCACGGCGGCGGCCAGCCCCACGCCTGAGGACACAACATCAGAGTCCCAATGCTTTACTGTCCCCCCGTCTCACACACAGACCCCGCCGTACCTTTCATCATGGGGATGAGTCTCCAGACGCCCAGTCCTCCCACCGACGTGTACTGCCCCAGCGCCGTCTCCAGCAGGAACAGCGGGATCCCGGCGAACACCAGCGTGGTGAAGTACGGGATCAGGAACGCCCCTGAGACGAACCGGACACAACGTCAGACCTCACGGACCAACGGGGGGGCAGTGTGTGGGTGCTGACGCCTGTCCCGGTGTCCACGGGGAGGGGACAGGTCACCCACCCCTCAGGACGGAACCACAGAGGAACCCATTTACATCTGGAGCGTCTTAAATTTCACGTTCTGTGGAAGGAATTAGGGAGTCCCCAAGGACACCCATCCAGACGTGGGGAGAACATGCCAAATTTACAGGACCTTTATGCTGACAGCATTACCTCAATACCCCAATAGTTTGGGGAAGGCCCCTTTTTTTGTTCCATCATGACTGTGACGCAGTGCACAGAGTTCCGTGATGGAGAACGTTCTGATCTCAGCCTCATCCAACCAATCAGAACCGAGATCATGAGGTAGCTCCTCATTAGTGTGGGACCTCCACCCAGATGTGTGTGTGTGTGTCACCCTCAATCTCACCCTCACCCTCAACCTCACCCTCAATCTCACCCTTCACCTCAATCTCACTCTCACCCTCACCCTCAATCTCACCCTCACTCTCACCCTCACCCTTAACCTCAACCTCAATCTCACCCTCACCCTCAAACTCACCCTTAACCTCAACCTCAATCTCACCCTCACCCTCACTCTCACCTTCACCCTCAAACTCACCCTCACTCTCACCCTCACCCTTAATCTCAACCTCAAACTCACCCTCATCCTCACCCTCAACCTCACCCTCACCCTCAAACTCACCCTTAACCTCAATCTCACTCTCACCCTCACCCTCAATCTCACCCTCACTCTCACCCTCACCCTCAAACTCACCCTTAACCTCAACCTCAATCTCACCCTCACCCTCACTCTCACCTTCACCCTCAAACTCACCCTCAATCTCAACCTCAATCTCACCCTCACCCTCAAACTCACCCTTAACCTCAACCTCAATCTCACCATCAACCTCAATTTCACCATCAACCTCAATCTCACCCTCAACCTCACCCTTAACCTCACCCTCAATCTCACCCTCACCCTTAACCTCAACCTCAACCTTACTCACCCTCACCCTGAACCTCAACCTCACCCTCACCCTCAACTTCACCATTACCCTCAATCTCACCGTCACCCTCAATCTCACCCTCAAACTTACCCTCACTCTCACCCTCAAACTTACCCTCACTCTCACCCTCACACTCACCCTTAACCTCAACCTCAATCTCACTCTCACCCTCAAACTCACCCTTAACCTCAACCTCAACCTCAATCTCACCCTCAATCTCACCTTCACCCTCAAGCTCCTCACCCTCACCCTCAAGCTCACCCTCACCTTCACTCTCACCTTCACCCTCAAACTCACCCTCACCCTCACCCTCAATCTCACCCTCAAACTCAACCTCACCCTCAACCTCACCCTCACCCTTAATCTCACCCTCACCCTTAACCTCAACCTCAACCTTACTCACCCTCACCCTGAACCTCAACCTCACCCTCACCCTCAATCTCACACTCACCCTCAACTTCACCCTCACCCTTAATCTCACCCTCAAACTTACCCTCACTCTCACCCTCACACTCACCCTTAACCTCAATCTCACTCTCACCCTCAAACTCACCCTTAAACCTCAACCTCACTCTCACCCTCACCCTCACCCTCACCCTCAAACTCACCCTCAACCTCACCCTCACCCTCAACCTCACCCTCAAACTCACCCTTAACCTCAACCTCAATCTCACCCTCACCCTCACTCTCACCTTCACCCTCAAGCTCACCCTCACCCTCACTCTCACCTTCACCCTCAAACTCACCCTCACTCTCACCCTCACCCTTAATCTCAACCTCAATCTCACTCACCCTCAACCTCAATCTCACACTCACCCTCACCCTCAACTTCACCCTTACCCTCAATCTCACCCTCACCCTCAACCTCACCCTCAACCTCAACCTCCACCTCACCCTTAACCTCACCCTTAACCTCACCCTCAACCTCAACCTCAATCTCAACCTCACCCTCACCCTCACCCTCAATCTCACCCTCACCCTCAACCTCAATCTCACCCTCAACCTAACCCTTACCCTCACCCTCGCCCAGCAAAATCAAACTCTGCTGCTCTGTACCTCCACCGTTCTTCCCACACAGATACGGGAACCTCCAGACGTTCCCCAGGCCGATGGCGTATCCGATGCAGGACAGCAGGAAGTCGAACCTGCCCTTCCACGTTCCCCGATCGGGGAGGTCCTTCTGGTTGTCCTCGGCGCCGGCGCTCAGCGTGCTGTGGTCGCTCTCCTCCAGCACCGCCGTGTGTTTGTGGTCGGAGTTGTTCAGCTCCATGGCGTTCTGCGCGGTTTTACCCATAATCTGCTCGCAGACGTTCCGTCTGCCGGTTCTGAAAGGTTCTCCGGATGTTCCTCAGAGCATCCAACTACAGAGAAGAAGAGAGACGGAAGGTCTGTACATTCATTCACTCACTCACACATTAAATGGGGCAATTTAGAGCATTCAATTCACCTTAAATCCATGTTTTTGGACTGTGGGAGGAAACAGGAGAACCCCAGACATGGGGAGAACATGCAAACTCAAACCTGGATCCCCAGGGCTGAGAGGAGAACATGCTAACCACTAAGCCACCTAGCCGCCCCCGTATCAACCATGTGACCAATTATTACTCATTAATACAAATAACCATGCCCATCCAGGGGAGAACGTCTCGGGCGCTGGGCAGATACACCCAGGACAGGGGGGCAATCTATCACTGAGCACACACTCACCCCACACACTCTATATGGGACTGTGGGAGGAAACCGGAGAACCCGGAGGAAACCCACGCGGACACGGGGAGAACATGGAAACTCCACCCAGGTTGTGATTTGAACCGGAAATCCCTAGAGCTGAGAGGAGAACATGCCAAACACTAAGCCACCGTGCTGCCTGGATGAATATTTACCATTCTAATTCATTTCACTAACTAACTATGACGGGCGGCACGGTGGCTTAGTGGTTAGCATGTTCTCCTCTCAGCGCAAGGGATTCCCGGATCGAGTTTCCTGGGTGGAGTTTCCATGTTCTCCCCGTGTCCGCGTGGGTTTCCTCCGGGTTCTCCGGTTTCCTCCCACAGTCCAAAAACATGGATCAAGGTCAATTGAATTGACCAAATTGCCCCATATAGAGTGTGTGGGGTGAGTGTGTGCTCAGTGATAGATTGCCCCCCTGTCCTGGGTGTATCTGCCCAGCGCCCGAAATGTTCTCCCCTGGATGGGCATGGGGAACCCCACCATGACCCTAATAGAGGATAAAGTGGAAGATAATGAATGGATGGAACTAACTATGACTAGTATTATCTTTATCACTAACTAACAAATATTTATAGCATTATTGTCAAAAATCTGACCATCAACACAACAACAACGATATCAGGAACCATTACTAGAACAATTAAGACCAAGAACTCATCAAACCAAAACCTCCAGCTACCCTCTCAGTGTTTGTTACGGAACGACGTACGGCAAACAATACGGTGTGAGTGTAATACAGCAGTGAGGTCAGAGAGGGCGTGGCCTCATTCTGAATAAACCCCATAAAAAGGTGTTATGAGTCCCGGCGTGTAGTGGAGAACAGCGCCACCTCTTTACGTGATTTATTCACAATAATACACAACCTCGAGAGTCTGATTACTTTAATAAATCACTTACACACTATAATACAAAACAAGCTTTGATTCTGAAATGCCTTTATTAAAAACTAAATCATAATTTTTCATCCATTATCTTCCGCTTTATCCTTTATTAGGGTCACATGGGGGAAGTGGGGGGGGTTCCCCATGCCCATCCAGGGGAGAACGTTTCGGGTGCTGGGCAGATACACCCAGGACAGGGCGCCAATCTATCGCTGGGCACACACTCACTCACACAGACACATTCTATATGAGGCAATTTGGAGAACTCAATTGACTTGATCCATGTTTTTGGACTGTAGGAGGAAACCGGAGAACCTGGAGGAAACCCACGTGGACACGGGGAGAACATGGAAACTCCACCCAGATGGGGATTCGAACCGGGAATCCCCAGCGCTGAGAGGAGAACATGCTAAACCACTAAACCACCATGTCACACTAATTATTATTATTATTCATTCATTCATTATCTCCCGCTTTATCCTCTATTAGGGTCGCGGGGGGGTTCCCCATGCCCATCCAGGGGAGAACGTCTCGGGCGCTGGGCAGATACACCCAGGACAGGACACCAATCCATCGCTGGGCACACACTCACTCACACAGACACACTCTATA
>JAFMOC010000347.1:0-15000 GCA_019802505.1 Corydoras sp. C115 | reverse complement strand
CCATGAGAACAACCACGAGAACCACCACAAAGACAACCATGAGAACCACCACGAAGACAACCGCGAGAACCACCACGAAGACAACCCCGAGGACAATAATGAGAACAATCATGAGAACAACCAGAACAACCACAAGGGTCCAGTTCCCCAAAGTGCGTGACTGTATTGGGGTAGATCTTTCTGTCACACTGATGTAGCGTGATGTTTCTAAACGAGTTCAGATCTTCTGAACGTTGGGTTCCGTAGTTTTCCTCAGTTTTGAAACCTTTCTAACGTCCCTTTAAAGTCTCTCCAAGGTGGTGGCGCGTCAGTGACTTCTCATCGGTCACTGCATTACGTTCTAATAATAGAACGGTGTGCCGCAAAAGCACCAATCAGCAGAAGGACGGGGTTCGGACATCGGAGCGGAGTCTTCAGAGCCGGACGGATTCGGCGTGAAGTGAAGGACGAGGTCCTGAGGGTTTCCGTAATGAAGGAATCGATTGCAGAACGGAGAACCTGATGGATGTCCTCGCTCTTTCCTGCCTCCTCTGTTCTGCCCCGCGGACCGACGGCGCCCCCGGCTCATTTCCGTGTCAATAACCAATCACAGGGAGCGGGATAGGCTCAGCGGACGGGGGACGGGGTTGTCAGAGCTGCTGCTCGTCACTCTGTGCACAGCGTCGTGGAATCGATGGACGTTAATTAAGTCTTCTTGTGTTCTCCGAAACAAGAACCTGACGATTAAAGCTCACGTTCTAACAGGTTCCACACCATAGGTATGAGGACACCATAAGTATATTTATACCTTAACTGGTTATTATTGATTAATAATCCTGTGGGTGTATAAAGTTAATGTGACCGTGTTCACGTATAAACACAGAACTCTGGCTCTGTCCTGTGTTTAGAACGGTTCCACGGTTTCTGACCCGCAGCATAGAGTCCGGACCTATGACGTCATCCGCCTCGGCTTTGTGTCCACATTCGGTGCCTGACCTCACGTCACCCACCGGACGGAACCATCAGCCCCGTGAGATCTGCAGAATGTCCTGCTGAGGGATGTCTTAATATGGGGGGGGGGGGGTGTTGGGGGGGGGGGTCCTGCAATGAGGCAGACCAGACCAAACCCTGTGTGGAATTGGCATGTTCTCTCCAAGATAACAAAATGATCACAGAGCAGGTTTAATCAGAGACGAATCAGAATGAGATACAGACAAGAGACGAATCAGGATGAGATACAGAGAAGAGACGAATCAGGATGAGACAGATGGAAGAGATGAATCGGGGTGAGATACACGGAAGGAGACAAAATGGGGTGAGATACACGGCAGGAGACAAATCGGGGTGAGATAGACAGAAGGAGACAAATTGGGGTGAGATAGACGGAAGGAGACAAATTGGGGTGAGATAGACGGAAGGAGACAAATCGGGGTGAGATAGACGGAAGGAGACGAATCGGGGTGAGATAGACAGAAGAGACAAATCGAGGTGAGATAGATGGAAGGAGACGAATTAAGGTCAGATACACAGAAGGACACAAATCGGGGTGAGATAGACGGGGGAGACGAATCAGGATAAGATACAGAGAAGAGATGAATCAGGATGAGACAGATGGTAGGAGACGAATCGGGGTGAGATAGATGGAAGAGATGAATCGGGGTGAGATACACGGAAGGAGACAAATCGGGGTGAGATAGACGGAAGGAGACGAATCGGGGTGAGATAGACGGCAGGAGACAAATCGGGGTGAGATAGACAGAAGAGACAAATCGAGGTGAGATAGATGGAAGGAGACGAATTAAGGTCAGATACACAGAAGGACACAAATCGGGGTGAGATAGACGGAGGAGACGAATCAGGATAAGATACAGAGAAGAGACGAATCAGGATGAGACAGATGGTAGGGGACGAATCGGGGTGAGATAGACGGAAGAGACGAATCAGGATGAGACAGATGGTAGGGGACGAATCGGGGTGAGATAGACGGAAGAGACGAATCAGGATGAGATACAGAGAAGAGATGAATCAGGATGAGACAGATGGTAGGAGACGAATCGGGGTGAGATAGACAGAAGGACACAAATCGGGTGAGATAGACAGAAGAGACAAATCGAGGTGAGATAGATGGAAGGAGATGAATTAAGGTCAGATACACAGAAGGACACAAATCGGGGTGAGATAGACGGAGGAGACGAATCAGGATAAGATACAGAGAAGAGACGAATCAGGATGAGACAGATGGTAGGAGACGAATCGGGGTGAGATAGACGGAAGAGACGAATCAGGATGAGATACAGAGAAGAGACGAATCAGGATGAGATACAGAGAAGAGATGAATCAGGATGAGACAGATGGTAGGAGACGAATCGGGGTGAGATAGATGGAAGAGATGAATCGGGGTGAGATACACGGAAGGAGACAAATTGGGGTGAGATACACAGAAGGAGACAAATCAGGGTGAGATAGACGGAAGGAGACGAATTAAGGTCAGTTACACAAAAGGACAAAAATGGGGGAGCGATAGACGGAAGGAGACAAATCGGGGTGAAATAGACAGAGGAGACGAATCGGGGTGAGATAGACAGAAGAGACGAACTGGGGTGAGATAGACGGAAGGAGATGAATCGGGGTGACGAATGTGAACTCAAAACCCTTCTTTATTTGGGATTGTGATGTCATGGTTCTCAGTGTAAATTCGTTTCCTAAACCTCGAGGACGTGATTTAGTTTATTTCAGGACGCTCCTCCGTGCCTGCAGGTGGCGGCAGCATCAGATGAGCAGATTATAAAACTGAACAGCAGGAGGGACGATGAGGAACCTTAGAGAACCATTCTGCATGAGTTTAAAGAACAAATAAAACACATCCAAACAGATGGAACATTCCACAGAACATCATAGGTGTGTTGTGTTCTAGATTTTGTAGATAATTTGATGTTGGGTTCTAGATTCTGTAGGTAATTAGAAGTTGGGTTCTAGATTATGTAGATAATCAAAAGTCAGGTTGTAGATTCTGTATTTATTCAGAAATTGGGTTCTAGGTTCGGTAGGTAATCAGAAGCTGGCTTCTAGATTCTGTATTTAATCAGAAATTCAGTTCTAGATTCTGTATTTAATCAGAAGTTGGGTTCTAGATGCTGTGTTTAATCAGAAATTCTGTTCTAGATTCTTTGTTTAATCAGACATTCGGTTCTAGATTCTATGTTTAATCAGAAATTTGGTTCTATATTCTATGGATAATCAGAAGTTGGGTTCTAGGTTCTGTATTTAATCAGAAGTTGAGTTCTAGATGCCATGTTAAATCAGAAGTTCGGTTCTAGATGCCGTGTTTAATCAGAAGTTGGGTTCTAGATTCTGTATTTAATCAGAAGTTGGGTTCTAGATTCTGTGTGTAATCAGAAATTCGGTTCTAGATTCTGTGTTTAATCAGAAATTCATTTCTAGATTCTATGGATAATCAGAAGTTGGGTTCTAGATTCTATGGATAATCAGAATTTGGGTTCCAGATGCCGTGTTAAATCAGATGTTGGGTTCTAGATGCCGTGTTAAATCAGAAGTTGGGTTCTAGATTGTGTATTTAATCAGAAGTTGGGTTCTAGATGCCGTGTTTAATCAGAAGTTGGGTTCTAGATTGTGTATTTAATCAGAAGTTTGGTTCTAGATGTCGTGTTTAATCAGAAGTTGGGTTCTAGATTGTGTATTTAATCATAAGTTGGGTTCTAGATGCCGTGTTTAATCAGGAGTTGGGTTCTAGGTTCTGTGTTTAATCAGAAGTTGGATTCTAGATTCTGGTGCGGTATCTGAGGTGGTGCTGTTGCAGGGTGGCAGTGCGCGGTCAGTGGATGCTGCATGGTGGTGCGTCGTGATGTCACACTCGAGTACTGTTCTCGTTGGGAGGTTTCTGGACGCCGGGTTCCACCGCTGTGTAAATGTTCTCCTGGCTCTTGAGCATGACGCGGTTGCAGAGCATGAGTCGGGGTTCTTGAGGGCGGAGCTGCCGCAGGTCAGCGGACGGAGAGATCTGAGGTCGACCCTGGAGAACACACAAGCTTCATTAGAACCTCACCGTCCCACCAAACAGGGGAACTGTAACCTTGATGCTCCTCTACAGGGGGTGAGGGTGAGGAGGACGAGGGTGGAACCTCCGGGAGAACCATGTGAGAATAAACTGTGTGACATTGACCTTTGACCCGGTGCGGTTCTCTCACCTGTTTAAAGGAGAACAGGACAAAGAGCGGGATGCAGATGAGTGGAGCGAGGGGGAGCAGAACCGCCGCCGTGGAACCCCAGCTCGGGACAAACTCATTAGAACCCACTGGATTACTGCTGATCAGATCATACAGCAGAGTGGCCTGGAACCAGAGGAACAAGAGCACTGAGACACAGAGACCAGAGAGAATGAAGAGAACACAGAGACTGGAGAGGACACAGACAACACAGAGAACACAGAGAATGGAGATGACACGGAGAACACAGAGAACATGGAGACTGGAGAGGACACGGAGAACACAGAGACTGGAGAGTACACGGAGAACACAGACTGGAGAGGGCACGGACAACACAAAGGACACTAAAAACACAGAGAACAAAGAGAACACAGAGACTGGAGAGGACATGGAGAACACAGAGAACACAGAGACTGGAGAGGACACGGACAACACGGAGAACACAGAGACTGGAGAGGACACGGAGAATACGGAGACTGGAGAGGACACAGAGAACACAGAGACTGGAGAGGACACTGAGAACACAAAGGACACAAAAAAATCACTGAGAACAAAGAAAACACAGAGACTGGAGAGGACACGTAGAACACAGAGAACACTGAGACTGGAGAGGACATGGACAACATGGAGAATACAGAAACTGGAGAGGAAATGGAGAACATGGAGAACACAGAGACTGGAGAGGACATGGAGAACACATAGAACACAAAGGACACAAAAAACACAGAGAACAAAGAGTGGACATGGAAACCAGAGTGGACATGGAGAACACAGAGATTTCACTTTTTATTAAGTTTGATTTTGAAGGTTCTCTACGGAGAACAAACTCACGACGCAGATGACGGGCGTGATGAAGAGCCAGCAGAACTTCAGCAGAGGAGTCGGTGGATATCCAATCATGTCCTCGATGTTCACATAAAACCGGTCCGCCCCTGGAACCACAACATCCAATCTTCACTTAAATCTGTCCTCAGGTTCTGTATTTCTGTTTAGCTGTGCTCAGGTTCTGTGTGTCTGTGCTCTGGTTCTGTGTGTCTGTGCTCAGGTTCTGTGTGTCTGTGCTAGCTGTGCTCAGGTTCTGTTTAGCTGTGCTCAGGTTCTGTGTGTCTGTGCTCAGTTTCTGTGTGTCTGTGCTCAGGTTCTGTGTGTCTGTGCTCAGGTACTGTTTAGCTGTGCTCAGGTTCTATGTCTGTGCTCATGTTCCATGTGTCTGTGCTCAGGTTCCGTGTGTCTGTGCTCAGGTTCCGTGTGTCTGTGCTCAGGTTCTGTTTAGCTGTGCTAGCTGTGCTCAGGTTCTGTGTCTGTGCTGAGGTTCTGTGTCTGTGAACAGGTTCTGTGTCTGTGAACAGGTTCTGTGTGTCTGTGCTCAGGTTCTGTGCGTCTGTGCTCAGGTTCTGTGCGTCTGTGCTCAGGTTCTGTTTGTCTGTGCTCAGGTTCTGTGTCTGTGCTCAGGTTCTGTGTGTCTGTGCTCAGGTTCCGTGTGTCTCTGCTCAGGTTCCGTGTGTCTCTGCTCAGGTTCCGTGTGTCTCTGCTCAGGTTCTGTTTAGCTGTGATCAGGTTCTGTGTCTGTGCTCAGGATCTATGTCTGTGCTCAGGTTCCATGTGTCTGTGCTCAGGTTCCGTGTGTCTGTGCTCAGGTTCTGTTTAGCTGTGCTAGCTGTGCTCAGGTTCTGTGTCTGTGCTGAGGTTCTGTGTCTGTGAACAGGTTCTGTTTAGCTGTGCTCAGGTTCCGTGTGTCTATGCTCAGGTTCTGTGTCTGTGCTCAGGTTCCGTGTGTCTGTGCTCAGGTTCTGTGTGTCTGTGCTCAGGTTCCGTGTGTGTGTGCTCAGGTTCCGTGTGTCTGTGCTCAGGTTCCGTGTGTCTGTGCTCAGGTTCTATCTGTCTGTTTAACTGATTTTTGTTTGGGTTCCTTGGGAACCGGCGCTCACCGTAAATCCAGGCGATGACGACGGTTTCGAAGCAGGCGATGAGGAGCAGGTTGGTTCCACTCGGTCCGTACGTGTCAATCAACTTAAACAGATGCAGCTCAGACCCCCGCCCCAACTACAGAGAGGAACATGATGAGAGGGGGTTCCGAAGGTTCACACAGACACGTCCATCCCCAAACTACAGAGAGGTGTCAACAGAACCCGGGACTACGGCCTGAACTACAGACCACAGGAGCCCCAACTACAGAGAGGGAACTACAAACTCAAAGGAGAACCCGCACTCAGACACGGCCCGCCCCAAACTACAGAGAGGGAACTCAACAGAACCCGCACTCAGACACGGCTTCCCCAAACTACAGAGAGGGAAACTACAGAGAGGGAACCTACACAGAACCCGAACAGACAGAAGAGGAACTACAACAGAACCCGCACTCAGACACGGCCCTCCCCAAACTACAGAGAGGGAACTGCAAGACAACCCGCACTCAGACACGGCCCGCCCCAAACTACAAAGAGGAACCACAACAGAACCCGCACTCAGACACGGCCCGCCCCAAACTACAGAGAGGGAACCACAACAGAACCCGCACTCAGACACGGCCCGCCCCAAACTACAGAGAGGGAACTACAACAGAACCCGCACTCAGACACGGCCCGCCCCAAACTACAGAGAGGGAACTACAACAGAACCCGCACTCAGACACGGCCCGCCCCAAACTACAGAGAGGGAACTACAACAGAACCCGCACTGAGACACGGCCCGCCCCAAACTACAACAGAGGGAACTACAGAGAGGGAACTACAACAGAACCCGCACTCAGACACGGCCCGCCCCAAACTACAGAGAGGGAACTACAACAGAACCCGCACTCAGACACGGCCCGCCCCTAAACTACAGAGAGGAGGGAACTACAACAGAACCCGCACTCAGACACGCCCAACAGCCCCAACTACACGAGAGAGGGAACTACAACAGAACCCGCACTCAGACACGGCCCGCCCCAAACTACAGAGAGGGAACTACAACAGAACCCGCAGACACGACACCCGCCCCAAACTACAGAGAGGGAACTACAACAGAACCCGCACTCAGACACGGCCCGCCCCAAACTACAGAGAGGGAACTACAACAGAACCCGCACTCAGACACGGCCCGCCCCAAAACTACAGAGAGGGGGAACTACAACAGAACCCGCACTCAGACACGGCCCGCCCCAAACTACAGAGAGAGAGAACTACAACAGAACCCGCCACGCCCGCCCCACTACAAACAGAACCCGCACTCAGACACGGCCCTCAGACACGGCCCGCCCCAAACTACAGAGAGGGAACTACAACAGAACCCGCACTCAGACACGGCCCGCCCCAAACTACAGAGAGGGAACTACAACAGAACCCGCACTCAGACACGGCCCGCCCCAAACTACAGAGAGGGAACTACAACAGAACCCGCACTCAGACACGGCCCGCCCCAAACTACAGAGAGGGAACTACACGGCCCGCCCCAAAACTAGAACCCCGCACTCAGACACGGCCCGCCCCAAACTACAGAGAGGGAACTACAACAGAACCCGCACTCAGACACGGCCCGCCCCAAACAGACACAACAGAACCCGACACGGCCCGCCCCAAACTACAGAGAGGGAACTACAACAGAACCCGCACTCAGACACGGCCCGCCCCAAACTACAGAGAGAAACTACAACAGAGACACGGAACTACAGAGAGGGAACAGAACCCGCACTCAGACACGGCCCGCCCCAAACTACAGAGAGGGAACTACAACATAACCCGCACTCAGACACGGCCCGCCCCAAACTACAGAGGGGGACTACAACAGAACCCGCACTCAGACACGGCCCGCCCCTACACTACAGAGAGACACGGCCCGCCCCCGAAACTACAGAACACAACAGAACCCGCACTCAGACACGGCCCCCCCAAACTACAGAGAGGGAACTACAACAGAACCCGCACTCAGACACGGCCCGCCCCAAACTACAGAGAGGGAACTACAACAGAACCCGCACTCAGACACGGCCCGCCCCAAACTACAGAGAGGGAACTACAACAGAACCCGCACTCAGACACGGCCCGCCCCAAACTACAAAGAGGAACCACAACAGAACCCGCACTCAGACACGGCCCGCCCCAAACTACAGAGAGGGAACCACAACAGAACCCGCACTCAGACACGGCCCGCCCCAAACTACAGAGAGGGAACCACAACAGAACCCGCACTCAGACACGGCCTGTCCCAAACTACAGAGAGAGAACTACAACAGAACCCGCACTCAGACACGGCCCGCACTCAGACACGGCACTCAGACCCGCCCCAAACTACAGAGAGAGAACTACAACAGAACCCGCACTCAGACACGGCCCGCCCCAAACTACAGAGAGGGAACTACAACAGAACCCGCACTCAGACACGGCCCGCCCCAAACTACAGAGAGGAACCACAACAGAACCCGCACTCAGACACGGCCCGCCCCAAACTACAGAGAGGGAACTACAACAGAACCCGCACTCAGACACGGCCCTGTCAGACACGGCCCGCCCCAAACTACAGAGAGGGAACTACAACAGAACCCGCACTCAGACACGGCCCGCCCCAAACTACAGAGAGGGAACTACAACAGAACCCGCACTCAGACACGGCCCGCCCCAAACTACAGAGAGGGAACTACAACAGAACCCGCACTCAGACACGGCCCGCCCCAAACTACAGAGAGGGAACTACAGAGAGGGAATTACAACAGAACCCCCATTCAGACACGGCCTGCCCCAAACTACAGAGAGGGAACTACAACAGAACCCGCACTCAGACACGGCCCGCCCCAAACTACAGAGAGGGAACTACAACAGAACCCGCACTCAGACACGGCCCGCCCCAAACTACAGAGAGGGAACTACAACAGAACCCGCACTCAGACACGGCCCGCCCCAAACTACAGAGAGTGAACTACAACAGAACCCGCACTCAGACACGGCCCGCCCCAAACTACAGAGAGGGAACCACAACAGAACCCGCACTCAGACACGGCCCGCCCCAAACTACAGAGAGGGAACCACAACAGAACCCGCACTCAGACACGGCCCGCCCCAAACTACAGAGAGGGAACCACAACAGAACCCGCACTCAAACACGGCACGCCCCGAACTACAGAGAGGGAACTACAACAGAACCCGCACTCAGACACAGCCCGCCCCAGACTACAGAGAGGAACTACAACAGAACCCGCACTCAGACACGGCCCACTCCAAACTACAGAGAGGGAACCACAACAGAACCCACACTCAGACACGGCCCGCCCCAAACTACAGAGAGGGAACCACAACAGAACCCGCACTCAGACACGGCCTGTCCCAAACTACAGAGAGAGAACTACAACAGAACCCGCACTCAGACACGGCCCGCCCCAAACTACAGAGAGGGAACTACAACAGAACCCGCACTGAGACATGGCCCACCCCAAACTACAGAGAGGAAACTACAACAGAACCCGCACTCAGACATGACCCGCCCCAACCTACAGAGAGGGAACTACAACAGAACCCGCACTCAGACACGGCCCGCCCCAAACTACAGAGAGGGAACTACAGAGAGGGAACTACAGAGAGGGAACTACAACAGAACCCCCATTCAGACACGGCCCGCCCCAAACTACAGAGAGGGAACTACAACAGAACCCGCACTCAGACACGGCCCGCCCCAAACTACAGAGAGGGAACTACAATAGAACCCGCACTCAGACACGGCCCGCCCCGAACTACAACAGAACCCGCACTCAGACACGGCCCGCCCCAAACTACAGAGAGGGAACTACAACAGAACCCGCACTCAGACACGGCCGGCCCCAAACTACAGAGAGGGGACTACAACAGAACCCGCACTCAGACACGGCCCGCCCCGAACTACAGAGAGGGAACTACAACAGAACCCGCACTCAGACACGGCCCGCCCCGAACTACAGAGAGGGAACTACAACAGAACCCGCACTCAAACACGGCACGCCCCGAACTACAGAGAGGGAACTACAACAGAACCCGCACTCAGACACAGCCCGCCCCAGACTACAGAGAGGAACTACAACAGAACCCGCACTCAGACACGGCCCACTCCAAACTACAGAGAGGGAACCACAACAGAACCCACACTCAGACACGGCCCGCCCCAAACTACAGAGAGGGAACCACAACAGAACCCGCACTCAGACACGGCCTGTCCCAAACTACAGAGAGAGAACTACAACAGAACCCGCACTCAGACACGGCCCGCCCCAAACTACAGAGAGGGAACTACAACAGAACCCGCACTCAGACACGGCCCGCCCCAAACTACAGAGAGGGAACTACAACAGAACCCGCACTGAGACACGGCCCGCCCCAAACTACAGAGAGGAAACTACAACAGAACCCGCACTCAGACATGACCCGCCCCAACCTACAGAGAGGGAACTACAACAGAACCCGCACTCAGACACGGCCCGCCCCAAACTACAGAGAGGGAACTACAGAGAGGACTCTACAGAGAGGGAACTACAACAGAACCCACACTCAGACACGGCCTGCCCCAAACTACAGAGAGGGAACTACAACAGAACCCGCACTGAGACACGGCCTGCCCCAAACTACAGAGAGGAAACTACAACAGAACCCGCACTCAGACACGACCCGCCCCAAACTACAGAGAGGGAAGTACAACAGAACCCGCACTCAGACACGGCCCGCCCCAAACTACAGAGAGGGAACTACAGAGAGGGAACTACAACAGAACCCCCATTCAGACACGGCCCACCCCAAACTACAGAGAGGGCACTGCAACAGAACCCGCACTCAGACACGGCCCTTCCCAAACTACAGGCAGGGAACTACAACAGAACCCACAGTCAGACACGGCCCGCCCCAAACTACAGACAGGGAACTACAACAGAACCCACAGTCAGACACGGCCCGCCCAAAACTACAGAGAGGGAACTACAGAAAGGGAACTACAACAGAACCCCCATTCAGACACGGCCTGCCCCAAACTACAGAGAGGGCACTACAACAGAACTCGCACTCAGACACGGCCCTTCTCAAACTACAGGCAGGGAACTACAACAGAACCCACAGTCAGACACGGCCCGCCCCAAACTACAGACAGGGAACTACAACAGAACCCACAGTCAGACACGGCCCGTCCCAAACTACAGACAGGGAACTACAACAGAACCCACAGTCAGACACGGCCCGCCCCAAACTACAGAGAGGAAACTACAACAGAACCCGCACTCAGACACGACCCGCCCCAAACTACAGAGAGGGAAGTACAACAGAACCCGCACTCAGACACGGCCCGCCCCAAACTACAGAGAGGGAACTACAGAGAGGGAACTACAACAGAACCCCCATTCAGACACGGCCCACCCCAAACTACAGAGAGGGCACTGCAACAGAACCCGCACTCAGACACGGCCCTTCCCAAACTACAGAGGGAACTACAACAGAACCCACTCAGACACGGCCCGCCCCAAACTACAGACAGGGAACTACAACAGAACCCACAGTCAGACACGGCCCGCCCAAAACTACAGAGAGGGAACTACAGAAGGGAACTACAACAGAACCCCCATTCAGACACGGCCTGCCCCAAACTACAGAGAGGGCACTACAACAGAACCCGCACTCAGACACGGCCCTTCTCAAACTACAGGCAGGGAACTACAACAGAACCCACAGTCAGACACGGCCCGCCCCAAACTACAGACAGGGAACTACAACAGAACCCACAGTCAGACACGGCCCGTCCCAAACTACAGACAGGGAACTACAACAGAACCCACAGTCAGACACGGCCCGCCCCAAACTACAGACGGAACTACAACAGATTAAACTGTTGATCAACAGATTAAACCTCAAACTTTGTTCTGATGATGTCACCAATCACACGTTTGTGTCGTAGAACTGATACCTGACTGTCGAGTCCAAGGAAGAGGACCATCAGGAAGAAGAGGACGGACCAGAACTGGGGTCCGGGGAGGAGGGACAGGGCTTTGGGGTATGCGATGAAGGCCAGGCCTGGACCTGCGGGCAGATCAGAGACAACGCGTCATTTCAGCTTAATGGAGGTTCCACTCTGTGCTTCACCGGATCAAACAGGAGAACTCAAATGACTTTCACTGAAGTGACTGGAGGATTAAATGACTTTCCCTTTAAATTACACAGAGAACGCTGGCAATCAGGCTGGAGACTTAAACCGGGGCGCCCCCTGCCGCCTGTGAGTGGTTATTACAGCCCTGTATCGGATTAGATTGAGAGAAATTTGAACAATTAAAGCATTTAAAACATTTAATCCTGGACCAAGGTGCTACATAGAACCAGGGTTCCACACAGGGCCACATAGAGACCAGACAGTAAGTATGAGCAGAGTATGACGTCCTGCCACCTCATTCCGTCCATCAGGACCAGTATCAGAATCAGAATCAGAATCAGAATCGGACTTTATTGGCCAAGGATGCTCACACATACAAGGAATTTGTTTTTGGTTCCAATAGCCCACAGTGCACAATAAATGACAGACATACCCAAACTAGCATTTCTCATACACGCACGCACGCACGCACGCACGCACACACACACACACACACACACACACACACACACACAAACAGACACACCTGTAAACATAACGGTTGTGCAAGTTGCAGATTGTATTTAAATAAAGTGCTAGTGCAAAAACTGTAATGGATAGTTAAATAGATGAGAATGGAAGAAGACTGGTTGAGGGTGTGGAGAATGAGTCCAGAAGTAGTGTTTTTAATGTTTCAGCTGTTCATGAGTGTAATGGCGTGTGGAAAAAAGCTTTTCCGTAATCTGGAGGTCTTGATCCTCAACTGACTGAACCGCCGGCCTGAGGGAAGATAATGGAACAGGTGATGTCCAGGGTGTGATGGATCACGGACGATGTTCTCTGCCCGCTTCCTGGTTCTGGCCGTGTGCAGGTCTGGTAGGGAGGGTAGCTTTACGCCGATGGTCCTCTCTGCAGACCTGATGATGCGCTGTAGTCTGTGGGTGTCGTGTCTGGTGGCTGAGCTGCCCCACACTGTGATGGATGCGGTGAGGACAGATTGTGTGGTGGCGGTGTAGAACTGCACCATCAGCTCCTTGGGCAGGTTGAACTTCCTCAGCTGACGCAGGAAGTACAGTCTCTGCTGAGCCTTCTTGATGATGGTGCTGATGTTGCAGTCCCATTTTAGGTCCTTGGAGATTATTGTTCCCAGGAACTTGTAGGAGTCCACAGCCGTTACAGTACTGTTGAGGATAGTGAGTGCTGGAAGGGTTGGAGGGCTTCTCCTGAAGTCCACTCTCATCTCCACTGTTTTGGCTGTGTTCAGCTCCAGGTTGTTGTGGTTGCTCCAGAGGACCACCTGCTCCACAACCCGTCTGTAGGCAGACTCGTCACTGTCCCGGATGAGACCAATGACTGTCAGATCATCTGCAAACTTCAGGATTTTGACTGAGGGGTCCGTGGAGGTACACTCGTTTGTGTACAGTGAGAAGAGCAGTGGGGAGAGAAACACAGCCTTGTGGAGCTCCTGTGCTGATGGTTCTGGTACCTGATGTTATCTTTCCCAGCCTCACTTGCTGCTCTCTGCCAGTGAGGAAGTTTGTAATCCACTGGCAGGTGGAGGCTGGTACACTGAGGTGGGTCAGTTTGGAGTGTAGGTATTTGGGGAACTGTTCTGATTTTTTAAAGGTGTAGAACCACACAGCCTATAGATATAAATATAAATCCTTACAGCTGACTAAAGTCAACTATTATCTGATATCGAGTTTTTAAAATATATTGTCATTATTTTATCCAGTATTGCAAAAAGACGTTGATATTTGGATTTTCATTGCACTCTGTATGGCGGCACGGTGGCTTAGTGGTCAGCACGTTCACCTCTCAGCGCTAAGGGTTTCCCCGGTTCGAATCCCCATCTGGGTGGAGTTTCCATGTTCTCCCCGTGTCCGCGTGGGTTTCCTCCGGGTTCTCCGGTTTCCTCCCACAGTCCAAAAACATGGATCAAGTCAATTGAATTCTCCAAATTGCCCCATATAGAGTGTGTCTGTGTGAGTGAGTGTGTGCCCAGCGATGGATTGGCACCCTGTCCTGGGTCTATCTGCCCAGCGCCCGAAACGTTCTCTATCTGCCCAGCGCCCGAAACGTTCTCCTGGATGGGCATGGGGAACCCCACCGCGACCCTAATAGAGGATAAAAGCGGGAGATAATGAATGAATGAATTGCACTCTGTGTCCACCAGAGGGCAGAATGCTGCAACAAGTAGTGATGTTGACGTTTTAAGCGTAAATAAGCCAAAGCCTGGGGTCTATAACACACACTTTTTTTGGGAAAAAAACACTTAATTTTCTGCCCCACTTTACAGTAGAAATCGTGTGATGTATACTGTAGCGTCATAATTTTTAAAAGAGGGAGTGGGGGGGGGGGGTTTTCCATGTTACCCAGCGGGCAAGTTTAACCCCAACAATCTAATAAAACACACTCACTCACACAAAAAAAATTATATTTTGGGGGGCAATTTTGGAGCTTTTAATTTCACCTTGATCCATTTTTTGGGGAAACTGGGGAAAAGGAAACCGGAGAACCCGGGGGAAAAAACCCACGCGGAAATGGGGAGAACATGAAAACCCCTTTTCCCCCCAAAAGGGTTCCCCCCAACAATTCCCCCTTTTTCCCCTTTTTAAAACCCTCCCCGCCCCCCCTCCCCCCCCTTTATTTTTTTATTTTTTCCCCCCTTTTTCCCTTCCCTATTTACATTTTTTTCCTTTTTTCCCCCCTCAGCCCGGGGTTTCCCCGGGGAATCCCCCCCTTGGGGGGAGTT
>JAFMOC010000346.1:277500-310000 GCA_019802505.1 Corydoras sp. C115 | reverse complement strand
TTCCTCCGGGTTCTCCGGTTTCCTCCCACAGTCTAAAAATATGGAGCAAGGTCAATTGAGTTCTCCAAATTGCCCCATATAGAGTGTGTCAGTGTGAGTGAGTGTGTGCCCAGTGATAGATTGCCCCCCCTGTCCTGGGTGTATCTGCCCAGCGCCTGAGAACGTTCTCCCCTGGATGGACATGGGGAACCCCCCACGACCCTAATAGAGGATAAAGCAGTAGATAATGGATGGATGGGTGATTTGGCAGCGCGGTGGCTTAGTGGTTTGGCATGTTCTCCTCTCAGCGCTAGGGATTCCCGGTTCGAATCCCCATCTGGGTGGAGTTTCCATGTTCTCCCCGTGAACGTGTGGGTTTCCTCTGGGTTCTCCGCTTTCCTCCCACAGTCCAAAAACATGGATCAAGCCAATTGAATTCTCTAAATTGCCCCATATGGAGTGTGTTTGTGTGAGTGAGTATGTGTTCAGTGATAGATTGCCCCTCTGTCCTGGGTGTATCTGCCCAGTGCCCGAAACGTTCTCCCCTGGATGGACATGGGGAACTCCCCCCCCCCCGCGACCCTAATAAAGGATAAATCTGAAGATAATGGATGGATGGATGAATAATCTGTTCCTATTACATTAAATCAGCAGAATGAATAACCGACGAGCTCGGCAGTCCGCCTTAAATCAGATTTACGGCCGACGTTTCCTTTACAGCGGGACGTTAATGATTTACAGGCTCACAGAACGTCCTCTTATCTGCATGGCACGGTGCTTCAGAGGAGGACGCCGATGTGAATGAGGAGCGGAACGCGGGGGTTTATCGGTCAGCTATGCTGTACATACAACAACCGATAACCAGGGGACAAGGAAGGACATGAGCTGGGGACACGGCACTCATTTAGACTCCGATTAGATTCACCTCCACAAAGAGTTTAATAAATCAGAACGGTACGAGGGGGCGTGGCCTCATTCTGAATAAAGCTCATAAAGAGGCGTGTAGTGGAGAACAGCCACCTGTTTACGTGATTTATTCACAATAATACACAACCTCGAGAGTCATTAATAATCATTAATAATCTGAGCTTCAGTCACCTCATCTAGTCCGCTTTATAAAGTGAACGCTGAGTAACAGGATACCAGTTTCTCCAGGAAACACTGTCATCTAGTGGTCAAATTCCAGAACACAGTTTATAAGTTACAGTGTAACAGGTTTAGTTCTTTTCGGTTTATATTAATCTGTATTTTATATTAAAATAATGTATGAAACTAAATAATTCATAATAGGGGTGTCTTCAACTAAGGATTTTCATAGTCGAATCTGATTCGTCAGATTTTCTAGTCTGCTAGTCGAATCAGTTAAAATTTCACCACAAGCTGGCGCTATAAGCGTGGTTTTAAAAAAGATTTTTCCAAGAAACATTTACTTGTTTTTTCCAGAGCACCGTAAATGGGATCCCCGTGCAGGGGGAATTAATGTGTAGCCATTGTTAAAGCACAGTTCATTTAAAAAAAATATTAACAGAAATTAGGATGATTTTATTTGACAAAAGGCTATATATATAACGAAAACAAAGCCATTTCATGTAGAAACTAATGTTTAGCAGCAGCCATGGTCACCACCATGTGGTCAAAATGGTACATTCGACTATGAGGTTCATAGTCGACTACGGTTCTCCAAATCAAATCGTCTATTCAGCGAATATTGCAGCTCACCCCTAATTCATAATCTGATCTTCAGTGACCTCATCTAGACCGTTTTTTTTTTTTAAATGAACGCCGATTGCTGAGTAACAGGATTCCGGTTCTAACCATCAAACACTGCCATCTAGTGGATAAATTCCAGAAGACAGTTTCTAAACAGTGTAACAGGTTTAGTGCTGATGTTTATATGGTTTATATGAATCTGTATTTTATATTAAAATAATGTATTGTACATCACACACTGATACCAATGTGAAGCTCAGAGGGGTGTGGTATTGATGATGATGTGTCACGGCTGGACTAACGGCCCAGCCAATCAGATTTAAGGAGTGGAACTAAACGTTCATTTAAGGAACTGCACTGTATGGGTCTTAATTGTGAACTAGAGACGTATGAGAGTCTGAATGAATGAATACTTTTGTCTCCCATAATCCTATGCAGCAGCATCAGTAACGGGCTCAGGGTTCCATTTGTGACCCGTTGAGGAAGGGTCATACAGGTCCTTTGTTTGGTGAGTGTATTGTTACTATTGTCAAAATGAGGAATTTAATTAGTATATCTGTCGATACAGCGGCTGCTCATATGAACAGGTGCTTGAAGGGGATCTTATATGGATAATCTGATTAAATCAGTTCCTCTATTTAATCTTTACATCGTCGTGTTCTAACAGAGGTCATTGTCCTTTACCGCCCCAGTGTTCCTGCCATCTGGTCAGCAATACAAATTAAAAACAGACATCCATTATCTTCCACTTTATCCTCTATTAGGGTCACGGTGGGGTTCCCCATGCCCATCCAGAGGAGAACATCTTGGGCACTGGGCAGATACACCCAGGACAGGGAGGAGATACACCCATCTATCACTGGACACACACTCACTCACACAGACACACTCTATATGGGGCAATTTGGAAAATTCAATTGACCCGATACATGTTTTTGGACTGTGGGAGGAAACCGGAGAACCCGGAGAAAACCCACGCAGACACGAGGAGAACATGGAAACTCCACCCAGATGGGGATTCAAACCGGGAATCCCTAGTGCTAAAACCACTAAGCCACCGTGCCGCCCACCAAATGAACAGACATGTTCTAACCCTCTTAATTCTTCATGGGGAGTGTTTAACGTACAATAAAACAAGCAGCATGTCCCGTGCCGTTCCTTATAACATCCAGGTGGCGTTCTGACGGTTTGGCGGGTTGCTATTTAAACAGTGCAGCTATCTGGACTCAATGCCGTGCTTCCTGAGGTTCTCCATGATCCTGTGAATGGAGAACCCACAGTATATATCTGCGTTCTGTGGGTTTAATAGTGTTCAGTTGGTTTCAGACGTTCCGTGGCGTTGGACAGGCAGTGGCGCCTGTGTTGGTGATCCACCACCCAACCAGAGAGCCACCGCTGTCTGACCGTCCACATCTGGAGAGGGTGGTTTACAGAGATGTACAGAGCATTTCAAGATGGCCATTCCCATCGGGGGGAGATATTCACACGCAGCGTTGCTATTTAAACCACGAAAACGGAAGACGGGTGTAAGATGGGATCCATGTATTTTGAACCACCTTGAAATTTAGAACATGCAGATTCTCAGTCTGGACTGCGACGGGTTAATTACAATACCATTTCCTTCCTATAGGGGCAGGAAGCGTCGCAGCGAGACGTGAAGGAATTGTGCGATCTTGCCATTAGCTATGTATAAATCGTCGCAGCTATAAATAGAAAACAATAAAGGATTTTGTATGACAGGAGGTTGAATAGAATGCATCTGCTCAGAGCGTCTCTCAGCGGAGGTGGAGGTGGAGGTGCCTTTTAAACACAGTGGGATCACACAATGGAACAGGAGGAACAGAGGGAGGGAGTTTCAGGAGGGAGTATGGTTCCTTATCGCCGTTTTCATCCACGTTTAACATTTCAGACCATAACATCTAGAAACATCAGACGGTTTTTTGGCTGGTACACCGGTAACGGTCACTAACCTGAAGACGGCTCCCCTGCTGGAGATCGAGTTAATTACAACCAACACTCTGACGTAGCTGTGCTTCACTCGTAGCTGAACATCTCGCAGGCTTTTAACTTCCTTTAAACTCACACCGTTTTATTTCTATGGCATTACCGTGATTAGCTCCGCCCATTCGCACCCTGTCTATTATTCACGGTATTTTTACATCACTAAAGCGACAGCAACTTCTAGGACACGAGGAGGATGGAGGTCGCCATGCTGAACGTGGTTCCTCTTAAAGTTCTGGAACTTTTTCTGGTGGTCAAGCCTGCTTGTTTGGTGTTTGATGTTATTTCCCCAGTAGTAGGCGTTAACCTATGAAAATCAAGGGTTGCAAACCCAGAAATCACACCGGGGACCACCACCTTCTGCACCACCCTCCCACCCCATGAAGATTGAGAAATTCAAACATGACTAGGAGAACCAGCTGCACAAAAATGAGGACCAGACAACATCAGGAACGCTATTAAAATCCTGACCACTGGGTTCTAAGGGTTCCATTGCTTTGTCCTTCACATCCTTAACCAATATAAGAGACGTGTTGACCCGAAACCAAAAGGGTGGGGTCTTTCTGTACATACAATACCAAATGTTCCTATAGGATTATAGAACAGATCATTAATGCACAGCGGCCGGGACGCAGACGATCAGAAAATAACCTCCCGTCTTTAAAAATATCACGGTAATTATCTCCAGGTCACATCGCCCCGTTATGGTGGAACGGGTCACAGTCAGTGTAGGACCCGCAGCTCTTCATTATTAATGTAGGTGAGAAACTGATGGAAGGAAGAGACGAAACAAGCCGCCGCAAAAAGACCAGATATTCCTAAAAAGGATTCAAAGCCCGGTCCGATACATCGTACGATACGGAGCGGGTTCTCCATTGTGAGTTCCAAAGACAAAGACAGGAAATTTGATGTGAGGCAGTGCAGTCATTAAAGGGTCCATGGCCGAACAGGGCTCGAAATGAGGGTGGTACCCTCGCGCTGACCCCACAGCCTTTCATCTGAACTTCCTCAATCCAAACAGAACAATCAAGACGATCCAGCATGTGGTTCCGCGACCTGGCCGTTCTGCTTGTTCACATTTCAAAGCATTTAAACTAATGACTGTTGACCAAGAACCAACACAGGGTGGCACAGTGGCTTAGTGGTTTGGCATGTTCGCCTCTCAGCACTAGGGATCTAGTCGTCTGTTTGATGGACGTCGGTACGCTACACCGAAGGATCCCAAGATGTAGGTGTGCCATATGTTGTGGTAACACTATATGCATATGTAACACACACACACACACACACACACACACACACACACACACACACGGCTTTATATACAGATGACGGGAAACTGCTCCAACGCAAAGGATGCACCATCAAAGGGTTAAATCCAACGACAATAGATTAAACTAATTTGTGGTTTAAACTTCAGTTCTGAATTTTAAAAGGTTACGGGGAACAGTTTAGAGTGTGTTATACAGACCGCACCATTTATTGCACCATCTGCGTGGCATCTCCTTATACACAAATAATACACAGCGCTCGGTCCCTCGAGTAACCGAACACTCTCGTGTACCAACAGATTCCAGAGGTAAAACAGGGTCAGACCGACTAACGAGTTCACATTTAATCAATTCAGAATTGAAGGGATTAAGATTTTATAGAGTAATAATATCAGTTATAGCTTCAATATTCATACTGCATGATCAGATCAAAGTCTCAGTGGGGTAAACCAATCCTTTCTGTGAGGAGTCTGCATATCCTCCCCGTGCCAACATGATTAACATCTTTAACATCTAAAAACTGGTCCAAGCCATTAGAGGTGTAATGCAGCAGGACACTTAAAAGAGAAATACGTGTACTCTTTACGTGATTTATACCCAATAATACTAGGTCTGTATTCAACTACAGATTTTCGTAGTCGAATCTGATTCGTCAGATTTTCCCAGATTTTAGTCGACTGATAGTCGAATCAGTTAAAATTTCACCACAAGATGGCGCTATAAGCATAGTTTTTAAAAAAGATTTTTTTTATATATTTTACTTGTTTTTCTAACAAAAGAAAACCTTTTTTTGTTTTTCTTTTTTCTTCTAGAAATTATGATGATTTTATTTGACAAAAAAGGCTATATATATATAACGAAAACAAAGACATTCAAACTAATGCTTAGCAGCAGCCATGGACACCCCCATGTGGTCAAAATGGTACATTCGACTATGAGGTTCATAGTCGACTACGGTTCTCCAAATCGAATCGTCGAATCAGCGAATATTGCAGCTCACCCCTAAATAATACACAACATCGAGAGTCTGAGTTCTTTAATAAAACACACTATAATAAAAAAACAATGTTTAATTCATTAATAAATCAGGTCCAGGTTAATAAAAAATATATAATTTTAATAACGCTGATAGCTGAGTAACAGGATTCCAGTTTCTCTAGCGATCAAACAATGCCATCTAGTGGCCAAATTACAGAAGGAATTTTTTTTTGTGTTTTTTTTAAACTGCGTAACAGGGTTAGTGCTGTTCTGTTTATATGAATCTGTATTTTATCACGCATTGATACCAATGTGAAGCTCAGAGAGGTGTCATATTGTTATTGAGTGCTGGTGTTATTGAGCTACTTGTTTTATTTAAAGATACAGCTGAACCCAACAAACATAGATTTGGTGTAAGCAGTGAACAAGGACGGAGACCTGACGCCAAAACCGAGAAAGACGTTTACGTTGCGCCCCAACATTCAGCACATCGCTGTAAATCCATCCCCGTGTTATTTTTGGATGACTTCTCTGGTGATCTCGGTCCAGTAACTGATGAATTCAGCGACTTCGACGCGATGGAGAAGCGTTACCAAGGCGACAGAAATCCCTCGATGCCGGGGGACTAATGCTGGACACTAACAGAAGATGCTGCACTGACGTTGAGTACGAACCAAAACCAGCAGCAGGACACGTCTCAGTCAAACTGATCACGTGGGGGAATTAAACCTGTCCTAATCAGAAACACTTCATCTGATGGGTCTTTAAGGTTCTACATCAGTCGGAACTCTAATTATTTACAACTCGTTTACAATGACTCCACTTGACTGATTATTAAAAGCTAAATACAATGCTTAACCCACTTCGAAAATACAAATGACGAAGGTGTTCTTTGGCACATACGGCGGAAACGCAAGATCCCGACACAAGTGGTCACTCCAGTCTCTTAACGAATGCCCCATTGAACAAAGACACCTTAAAAACAAAAGTATAAACAGGGTCTTAAAGGCTCCATGCGAATGATGGTCATTGTGATGGTCACCGCATCACAGATCCTGTACCGAGCAAACCCCGCCCCCCCTGCACTCACCTCATCACCTGTTCAGTTCCATCCCGAGATTCCACCCGTTCTTTTCAAACACAACGCGCTCATTGATGTCATTGTATTATGGTCTGGTTTGCTCATCGGAACTGAAGCACAAAACTGGTTTCTTCTCCACGGCAACAGCGACAGATCAGTTTGTAAACGCTTTAAATCTTTACGACTTAGAGCCCGCCTCCCCCAGAGGACAGAATAATGTGAGAGGTCCGATTTCCTGTCACTCCATCAACAGAATGTCGTTACAAACAACCAAACATGGTTATAATTAACAACCAGAATGTATGATCTCTAAAGGGTAACGATGACGTGAAGCTGGACTTGTATAGTGCATTCATTTAATTATACATTAAAACGGGTAGATCCGTTCTTAAATCCGATTGGCTGAGCTGATTATGCAGTCATGACATCAATAACACACCCCTTTGAGCTTTACATTCATTTCGATGCATGATACACAATACATTATTTTAAATCAGAAAATACAGATTAATATAAACAGTGATCAGCACTAAACCGGTTACACTGTTTATATAAACTTTTTTTTATGTTGTGTAATTTGGCTGCTGGATGGCAGTGTTTTATTATTAGAGAAATCGGAATCCTGTTACTCAGCAATCAGCGTTTACTTTAAAAACTGAACTAGATTATGTGACTGAAGGTCAGATTATTAATGATTTAGTTTTTAATAAAGACATTTCTGAATCAGAGCTTGTTTTTTATTAAAGTGAGTTTGTAAGTGTTTTATTAAAGCAATCAGACTCTCGAGGTTGTGTATTATTGTGAATAAATCACGTAAAGAGGTGGCGCTGTTCTCCACTACAATTTAGGACTAATAACACCTTTTTATGGGCTTTATACAGAATGAGGCCACGCCCTCTCGTACTGTATTGATTTGATATACACCGTAGCTCTTTATGGTCCTTAAAAATTTATTATAACGTTCACATTGCAAGGCCCCCATCAGACTCACGTTACTCTCACACAGTCGTACGATGGTTTACATCACACATCCAACATGTGGACGTCCTGCTGCACAATCGTTATTCCGATGCATGTGCAGGCAGAACGAGCGGATCGATGGTTACCGTAGCACCAACACCGCTTTTCACTCGAATGCAGAACCATCCGGAACCATGGAAACCCACAGGGGTGCATATACAACTAAAAACACTCTGAACGTTCCACTCGGAACACCGCTCCAGTCGTACTCGAGCCCTTTTCTCAGGATTAAATCCAGCGGGGTACGGCAGAACGTTTTAAAAAAAGGATGGGAACGAATAAAAATATCCCAAAACATCAGGAGTCCGGCCAAAAAGCAGAGTTCACATGGAAAGCCCACTCTGATGATCACACACAGCTGTGTCCTGTGGTTTCGGTCTGTCACCCCCCCACCCACCCACCCCATGTGCTGAATCTGAGGTGCAACTCCGTACTGATCTTACCGTTCTGTTCTGGAACTGATGTACGGAAATACTGTAGCTACGAAACCTTCCCCCCCCTGCCCCCGAAGCAGCTCATTAACAAACAAACTTAATTTATTAATGAATGAATCATTCATTCAATCACTCATTATCTTCCACTTTATCCTATATTAGGGTCGCGGCGGGGGGGGTTCCCCATGCCCATCCAGTGGAGAACACTTCGGGCACTGGGCAGATACACCCAGGACAGGACGCCAATCTATCGCTGAGCACACACTCACACACACACTCTATATGGGGCAATTTGGAGAATTCAATTGACCTTGATCCATGTTTTTGGACTGTGGGAGGAAACCGGAGAACTCGGAGGAAACCCACGCGGACACGGGGAGAACATGCAAACTACACCCAGATTGGGATTCGAACCGGGAATCCCTAGTGCTGAGAGGAGAACATGCCAACCACTAAGCCACCGTGTTGCAATAATATAATCATTCATTCATTAATTCATTCATTACCTTCCGCTTTATCCTCTATTAAGGTCGCAGTGGGGTTCCCCATGCCCATCCAGGGGAGAACGTTTCGGGCGTTGGGCAGATAGACCCAGGACAGGATGCCAATCTATCACTGGACACACACTCACACTCTATATGGGGCAATTTGGAGAACTCAATTGACTTATTCCATGTTTTTGGACTGTGGAAAGAAACCGGAGAACCCGGAGGAAACCCACGCGGACACGGGGAGAACATGGAAACTCCACCCAGATGGGGATTCGAATCCCTAGTGCTGAGAGGAGAACATGCTAAACTACTCAGCCACCGTGCCGACGCCCTCGCAATTATTTAAATAAAAATAATAACTATGAAATGACACAGTGACTTAAAACCACTAAGCCACCGTGCTGCAATAAATTAATCAGTTGCCAAATATTAAACTAAATGCCAACATTTTCAATAATTAATGACGCGAGGGGGAGGAGTCACACATTTAATACCAGTGTCCTAAATGATTCTGATTTTGTGCTCAGATCAGGATTCGCTCATCTAAACGATTCAGATTCATTTGAGCGAGTGACCTTGTCTGAACTCGAAACGGCACACAGTGACATCAAGCAACTGTGTTGCTGATAACACAATACAATACAATACAATAGATGTATAATACCAATAATACATTAAAGTCACAGCCGAACCAAAGGGGCGAGCTGGTAGCTCGTGCAAACATTTCGTTCTGGAGGACAACAAACGAATGGAAACCTGATCAGGAGACGAGTTTTCCTGTACGGTGAGTATGAGCGGTCGTGCCCTGTATACGTACAAGAGACGAATCGGATTGCATTACCGTGATTCAGATATGGATCAGATTCAGAATCACGGCACGTTCCACTTTAATCAGGGCGCAGGATCTGATGTTCCAGTGCGGCACTCTTACAACAAACACACCTCAGTATAAAAAAAGAACCATGAAATATTATATTTGTAATGATTCCGTCTATAAAACGGGTCGTTCCAGTTCTTTAATCTGATTGGCTGAGGTGTTTATCCAACTCACTTCATATTCGAACCAATGCGGCAGGGTATTTTTTAAAGTAAGGTCTAACTGGCGGCACGGTGGTTTAGCATGTTCTCCTCTCAGCACTAGGGATTCCCGATCAGGAATCCCAATCAGGGATTAGTTTCCATGTTCTCCCTGTGTCCACGTGGGTTCTCCGGTTTCCTCCCACAGTCCAAAAACATGGATCAAGTCAATTGAGTTCTCCAAATTGCCCCATATGGAGTGTGTCTGTGTGAGTGAGTGTGTGCCCAGTGATAGATTGGCGATGGATGGATGTCTAATTGACCGAAGTGAATCATCTCTGCATCATAACGCCACTAAACGAAGATGCTGAAGCGGATGTTCTCGCACGCGCCAAACAATGAAACCAAAAGGCGCCGAACCAAACTGTTCCAGCTCACCAGCAAAGAAACTTAACATGTTAGAACATGATTTTAAAATCATGTGCCATTAATGGAAATCTATAGATTAATATAAACAGTGAGCCATCTGCTGATTAGAACCAAGTGGCCGGTATCCCGTTGCTCTGAAGTTCAACTGAAGTTCACTTTAAAAACCAGACTAGATTACATCACAGAAGATCACAGTTTGTTTATTTTATTATTTATTATAACTTGAGGTTGTGTATTATTGTAAATAAATCACGTAAAGAGGTGGAACTGTACTCCACTACACGTCGGGCCTGATAACACCTCTTTATGGGGTTTATTCAGAATAATTCCACACCCCCTCAGATCATACTGATTTATTAGGACAAGTAGCCTACAGTTGAAATAAATGATGGTTACAGAGCGGGGGCGGCATGGTGGCTTAGTGGTTTAGCACGTTCGCCTCTCAGCACTAGGGATTCCCGGTTCGAATCCCAATCTGGGTGGAGTTTCCATGTTCTCCCCGTGTCCGCGTGGGT
Organism: Corydoras sp. C115; assembly: GCA_019802505.1. Lineage (NCBI taxonomy): Eukaryota > Metazoa > Chordata > Actinopteri > Siluriformes > Callichthyidae > Corydoras > Corydoras sp. C115. The sequence continues at coordinate 299,074 of JAFMOC010000346.1, read as the reverse complement.
TTCCTCCGGGTTCTCCGGTTTCCTCCCACAGTCCAAAAACATGGATCAAGTCAATTGAATTCTCAAAAATTGCCCCATATAGAGTGTGTGTGTGTGTGTGTGAGTGAGTGTGTTCCCAGTGATAGATTGCCCCCCTGTCCTGGGTGTATCTGCCCAGCGCCCGAAACGTTCTCCCCTGGATGGGCATGGGGAACCCCACCGTGACCCTAATAGAGGATAAAGCAGAAGATAATGGATGGATGGATGGATGGGTTACAGAGCGCTTTATACTGTACACTGTGTAGTGCGCAGTAGGTGAATTTAAACACAGCCCTTATTACAAAGACAAACAAACATTTTGTCCTTGACTTCTACAAGGGTCAAAGAGCCCGAAAAATGATTAGAGGACAGATTTCTACACCTCGGAGTATACGGTGTTAAAATAACTGAAGTCTTTAATTAGCAGTATTCTGTTTATCCGCTGTAGTGGAAGATCAGGCTTCACAGATGGAGGAGGGAGTACAGTGGAAATTCACGGGCTCCTATTTAACCTCCTCCCATCGGGAGGCCAACTTCACACGACACCAATTAATGAGCACACACCAGAGAGCTAACCCAATGCACCTGAAGACCTTTAAAAAAAACTCCCAGAACCTTATAGAGCTGCAGAACCCGGGCTTATCTGCAGGTCCACTTTATTTACACAGGGATTTACAGCCATAAAACATTACAGTATTTCAACTTCAAACGTCGGCGTAGTGAACCTACCTAGTACACTTGTTTATCAGGTAATTTTTCAAGCCATCTTACTTAAGGATTATTAACGGAGTTGTTCTTTAATAAAACATTGGGTCAAAGCGGCCTCGCAGGAGTCCCGTGTGTACAATACACGTCATACTGTACACACACAGCAGAGCCACGCCTTAACCAGCCCATCCAACGAAAACAGTAGGAATTATTTGTCTGAATGCCACCTGACCTTCCTCGAAACTCTCTGAGATTATAACGACTACCTTATATGACCATGTTGGACAAGGACCACGGTACTGTTCTTACCTACGGGGTGTCCCTCCACCACCACACATACGCCACTAACCACTCAGGACAAAGTCGATGCGGGATTCCTCCATTTATGCTGACATCAGCATTTAAAAACCTCACGCAGCAAACGAGGAACAAGTCACCAAACTTTCAGTAGACGTGTCCTAATCAGGGTCATGGTGGAGATCGGCAGTCAGGCCAACTCCATCTCAGGGCAGACAAATGAGTACATTATTCAAACCAAAAGTGTTGGGACATGAACACAGGTTGATATACAAACCCCATAAAGGTTTCACCCATAAAGGCATTCGTGAGGTCAGGCAACGATGATGCTCGAGTCCCCACCGTCAGATATTGGATCACGCAATCACGTCCTTATGAAATTCACCTTGTGCAGTGAGGCACAGTCATGCTGGAACACAAAACGGGGCCTTCCCCAAACTGTTCCCACAAAGTTAGAAGCAAAAATGACGGCTAGATTTGATACACCTCACCAAATGGGATACATGTTCATTTATTTGAGGGTTAACACCATTTTGGACCTCATCATCATTTAATGGCAGTTTCTGGTTATATATTTTATTCATTCATTCATTATCTCCCGCTTTATCCTCTATTAGGGTCGCGGTGGGGTTCCCCATGCCCATCCAGGGGAGAACGTCTCGGGCGCTGGGCAGATAGACCCAGGACAGGGCGCCAATCCATTGCTGGGCACACACTCACTCACACAGACACACTCTATATGGGGCAATTTGGAGAATTCAATTGACTTGATCCATGATTTTGGACTGTGGGAGGAAACCGGAGAACCCGGAGGAAACCCACGCGGACACTTGGAGAACATGGAAACTCCACCCAGATGGTGATTCGAACCAGGAATCCCTAGTGCTGAGAGGAAAACATGCTAAACCACTAAACCACCGTGCCGCCGGTTTTATATTTCAGTCTGTTTATTCTTTTTAAGGGCGGTGCGAGGGTATAGTGGTTTGGCATGTTCTCCTCTCAGCACTGGGGATTCCCGTTTCGAATCCCAATCTGAGTGGAGTTTCCACGTTCTCCCCATTGTCCGCGTGGGTTTCCTGCAGGTATTCCGGTGTACTCCCACAGTCCAAAAACATGGATTTAAGGTGAATTGGAGGCTCTAAATTGTCCCTATAGTCTGTGTGTCCCCAGACCCAGTAGAGGGCAAGGGCAGTGTCAGGAAGGGCATCCGGCATAATACACTGGGTCAAAATCTAAAATGTGAGTTAATCGCGGTGGCGACCCCTATTTATCCTCTATTAAGGTTGCTGGGGTTAGGGTTAGTTCCCCATGCCCATCCAGGGGAGAACATTTCGGGCGCTGGGCAGATAGACCCAGGACAGGACGCCAATCTATCACTGGACACACACTCGCTCACACAGACACACTCTATATGGGGTAATTTTGGAGAATTCAATTGACTTGATCCATGTTTTTGGACTGTGGGAGGAAACCGGAGAACCCAGAGGAAACCCACATGGAGATGGAGAGAACACGGAAACTCCACCCAGATTGGGATTCAATCCGGGAATCCCCAGCGCTGAGAGGAGAACATGCTAAACCACAAAGCCACTGTGTCATTTCACAATTATTATTTTTATTTGAATAATTGCGAGGGCGGCGGCATGGTGGCTGAGTAGTTTAGAAATTGAGTTCTCCAAATCGCCCCATATAGAGTGTGTGTGTGTGAGTGAGTGTGTGCCCAGCGATAGGTTGGCGCCCTGTCCTGGGTCAATCTGCCCAGCGCCCGAGACGTTCTCACCTGGATGGGCATGGTGAGAACGTCTCCCCCCCCCGACCCTAATAGAGGATAAAGCAGAAGATAAAGAATTAATGAATAATTGCGAGGGCGGTCAGGACTGTTCGTGTGTCGTCTCGTGTAAATAATTGGACTAAATACAACACCAGGACCAACTGATTAAAATGTGCGTCCCAATTCTTTTGCTCATAAACGGTGTTGTGTCAGATTAATCCCGGCGTTCGGGGTTGACGATCACATCGGTGGCGTCTCAGTAAGACTGAGGTCCAGACGGCAGCCAGGGGACTTTATCCAAACCAATCAGGTCAGCATCTTTAAGGAGCTTATCCTGCACTAATACACTGTCCAGCATGTTCTGCTGAAGTCAAACCAGTCCTGTTCCTGTTCCACGTACCGTAAAGATAGACTTGGCAGTTCTACAATTCCATTCTACAGTAAATACTGTGTTCTCTATTCTCTAATGGTCAGGACTCCAATAGTACCACCACAGAGCAGGGCTTATTGGGTGGGCGCATTATATCCTATCCCAGCAGTGTCACTGAGGTGGAGAAATGAACCTCCAGCAGCACTGCTGCACTAAAACCCCCTCAGCACATCAGCGCCACTGAGGAACTGACAAACAATCCACCACCCAAATGATACCTGTTCTGTGACGCTCCTGAGAACCAACAGGGGACGAACAACAACACACAACACAGATGCACTACAGTCTGGAATTATAAAACTATAAACTCCATCTGTATGGTAAGTGAAGGACATGGATGATGGAATAAAAATGGGGTGTGTCCATACTTTGGATCGATACTGTAGATCATTTGGGATTCAGATTAACAAACCTATAGTGTTGTTTTATTCATTCATTATCTTCCGCTTTATCCTATATTAGGGTCGCATAGGTTCCCCCATGCCCATCCAGGGGAGAACGTTTCGGGCGCTGGGCAGATACACCTGGGACAGGGGGGCAATCTATCTCTGGGCACACACTCACTCACACACACTCTATATGGGGCAATTTGGAGAACGCAATTGACTTGATCCATGTTTTTGAACAGTGGGAGGAAACCGGAGAACCCGGAGGAAACCCACGCGGACACGGGGTGGAGTTACCATATTCTCCCAGATGGCGATTCGAAGCGGGAATCCCCAGCGCTGAGAGGCGAACGTGCTGACCACTAAGCCACCCAGCGTTTTAATACCGTTTTATTGATTCCACGTAAACTTCACAAGGATGGATGACTATTTACATCAGTCATTCATTATCTCCCACTTTTATCCTCTATTAGGGTCGCGGTGGGGTTCCCCATGCCCATCCAGAGGAGAACGTCTCGGGCGCTGGGCAGATAGACCCAGGACAGGGCGCCAATCCATCGCTGGGCACACACTCACACAGACACACTCTATATGGGGCAATTTTGAGAATTCAATTGACTTGATCCATGTTTTTGGACTGTGGGAGGAAACCGGAGAACCCGGAGGAAACCCACGCAGACACGGGGAGTTCCCCATGCCCATCCAGGGGGAGAACGTTTCTCATTTGTAAGTCGCTTTGGATAAAAGCGTCTGCTAAATTCATTCAATCATTCATTATCTTCCGCTTTAACCTATATTAGGGTCGAGCGGGGGGGGGGGGGGATTCCCCATGCCCATTCAGGGGAGAACGTTTCGGGAGAACGTTTTGGGCAGATACACCCAGGACAGGGCGCCAATCTATCTCTGGGCACACACTCACTCACACACACTCTCTATATGGGGCAATTTGGAGAACTCAATTGATTTGATCCATGTTTTTGGACTGTGGGAGGAAACCGGAGAACCCGGAGGAAACCCACGCGGACACGGGGAGAACATGGAAACTCCACCCAGATGGGGATTCGAACCGGGAATCCCTAGTGCTGAGAGGAGAACATGCCAACCACTAAGCCACCTGTCTGCTGCTAAATGACTAAATGTAAATGTAACGTTTCGGGCGCTGGGCAGATACCCAGGACAGGGCGCCAGTCTATCGCTGGGCATCATGATATCCTCCAGGGTCTTATCCTGGGGTGAACACCTCCATCCTGAATGGTGAGGACAAAGTGCAGGTGGGATGGAGACTCTCAGGGGTGTCCAATAGGAGGACATTAAGCAAACTTTATCTTACTGTGGAGGACTGGGAGTGGACTTGTGTCTCTGGTGTTGTCTTTAGTGGTGTTGGGGAGGGGAGGGGGGGCTTTTAATCCCGCAGAGGAGAGATTACAGGATCTGGCAACACCAGGAAACCGCCCCACGTTACATAAACGAGCGATTCTGGTCGTTTCTACGTCTTTTTAAACAGATTATACAGATTCAATTAGAGCTATAGAGTCAGGATATAGTCTTAATCTTAATACTCATCTGGTGACTGGACGCGATCGGGACACAGTGCTGGGTCGGAATACCTGCGCAGGGTTGCCAGAACCGCAGACGTGGTCAGTCGGCACACCGTGTTTATGATCGCCACGCCGTCCAGACCGACAGGCTTCCACGGAGACGTCAAAATGTCCGCGGTGCACAGACCGCGACGATCCCGCTGTGAGCCGCGGGGGACGGGCGAGCGAGCACCCCGCCTGCGCCGCCTCATGAGCCGCTTCACCGCTATGGCAACCCGCAGGCTGCGTACCGCGGACAGGTGTGTGTCGTGTGTTTCGACACACACACAGACACACACAGTCACAGACACACACGTATACACACAGGCACAGACACACACAGTCACAGACACACTCGTATACACACAGACACAGACACACACGTATACACACAGACACAGATGTTTACACACAGACACAGACACACACGTATACACACAGACACAGACACACACAGACACAGACACACACGTATACACACAGACACAGACACACACAGTCACAGACACACACGTATACACACAGTCACAGACACACACGTATACACACAGTCACAGACACACACGTATACACAGTCACAGACACACGTATACACACAGGCACAGCCAACTAGCACAGACGTATTCACAGGCACATACACACGTATACACACAGACACAGACATACGTAAACACACAGACACACGTATACACACAGACAAAGACACACACACAGTCACAGACACACATATACACAGTCAAAGACACACAGTCACAGACACACGTACACACAGTCACAGACACACGTACACACAGTCACAGACACACGTACACACACAGTCTCTGGAAGCATTCAGGAGGTTCCACTGAGGCGAACGCGGCCGTTACGTTCAAACGAGCGAGCGATCGCGCGCGAGCCGAACGTTTGCCGCCAAATCGTTGAGGAATGAGAATATAACCACGTGACTTACTTCACAGAGACGGCGGCGTTTGATCAACTTGTCGTCGCCGCATTGCGCACTCCGCTCCTCGGTCGTGGACAAAACACGCGTGAGGTGAACCGGCGCGTCCGCCGCCTGCTGCCGTGGGCAGGTTTAATTCCCTGCGTCGGTTACAGCGAGAGGAGAGAGCGAGAACCGCCGAGCTGAGAGCTTATTAACCGCTAATGAGCGCTCGCGCGCGCTCTCTCTCTCTCTCTCTCTCTCTCTCTCTCTCTCTCTCTCTCTCTCTCTCTCTCTCTCTCTCTCACTCACCTTACTTTGCCTTTAATCACCTTTCTATATAAAATAACGGCAGCTGCGCCCTCTGCTGGTTATCGCACTCACTCACACCTTAGTGCAGGTGATGTAAGGTTACTCAAGGTTCCACAAAAGGACATGACTGTTTTGTTAACCCCCGGGGAAGACCCAGGACACGCTGGAGGGATTATATCTCTCAGCTGGTCTGGGAACGCCTCGGGGTTCCCCCAGTCGAGCTGGTGGAGGTGGCTGGGGCGAGGGAGGTCTGGTTCTCCCTACTTCGGTTGCTGCCCCCGCGACCCGAACCCCGGATAAGCGGAAGATAATGGATGGATGTTTTGTTAACAGCCCAGACGACCTGGCGCCACCACTTGGTGCATTCGTTCATTCATTCATTCATTCATTCATTCATTCATTTCATTCATTCATTTAAATATTAGAAATAGAAATAATTATAATTAAATTAAATTAAAAAGAAATATAGGAGCGTATAATAAAAATGTAAAGATAAAAAATTAATATTTAATAATAAATTTTAATATTCATTCATTCATTCATTCATTATCTCCCGCTTTATCCTCTATTAGGGTCGCGGTGGGGTTCCCCATGTCCATCCAGGGGAGAACGTCTCGGGCGCCGGGCAGATACACCCCGGACAGGGCGCCAACCTATCGCTGGGCACACACTCACTCACACACACACACACTCTACATGGGGCAATTTTGAGAATTCAATTGACTTGATCCATGTTTTTGGACTGTGGGAGGAAACCGGAGAACCCGGAGGAAACCCACGCAGACACGGGGAGAACATGGAAACTCCACCCAGATGGGGATTCGAACCGGGAATCCCTAGCGCTGAGAGGCGAACGTGCTAACCACTAAGCCACCGTGCCGCCATATATATATATATATATAGAGAGAGAGAGAGAGAGAGAGAGAGAGAGAGAGAGAGAGAGAGAGAGAGAGAGAGAGAGAGAGAGAGAGATAGGGTGGCACGGTGGCTTAATGGTTGGCACGTTTGCTGGGGATTCCCGGTTCGAATCCCAATCTGGGTGGAGTTTGCATGTTCTCCCCATGGTTTCCTCCGGATTCTCTGGTTTCCTCCCCCAGTCCAAAAACATGGGTCAAGGTCAAGTCAATTGAATTCTCCAAATTGCTCCATATAGAGTTTGTTTGAGTGAGTGAGTGTGCCCAGTGATAGATTGCCCCCCTGTCCTGGGTGTATCTGCCCAGCGCCCGAAATGTTCTCCCCTGGATGGATATATATATATATATATATATATATATATATATATATATATATATATATATATATATCAAATCCCAATCTGGGTGGAGTTTGCATGTTCTGCCCGTGTCCGTGTGGTTTCCTCCCACAGTCCAAAAACATAAAAAACATAGATCAAGGGCAATTGAGTTCTCCAAATTGCCCCATATAGAGTGTGTGAGTGAGTGTGTGTCCAGTGATAGTTTGGCGTCCAGCACCCGAAACGTTTTCCCCTGGATGGACATGCGTGCGATGCTAATATAGGATAAAGCAGAAGATAATGGATGATATATAAATTTGTTCTTTTTTATATAATTTTTGTTTAAGGTTTAATACTACAGCACTTTGTTGCACCGCTGTTGTGCTATATAGATGAAGTTAATAGTTGAGTTGAGATTTATTTTAATATAAAGTGAATATAAAGTGAATATCATTCATTCATTCATCTCTTCGTTTAATGCTCTACAAGGGTTAGGGGGGGTTCTCCATGCCCGTTTCGGGCGCTGGGCAGATACACCAGGACGAGACAGGACGCCAATCCATCACTAAGCACACACTATATGGTGTAATATAGGGCAATTAAGTAAGTATAGGGCAATTAAGAGCATTCCATTCACCTTGAGTCCATGTTTTTGGACCGTGTGAGTAAACCGGAGAACGCAGACACCGGGAGAACATGCGAAACTCGGGATTCCGAACCAGCTGGAGGAGAGGAGAACATGCCCAACCACGTTTTGTTTGAACGTGCGGCCTTATGCGGTCGATTACGGTAGAGGCGCGGCACCGCTCACCGCGCTTTGAAGCCTGGCCGCACGTGACCGTGACGTCACCGAGCAAAACGGAAGAGGACGTTGTACGGTCGGAGGTAAGGAAATAAACAAATGGCTTCTTCATTCTGAAAATGAGAGAAACGCGTCGCTTCGAGTGGACGGCCGAGTTTTAATGAGTTCTGGTCAGCGGCGGGGGGGTGCGGAATGGGGGGGGCAGATTAAATAATCCGGTGTACCGTAAAAAACCACAACATAATAATCCTGACAGGATGAGGAGCGCGCGCGCGGGGGGGGGGGGCTGGTTTAAAGGGATTAAAGGTGAAGTGGGATCGGGTTAAGGCGGGGGGGGGGGGGTGTAGGTGGAGTACAGGTGTAGGGGGCTGTAGAGACGGGGTTCTGAGCGAGCTGAGAGTCGGTTCACACCCCGAACGAAGCTTTCGATTTCGACACACACGTAGATGTAAGTGAATCAGGCGGCGCGCGGCGTTTCCGTCTGAAATCCGTAAACAAATTGTTTTTATTTTATTTTATTTTATTTTATTGACATAAATGTTTGAAGACTCTATCAAACACACACCGATTCACAGCGGAGCGATCTGAACACCGTTTACCGGGAATTCCCCCCTTGACCGGTTACGTCACACTTTCTGCTCGAGCCGACGGGACCCAAAAACAGAGAAGTGGAGATTGGGTTCCTCCAGGCCCATCCAGGGAGAACGTTTCGGGCGCTGGGCAGATACACCCAGGACAGGGGGGCAATCTATCGCTGGGCACACACTCACTCACACAAACACACACTCTATATGGGGCAATTTGGAGAACTCAAATGACATTCATCCATATTTTTGGACTGTGGGAGGAATCCGGAGAACCCGGAGGAAACCCACGTGGACACGGGGAGAACATGGAAACTCCACCCATATCAGGAGTTTGAGTATGAATGTGTTTTTAGTTCGATTCTGTTGGTCTGTGGGTCGCGACCTGATGACCATCAGAACATGTGGGTCTCGAGCGCAGACCGGCCGAGAACCTCTGATTTTAAGACGTCCTATTTTCAGAAGTGTATAAAACCAGACGGGCGGCACGGTGGCTTAGTGGTTTAGCATGTTCTCCTCTCAGCACTAGGGATTCCCGGTTCGAATCCCCATCTGTGTGGAGTTTCCATGTTCTCCCCGTGTCCACGTGGGTTTCCTCCGGGTTCTCCGGTTTCCTCCCACAGTCCAAAAACATGGATCAAGTCAACTCCAAATTGCCTCATATAGAGTGTGTGTTCAGTGATAAATTGCCTCCTGTCCTGGCCCACAGTCCGAAAACATGGATCAATTAGCACATGGAGCAACATGGAGCAATTAAATTCTCCAAATTGCCCCATATAGAGTGTGTGTTTGTGAATGAGTGTGTGCCCAGCGATAATTTGCCCCCCTGTCCTGGGTGTATCTGCCCAGCGCCCGAAACGTTCTCCCCTGGATGGTCATGGGGAACCCCCCCACCCACCCCCCCCCCCGTGACCCTAATGATGGATAGAAATCTGTATATATACACGATATGGGCGGCACGGTGGCTTAGTGGTTAGCATGTTCTCCTCTCCCAATCTGCACCCTCTCCCCCCCCCCGTTAATCTGTTTACGTGTTTGTTGCTGCACCGTGGATCTGAGAGTAACGTCTCCTCCGTCTCGCCGTCCCGCAGGTGAAGCCGTCATGCAGAGCACAACTAACTACCTGTGGCTGATCTCTGACCTGCTGGGTCAGGGCGCCACGGCCAACGTGTACCGCGGCAGACACAAGGTAGGCAAGGTCACACGCTTCAGTTCACATTAGGGGGTAATGGTATATATATATATATATATATATATATATATGAAGCATATATATATATATATATATATATATATATATATATATATATATATATATATATATATATATATATATATATAATATGATATATATACGATATAGAACCGTATATGAACCTCATAGTCAAATGTACCATTTTGACCACATGGGGTGCCCATGGCTGCTGCTTAAGCATTAGTTTTTACATGAAATGTCTTTGTTTTCTTATATATATATATATATATATATATATAGTATATTTCCTATATATATATATTATATAAAATATATATATACACAGTGTGCAGTTACACCCCTAGTGGCCTAGCAGAAAAGTTAATGCAAATTAAATAATTTGAACCTTTTTCTGCTTCATATGATGAGATTCAGTTCTTTATTTAGAGGGCAAACGAGCGAGCGATGGTGAGAGAGAGAGAGAGAGAGAGAGAGCGTCTGTATTAAAGCCCTTCATCCAGAGTGTATATCATACATGATGTGCGTAGTGTTTACATTAGGACATGTCCATGTCCATTTAATTAAGCTGTTTAAAATCAGGCTTAATGAATAGCTTTGTGTTTTGGACAGCTGTGTCCATCCAGCGTTGTGTAAACAGTTTGGGGAAGGCCCTTCTTTAAGTCTTTAGGTGACGGCACGTTTGGACGAGTTTGGCGTGTTAGAACCCGGCTGTTCACATTGAACCTGGGTGTGATCTTTATTAAAGCTTTATTGAATTGTCGTACGGCGGCATGCTGGCTTAGTGGTTTAGCATGTTCTTCTCTCAGCACTTGGAATTCCCGGTTCGAATCCCTATCTGGGTGGAGTTTCCATGTTCTCTCTGTGTCTGCGTGGGTTTCCTCCAGGTTCTTCGGTTTCCTCCAGGTTCTCCAGTTTCCTCCCACAGTCCAAAAACATGGATCAAGGGCAATTGAGTTCTCCAAATTGCCCCATATAGAGTGTGTGTGAGTGAGTGTGTGCCCAGCGATAGATTGCCCCCCTGTCCTGGGTGTATCTGCCCAGCGTCTGAGACGTTCTCCCCTGGATGGGCATGGGGAACCCCACCGCGACCCTACTAGAGGATAAAAGCGGAAGATAATGAATGAATGAATGAATTAATGAATTGTGGTAGGTCAGTACATCGGTGCCTGACCGCGCTCCACTCTGAAATCTGACCGAAAGCCTCGATATGAAGCGTAAATGGGAGCAACCTTAAACAGGGGTTCCAATACGGTTCTGATACGGTCCATACTGTACACCTTGACGTTGTGCGGACGTTCCAAATCCAGAGTAGCGATCTGATTGGTCAGCCCTTCAGTGTCTTCGACGTGTACGTTCTGTAAACGCAGCCGCGACACGCCAAACGAGTTCCTCAAAGTGAAAGCATTGTGTTGTATAGAACAGCGGAGAACCTAAAGGTCAGGTTCCTCATGATCGCATGGAGGGGACCGCGCCTTCTTTTATTCAGCTGAGGTTTGGAATACGTAAACATTGATGATGTCACCGTACGCCGGTTCCTCCACCGGGTTCCGGTTTGGATCGAGCAGGTTCTGTTTATTAACCACAAGCCTACGACTGCCCCGGGGAATTCAGGGGCTGTGTCTCATTTACACTGGTCAACACTCAACCTCCTGCCTTTCTCAGTTTTGATCATGTGATTTGGCATTATGATGTCATCAGGGGAATTAGAGGCCCGCTCTCATTCTCACGTAGAGTTTTTAACCTTCTGTACTATGTAGTGTAGAGTGCAGTAGGTGATTTGGGACGCAGCCCGTGTTATAAACCCACACGACAGTGGGATACACTGGTCACATGACCTGTCTGGTCTTCCATACAAAGAAAGAGACACCTGACGTGCACCGATACACGGTGTAAACCAGCAGAGCTCACTATAACCCCCCCCCCCCCCCCCCCCCCCTCTGTCTCTGGTGAAACAGAAGACGGGTGACCTGTATGCAGTGAAGGTGTTTAATAACCTGAGCTTCCTGCGCCCCCTGGACGTGCAGATGAGGGAGTTTGAGGTTCTGAAGAAGCTCAATCACAAGAACATCGTTAAGCTCTTCGCCGTCGAGGAGGAGGTCAGAAAAGCGGCTGTTCAACACACAACCTCAATACACAACCTCAATACACAACCTCAATACACAACCTCAATACACAACCTCGACACACGACCTCGACACACGACCCCGACACACGACCCCGACACACGACCCCGACACACGACCCCGACACACGACCTCGACACACGACCTCGACACACGACCCCGACACACGACCCCGACACACGACCCCGACACACGACCCCGACACACGACCCCGACACACGACCCCGACACACGACCCCGACACACGACCCCGACACACGACCCCGACACACGACCTCAACACGCACAACCCCGACACACAACCCCGACACACAACCCCAATACACAACCTCGACACACAACCCCAACACACAACCTCAACTCACAACCCCAACACACAACCTCAACAAACAACCCCAGTACACACACAACCCCAGTTCACACACAACCCCGACACACAAAACCCCCACACACAAAACTCAGACACACAACCCCAACACACAACCTCAATACATGACCTCAGTAGACAACACCCAACACACCCGACACACAACCTCAATACATGACCTCAGTACACAACCCCAACACACCCGACACACGACCCCAGTACACAACCGCCACACACAACCTCAATAAACAACCACAGTACACACACAACCTCAATACACATCTCTGACACACAACCTCACTAAACAACCCCAGTACACACGCAACCTCAATACACAACCCTGACACACAACCTCAATCGATGACCCCAGTACACAACCACGACACACACCAGACACACGACCTCAGTACACAACCCCGACACACAACCCCAGTACACAACCCTGACACACAACCCCAGTACACAACCTCAATAAACAAACCCAGTACACACCCTCAATACACAACCCCAATACACAACCCCAACAAACAACCTAAACACATAACCTAAACACATAACCTCAATACACAACCTTAATACACAATTTTAACACACAACCCCAACACAATTCTACAACGCACCACCTGTACCTGTATTAGAACCTCACTCCTGTGTCCTCTCTTCAGTCGAACACGCGTCACAAGGTGCTGGTGATGGAAGTACTGTCCGTACGGAAGTCTGTACACCGTTCTGGAGGAACCGTCCAACGCGTACGGTCTCCCTGAAGACGAGTTCCTGATCGTGCTAAAGGATGTCGGTACGTCTCCATCAGTATTTACACTCACTTTATTAGAGCCGCCGCCCTGTTTCCCCTCTCACCGTCCGGTTTAGCAGTTCCACTGATCATACAGATCAGATCCACCACCCTAATCCCTGATCATTAGAGAACATACCAAAGGGGACTAACAGAGTATGTAGCAGAACAGATGGACTACAGAATGGAACTGTAGAACTACAAACCCCATCCTCCAAAGTCATAACCCTACGGTTGCCAAGACAACTATAATTCCTTATTAACAACGGTTGCCAAGATGACTATAATCCCTCATGCATTATGGTTGCCAAGACAACTATTAATCCCGCGTGAACATCCATCCATCCATGTGTGAGTGCAGTTCCCCTGCTCACCTGCGGTGCGCCACCGAGCCGTAGAGCATCTATAGATAGAAATGCCCAATCCATCCATTATCTTCAGCTTTATCCTCTACTAGGGTCACGCGGGGGCAGGGGGTTCCTCATGCCCATCCAGGGGAGAACGTTTCGGGCGCTGGGCAGATACACCCAGGACGGGGGGGGGGCAATCTATCACTGAGCACACATTCACTCACACACACACACACACACACACACACACACACACACACACACACACTCTATATGGGGCAATTTGGAGAAATCAATTGACCTTGATCCATGTTTTCTGACTGTGGGAGGAAAGTCACGTGGACATGGGGAGAACATGCAAACTCCACCCAGATGGTTCTGATCTGTTCTGTTCGGTTCTGTTCTCTGTCCTGCGTTCAGTGGCCGGAATGAACCACCTGCGCGAGTACGGAATAGTCCACCGCGACATCAAGCCGGGGAACATCATGCGAGTGATCGGGGAGGACGGGCGCTCCGTGTACAAGCTGACGGATTTCGGGGCGGCGCGGGAGCTGGACGACGACGAGCAGTTCGTCTCTCTGTACGGAACAGAGGAGTATCTGGTGAGGCTTCAAAGAGGAGTAACATCGTTATGTACGGCCAGCGGCTCATACGGGGGGGGGGGGGTCCACTCCTAATACCCCGGACGGGCAAGGAGGTAAACTGGGAAAAACAGATCGACGACCTGACCTGTAGGGGTGCGAAGCTCTCAGTGTCTGCCGATTCGATTCCGATTTTTGATTCATTGAACATGCTACCCAACTGCTTGTTCAAGCCCGCGTCCTATCCCGGCTTGATTATTGTAATGCGCTACTTGTCGGTATCCCAGCTTCCACAATCAGATCTCTTCAACTGATTCAGAACTCTGCAGCCCGACTTGTGTTTAACCCCCAAGAACTCATGTCACTCCATCACTCACTTCCCTCCATTGGCAGTACAAGTCACTGACTCTGGTAGGGGTGTCTTCAACTAAGGATTTTCATAGTCGAATCTAATTCGTCAGATTTTCCCTATAGTCGACTGATAGTCGAATCAGTTAAAATGTCACCACAAGATGGCGCTATAAGCGTGGTTTTTAAAAAAGATTTTTTTTATATATATTTTACTTGTTTTTCTAACAAAGGAAAACCTTTTTTTTGTTTTTCTTTTTTTTGGTTGTTTTTCTAGAAATTAGGATGATTTTATTTGACAAAAGGCTATATATATATATATATATATATATATATATATATATATATATATATATATATATATATAACGAAAACAAAGACATTTCATGTAAAAACTAATTCTTAGCAGCAGCCATGGGCGCCCCCATGTGGTCAAAATGGTACATTCGACTATTAGGTTCATAGTCGACTACGGTTCTCCGAATCGAATCGTCGAATCAGCGAATATTGCAGCTCACCCCTAGACTCTGGTCTACAGAACCATTTCTGGATCTGGCCCCTCCTACCTTCACTCTATCTTTTCAAAATACACTCCGACTCGTTCACTTCGCTCCAGTGATGATCGCCCCCTGGTGGTTCCACCTCACCGAGGAGCTAATTCTCACTCCGTGGCGTTCACCACTGCAAAATGGTGGAACGATCTTCCCAACTCTGTCCGTAAGGCAGAATCACTTAACAGTTTTAAGAAACTACTTAAGACGCATCTCTTTAACAAATACCTGTTGTAGGGAGAGAGAAAAAAGGAGGGGG
The DNA here is from genome assembly GCA_019802505.1 of Corydoras sp. C115. NCBI lineage: Eukaryota > Metazoa > Chordata > Actinopteri > Siluriformes > Callichthyidae > Corydoras > Corydoras sp. C115. The sequence continues at coordinate 283,448 of JAFMOC010000346.1, read as the reverse complement.
GGAGGGGCCGCAGCATCGAATAACAATCAGGTTTGATGAATTTACAGTATAGTTGGTTTACTCCATGGCTTCTGACTTGTGATGTTCTCATTTGTAAGTCGCTTTGGATAAAAGCGTCTGCTAAATGACTAAATGTAAATGTAATGATTCACGATTCGATTCAGAATCTATTTTTTTCAGTTCAAATGCTCTTTAAATTTAGTTTAAATTGTGTGATTGACGAGATGGAATGACGATGTAAACAATTAGAACGTTTAATTAAATCAATCGTTTCAGGTTGCGTCCTGTATCCTGTATTTATGCTTTATTTTATATTTATATAAAAATAGGATTGTGTTAAATTAAAATGAGCAGTGTGAGGTTCACTTAGCTGCCCGGCTTTATCTAACATAAAAAACATCAACAAATAATTCTATATATATTAATAACAAAGTTTCCCATGGTGCATTCACCTTTAATCCAAACTAAAATACAGACTTTACAGTCAGAGTGACTTTAGATTCTGCAAATCTTTAAAACTTAACCTTAAAAAATAAAATCCATATTTCAGTCTTTAACTTTATTGCACATTCATTACATTTTTAAAACTTAACTTTAAATATTAAATATGTTTTTTAGTTCAGAGTGACGTCACGCCAAACGTTCTGGTGCATTTGTCGTATTTACGAACTACCTCGGTTTTGTTTTACACTGTTTGTTATGCTCCCAGGACGTTGTAGAATCCAACGTCTGCCCAACGCCGGCGGGGGGGGTCGATACATAACGTGATATGCAGTACGCTCGGGCATTTTGAATTGATTCAGACTCGCCAAGACTAGGAATCGCGATTTTTTCAAGAATCTATTTTTTTCAGCACCCCTACTGACCAGGGTGCTTGTCTGCTGTTGAAAGAGATGGGATAGGCTTTATTATTATTTTGGACTGTGAACAGGACCATAAATGAATGACCACATGTACAAGCCTTTACATGTAGTGTGTGTGTGTCTGTGTCTGTGTGTGTGTCTGTCTCTGTGTGTCTGTCTGTCTCTTTGTGTCGGTGTCTGTCTGTCGGTGTCTGTCTGTGTCTGACTGTCTGTGTCTGTCCGTGTGTCCGTCTGTGTGTGTGTGTGTGTGTCTGTCTGTCTGTCTGTGTCTGACTGTCTGTGTCTGACTGTCTGTGTCTGTCTGTCTGTGTCTGACTGTCTGTGTCTGTCCGTGTGTCCGTCTGTATGTGTCTGTCTGTGTGTGTGTGTGTGTGTCTGTCTGTCTGTGTGTGTCTGTCTGTCTGTCTGTCTGTGTGTCTGTGTGTTTCTGTCTGTGTGTGTGTGTTTCTGTCTGTGTGTGTGTGTCTGTGTCTGTGTGTGTGTCTGTGTGTGTGTGTGTGTGTCACAGCACCCAGACATGTATGAGCGTGCAGTTCTACGAAAGGATCACCAGAAGAAGTACGGTGCGACGGTGGACCTGTGGAGCATCGGGGTGACGTTCTATCACGCCGCCACCGGCAGTCTGCCCTTCCGACCTTACGAAGGACCGCGAAGAAACAAGGAAGTCATGTAAGAACCCCCCCCCCCCGATCCCTCAGTTCAGCCTCAGACCTTCCTTTGACCTTCCTCTGACCTTCCTCTGACCTCCGCGCAGGTACAAGATCATCACGGAGAAGCCGTCCGGCGCCATCTCGGGACAGCAGAAGTTTGAGAACGGCAAGATCGAGTGGAGCACCGACATGCCCGTGTCCTGCAGCCTGTCCAGGTGCGCGTCCTCAGTGTGCTACGGAACGCTGACTCGGGGTTGGCGTTCAGGTGTTGGGGTCGTGAACTGATATCAGACTGCTGAGGTGCTGTCTGACGGGTGGGGGGCCAGATCACGGGGGAGTCCAGGAGACAAAAATTTTCGGTGTGCATGAGTGGGTGCAGTTCCCCTGCTCACCTGCGGTGCGTCACCGAGCCGTAGGGCATCTATAGATAGAAACGCCCAACCCACCCATCCACTCATCCATCCATTATCTTCTGCTTTATCCTCTATTAGGGTCGCAGGGAGGGTTCCCCATGCCCATCCAGGGGAGAACGTCTCGGGCGCTGGGCAGCTACACCCAGGACAGGGGGGCAATCTATCACTGAACACACACTCACTCACATACACACACTCTATATGGGGCAATTTGGAGAACTCAATTGACTTGATCCATGTTTTTTGGACTTTGGGAGGAAACCGGAGAACCCGGAGGAAACCCACGCAGACACGGGGAGAACATGCAAACTTCACCCAGATGGGGATTCGAACCGGGAATCCCCAGCGCTGAGAGGGAAATACCCAACCCCTGATAGCTAAACTCCAAAAACAGCAGTGGTCATCTGCAGAGTAAAGGCCGTTACCTTTTAAAATTTAATCCTCCCGGAATGACGACGAGCTCCGAATTAATTTTCTTCACTCGGCTTTTCTGTGAGATGAGCGCGCATGGAGTCACAGATCAGCAGGGCGGCGATGTGTGGAAAAACCCACCCGGTCGCACAACAATACTTTTGGAACTCAGTACACGTATAAGGCGCACGTCCGATTCCTGGGAAAATCTTAGGCTTTTAGGTGCGCCTTATAGTCCGGAAAATACGGTAATTGAAGTTTATTCTACTACTTGACAAAACACACGTTATTTTAATTACTCTTCTCCCACAAATCCATCAAAGTCCTCGTCTTCTGTGTCTGAATTAAAAAGCTGCACTCCGGTGTTCCCTCTCATCGATGTCCGAGTCCGTCTCGTCTCCAGGCGGCTGTTCGGCGACGATGCTGGCTTTCGTAAAAGCTCGGACGACGGTCACAGCAGAAACCTCAGCCCAGGCATCCACAATCCATTCACAGACGGTGGCCTAACTCGCCCCGCCGCTGCCTCCCAAAGTTTTAGTAAATGTGTGTTCGCCCTGTTTACACCAATGTCCAGCGGTCGGAGTTCTTTATTTAATCCTCCCGGAATGACGGCGAGCTCCCAATTCATTTTCTTCCCTCTGCTTTTCTGTGAGATGAGCGCGCATGGAGTCACAGACCAGCAGGGCGGCGATGTGCGGAAAAAACACCCGGTCGCACAACAATACTTTTATAGAATTTGGAACTCAGTACATGTATAAGGCGCACCGGATTATGAGGCGCACGTCCGATTTCTGGGAAAATCGTAGGCTTTTATAGTCCGGAAAATACGGTAGTCAGCATGTGCGTCGAGAGCGAGGGAGGGCGGGGTGAGCGCGGATCTTACGGGATTGTAAATAAAAACCCAGTGTGCTGAGCTGCCCGTGTGTTTCTCCGGTGCTTCAGGGGTCTGCAGTGTTTGTTAACGCCCGTCCTGGCCAACATCCTGGAGGCTGACCAGGAGAAGTGCTGGGGCTTTGACCAGTTCTTCGCCGAGACCAGCGACATCCTGCACCGCTCGGTGGTCTACGTCTTCAGCCTGCAGCAGGCCACGCTGCACCACGTCTACATCCATTCCTACAACACGTGAGTCCTCAGGGTTCAGGGTTCCCTCCTGCAACACACTCTTCTTTTTTAGGACTCCTATAGACCACGGCTAATGGACACGGTGCCCACGTGCACCCGCTCGCCCGCATGGACCGTGTGTGTCGCCCGCAGGACGTCTCCTGAAAACAACGACAGCAGAAAAACAAAGGAGTTTAGAGAATTTCATTTTAATATATGTGTCGTATAAATGGGGGGGCATGGTGGCTTAGTGGTTTAGCATGTTCTCCTCTGAGAGCTAGGGATTCCCGGTTCGAATCCCAATCTGGGTGGAGTTTCCATGTTCTCCCCGTGTCCGCGTGGGTTTCCTCCGGCTTCTCCGGTTTCCTCCCACAGTCCAAAAACATGGGTCAAGGTCTATTGAGTTTTCCAAATTGCCCCATATAGAGTGTGTGTGTGTAAGTGAGTGTGTGTCCAGTGATAGATTCCCCCCCTGTCCTGTGTGTATCTGCCCAGCGCCCGAGACGTTCTGCCCTGGATGGACATGGGGAACCCCATTATCTTCCGCTTTATCCTATATTAGGGTGGCGGGGGGGTTCCGCATGCCCATCCAGGGGAGAACGTTTTGGACGCTGGGCAGATACACCCAGGACAGGGGGGGCAATTCATTGCTGGACACACACTCAATCACACACACACTCTATATGGGGTAATTTGGAGAACTCAGTTGACCTTGATCCATGTTTTTGGACTGTGGGAGGAAACCGGAGAACCCGGAGGAAACCCACACAGACACGGGGAGAACATGGAAACTCCATCGAGGAGAACAAGCTAAACCACTAAGGGCGGCGTGAGATCATATAGTTGCCGCAGTAACAGTTTTCCGTCATGGTGATGTCATCATGTTCATCATTAAGGATCTTGAAGGTCTCGTTTTGATGCAGTTTGGTTCTCAGTAGTTCCATTTCGAGGACGTTGCTGAAAATGATGGTTCTTGGTCTCAGTTCCTCTTCGGAACGCTGGTCCCACAGCACGGGGAACCATCTCCATTGGTTCCACCACTGGTTCCTGCACCACGTTTCTTCTCGTGAATCAGAACAGCTCTTTTAAGCGTCATATGACTCTTTTTAATGATCCAAATGAATCATTTAGATCATTATCTTATCTATTATTTAGATTATTATCATTTAGAATCATTTAATTATGTCGTTATAGTTGCCGTGGTAACGGTTTTCATCGTGGTGATGTCATCATGTTGATCATTAAGGAGCTTGAAGGTCTCGTTTTGATTCAGTTTGGTTCTCAGTAGTTCCATTTCGAAGACGTTGCTGAAAATGATGGTTCCACCAGCACCTTAGTCTCAGTTCCTGGTCCCACAGCACGGGGAACCATCTCCATTGGTTCCACCTCTGGTTCCTGCACCACGTTTTCTTCTCGCGAATCGGAACGGCTCTTTTGAGCATCATATGACTCTTTTTAAAGATCCAAATGATTCGTTTAGATCGATGTTTTGATTTGCGTCTGTCTCCTGGTCGTCTCGTCCCCGCAGGGCCACACTCCTTCACGACCTGCTCTTCAGACGCACCAACATCCCCCCCGCGAACCAGGAGCTGATGTACGAGGGCCGGCGCCTCGTCTTGGACCCCGGCAGACAGGTCATGTCCTTCCCGTGCTCCACCCGGGACAATCCCATCGTGCTCCTCAGCCGGGAGCCCGTCTGCACCGTCGGACTCATCTTCGAGGACCGTAAGCTCCCCGAATATATGCCCCCCCCCCCCCTCACTCCCCCCTATTTATATTCGGGTGGTTGTTTTGTAGTCCTGACGTCAGTATGAATCGCTGGGCAAAAGGCAGGGACGCCCCCTGAACACGTGGCCAGTGGGTGGCAGGGCAGATACACAGTTTCTGATTCATCTGAATCAGATGTGTTTGGACTGTGGAGGGGAGAACATGCAAATCATACTGCCAAATGTGGGTTTAATGGATGTGGCGCTGACTTCAGAATGAAAGTGCGACGTCGGGGGGGTCAGTGTGGGAGGAAAACACGCCATGTGTCTGTTTATTATACTGCACCATATCAAGAGTCACTTACTGTTTGTGTGTGTGTGTGTGTGTGTGTGTGTGTGTGTGTGTGTGTGTGTAGCATGCCCTCCCAAGGTGCAACCACGTTATGACTTGGACCTGGACGCCAACTATGCTAAGGTAAATATATCTGATGTATAAGTCAGAGGTGTGAGCTGTACTGTAAAGCATGGTGGTGGCAGCATCTCGGTCAGGGGTGTGAGCTGTACTGTAAAGCATGGTGGTGGCAGCATCATGCCGTGGGAATGTTTTTTCTTTAATAAAGATGATTTTTAATTATCTGTAATTATCTTTAATTAATGGAGTCTTTGTTGGTTTTGTAGACGTTTGCGGGAGACGTGGGACATCTGTGGAAAACCTCGGAGTCTTTACTCGTCTATCAGGAGCTGGTGAGGAAAGGCGTCAGGTGGTTGATGTGAGTGAGGTGGAGGTTTTTTTACAGTTCTTGT
>JAFMOC010000346.1:205000-267500 GCA_019802505.1 Corydoras sp. C115 | reverse complement strand
CGGATCTGAGGGCGGCCCGTGACCCGTGGCCCGAGCGTTGGACGGCGGTTCTCTGATCTGTGGATGTGAATAAGACTTTTGAATCTGACGGTTCCGTGTTCTCCTGTACATACGACGGAACGGTGTAAAGACTGAGCGCTCGTTAACCGTTTTTAATTCCACTTCTTCTGATTACGTTCTGCCGCTCGTCTCCGTGTGCTTCGGCCCCGCCCACGTTTACATCCCATCACACCTCGCTGCGCGGCGCGGCGCGGCGCCACCACGTAGACTGACCTGTTCTGCTCTCTGTGTCCACCACACTGCCGAGGCGTTGACGTCCTGCCGGACGCTCGTCTGAAGGTTCAGAGGACCGGCTGAGGGTCCACGCTGCGTATGAGGATGTGATGTTATGGATTCATCAGAACGTCCTCTCTGACATCACAGCTGTAATGATGATGTCACTGCAGATGTTCAGGTTCTGATGAAGTCACGGCTGAAATTAAAGGCTTAACTGTGTGCTGCCTGTCCTTTACTCATCATCCATCACATTCACCTGTGTGTGTGTACTGTGGGTGGTGTGTAGTGTGGGGTGTGTGTAATGTAGGTGGTGTGTGTGTGTTCTTTGGGTGGTGTGTGTACTAGGGGTGGTGTGGATGGTGTGTAGTGTGTGTAATGTAGGTGGTGTGTGTGTGTACTTTGGGTGATGTGTGTGTACTGTGGGTGGTGTGTGTGTACTGTGGGTCGTGTGTGTAGTGTGAGTGGTGTGTGTACTGTAGGTGTAGTGTGTGTAGTGTGAGTGGTGTGTGTGTTTACTATAGGTGGTGTGAGTGGTGTGTGTACTGTGGGTCGTGTGTGTGTGTTTACTATAGGTGGTGTGAGTGGTGTGTGTGTACTGTGGCTGGTGTGTGTGTGTGTGTGTGTACTGTGTGATTGGTGTGTGTGTATTGTGGGTGGTGTGTGTGTGTACTGTGTGATTGGTGTGTGTAATGTTGGTGGTGTGTGTGTACTGTGTGATTGGTGTGTGTAGTGTGGATGGTGTGTGTGTACTGTGTGTAGTGTGAGTGGTGTGTGTACTGTAGGTGTAGTGTGAGTGGTTTGTGTGTTTACTATAGGTGGTGTGAGTGGTGTGTGTACTGTGGGTGGTGTGTGTGTGTACTGTGTGATTGGTGTGTGTGTATTGTGGGTGGTGTGTGTGTGTACTGTGGGTGGTGTGTGTGTATTTGGTGTGGGTGGTGTGTGTGTGTGTACTGTGTGATTGGTGCCTGTGTATATTGTGGGTAGTGTGTGTGTGTGTACTGTGGGTGGTGTGTGTGTGTACTGTGTGATTGGTGTGTGTGTGTACTGTGTGATTGGTGCGTGTGTATATTGTGGGTAGTGTGTGTGTGTGTGTGTGTGTGTACTGTGGGTGGTGTGTGTATGGTGGATGGTGTGTGTGTGTACTGTGTGATTGGTGTGTGTGTGTGTACTGTGTGATTGGTGTGTGTAGTGTGGATGGTGTGTGTGTGTATTTGGTGTGGGTGGTGTGTGTGTGTGTGTGTACTGTGTGATTGGTGCGTGTGTATATTGTGGGTAGTGTGTGTGTGTGTATGTACTGTGGGTGGTGTGTGTATGGTGGATGGTGTGTGTGTGTGTGTACTGTGTGATTGGTGTGTGTGTATGATGTGATTGGTGTGTGTATGATGTGTGGGTGGTGTGTGTGTGTGTGATTATAGAAATGGGAACTCTTTGTAATGAGGTCTGATTCTGACCCACTCTGCCCCCCCCCCCCCCCCAACACACACACTCTGGTGATGACGCTGAGGCGGGAGTCACGCGGCCTCTCTGTTGCCATGACGACACGCTGCCACGGCGACGTCGGAAAGCAGCGAACCAGCAAACGATAAGAAAGCCGTCTGATGCCGCCAGCTCCATAAGATCAATCACCCGACATGCTCTGCGGGCACGCGGGCACCCCAAAACAGTTTGGGGAAGGCCCTTTCATCATCCGTCGTCCGGCACGCGGCTCGGTCCAGCGGCGCGCGCTCGGCTCCAGCGTCTGGGTTCGGACGGCTCTGCAGATGTGGGCAGATGTTAGGGGGTTTGGGATGTGAAGCAGCCTCTGGCCGTTCCCTCCTGTCCCTGCGATCTTCATCATCCTCCTCATCCTCTTCCTCACCTCAGCCGGGTCCTGTGCGTGTGCGTGGCGGCGGGAGGCGGCTGTTCTGACGGACGGCGGCTCTGCGGCGGGATGCGGCGCGGGCAGCCTGACCGAACCGCCGGCCTTTCGGGACTGGACCGGACAACCGAGCCGCTTTCAACGAGGTGAGGTACGTAACCCCCCCCCCACCGAGCTTTGTGATGCTGATTTCTTTTTTTATTGATGATGATGATGATGATGATGATGATGACATCGGGACGCGCGCGCTGTTCGGCCTCATTTATTTATTTATTTATTTATTTATTAATGCCGAGCCTACGTTCACAACATCCCATAATAACCAGCAGGAACTGCATGTGTTCGGATGCGCGGTACGTGTCGGATAGATCAAACATTTAAACATTTAAACATCAAAGATCAAAGTTCTCAGGGTTCTAAAGCAGCGTTGGGTGACGGATGACGTCATCGGCACCATCTAATTAAAAATACGAAACCAACTCTGATTAAAAGATAATGAGGACTGAGTTTTGATTGGTGCTGCAAGGAGGAACGGTGCAGGGTCCGAGTGCAGTACCCCACCCGACCACCAGAGACAGCACAACAACAACAACAACAACAACAACAACAACAACACGAACAGGTGTGTAGGTTTGTAAGTGATAGAGCCCCCCCCCCAACACACACCTGATTAACATCACACACACACCTGATTAAAATCACACACCTGATTAAAATCACACACACACACACCTGATTAAGATCTCACACACACACACACACACACACCTGATTAAAATCACACACACACACACACACACACCTGATTAAAATCACACACACACACACACACCTGATTAAAATCACACACCTGATTAAAATCACACACACACACACACACCTGATTAAAATCACACACCTGATTAAGATCACACACACACACACACACACACACACCTGATTAAAATCACACACACACACACACCTGATTAAAATCACACACCTGATTAAGATCTCACACACACACACACACGTGATTAACATCACACACACACCTGATTAAAATCACACACACACACACACACACACACACCTGATTAAAATCACACACCTGATTAAGATCTCTCACACACACACACACGTGATTAACATCACACACACACCTGATTAAAATCACACACCTGATTAAGATCTCACACACACACACACACACACCTGATTAAAATCACACACACACCTGATTAAGATCTCACACACACACACACACACCTGATTAAAATCACACACACACACACACACACCTGATTAAAATCACACACACACACACACACACACACCTGATTAAAATCACACACCTGATTAAGATCTCACACACACACACCCACACACACACACCTGATTAAAATCACACACACACACACACCTGATTAAAATCACACACCTGATTAAGATCTCACACACACACACACACACATACACACACCTGATTAAGATCACACACCGGGGGGGGGGTGTTGCAGACTCTGTGGATGCAGAACCCCAAAACCATCTGCAGCAGGTGATTTACCTGAACCTGAGCGAGCGAGAGAGAGAGAGCTGTTATCAGGGGAATATCGGTGCAGGAGAGAGACCTCACGAGATAAAGACCTCACAGGAACTGCCCCGTCTCAGGGTACAGCTCGTTAACTCTGTCCCTAATTACACTTAATGCAATTAGACTGAAGATCAGGCCAACAGTGGGTACAGTGCTGAGAGAGAGACAGAGAGAGAGGGAGAGAGAGAGAGAGAGAGAGACAGAAAGAGAGAGAGAGAGACAGAAAGAGAGAGAGATACAGAGAGAGAGAGACAGAGAGAGAGAGAGAAATAGAAGAGAGAGGCAATTTGGAGAATTCAATTCACCTTGATCCATGTTTTTGGACTGTGGGAGGAAACCGGAGAACCCGGAGGAAACCCACACGGACACGGGGAGAACATGCAAACTCCACCCATATTTGGATTCGACCCAGGAATCCCCAGCGCTGAGAGGAGAACATGCCAACCACTAAGCCACCGTGCCACCCGACTCGAACTCCCTGTGAGAAAATAAGAGCCATGGTCCATACGAAGACGCACTGACTGTGCAGAGACAGCAGGGGGAGCCCTTGTCCAGCGTCTCTCTCGCTCTTTAAAACCGCAAAATGTTGCACACTGCACCTTTAATTGGTCGTTTTCAGGGAACCGCGTTTCTAACCCCGCCCCTCTTTCCGCAGACCGGATCCGAGACGCCTACCGAGATGGTGTACGCGCCCCCCGTGGACTTGGCCACGCCCTCCCTCCACTCGACACTCCTGACCGAGCTGATGCAGAACTCTTCGGAGCGGGACCACGCCTCGAACCCCCCGACCGACCCCCCCACCCCCGTCTGCAGCCTGGGCGCCCTGGCCCCGCGTCCCAACGGCACGCGGACGTCCTACGAGCTCGGCCCGACCGAGGTGGCCGTGCTGGGCCTGATCTTCGGGATCTTCTGGCTGGTCTCGGTGGCGGGGAACGCGCTGGTCTGCTTGGTGATCCACCGCAGCCGCCGGACGCAGTCCACCACCAATTACTTCGTGGTGTCCATGGCGTGCGCCGACCTGCTCCTGAGCCTGGGCTGCGCGCCGTTCGTCCTGCTGCAGGTCTCGTCCGGACGCTGGCCCCTGAGCGCGGCGGCGTGCAAGGCGGTGCGCTACGTCCAGCACCTGTGCCCCGGCGTTCAGGTCTACGTGCTGCTGTCCATCTGCGTGGACCGCTTCTACACCATCGTGTACCCGCTCAGCTTCAAGGTGTCGCGGGAAAAGGCCAAGCGCATGATCCTGGCGTCCTGGCTGTTCGACGCCGCCTTCGTCTCGCCGTGTCTCTTTTTCTACGGCTCCGTGGGACAGACGCACTGCGACTTCTTCCTGCCCGGCTCCTGGGACGGCCTGGTCTACGCCCTGATGCACCTCCTGGTCGGGTTCCTGGTGCCGGCGCTGCTGATCCTCTCGTTCTACCAGCGGGTGGTGCGCTACATCTGGAGGATCGGCGCCGACGGCCGCACGGTGCGCCGGACCATGAACATCGTGCCAAGGACCAAGGTCAAAACCATCAAGATGTTCCTGATGCTCAACACCGTGTTCCTCCTCACGTGGGGGCCTTTCTACGCGGCGCAGCTCTGGCACCCGGAGGCGTCCGCCGGCCCGGGCCGCCGGGAGGCGCTGTTCTTCGTGGCCGTGGCCTGGCTGTCGTTCAGCTCCACGGCCTCCAAGCCCACCATCTACTCCGTCTACAACGCCAACTTCAGGCGCGGCATGAAGGAGACCTTCTGCATGTCCACCATGAAGTGCTACCGCAGCAACGCCTACACCATTACCGCCAGCTCCAGGATGGCCAAGAAGAACTACGTGGGCGTGGTGGACCTACCCGCGCCGCCCAAGGCGCTCGTCAAGGACTCCGTGTACGACACCTTCGACCGCGAGGCCAAAGAGAAGAAGCTGGCGTGGCCGATCAGCGCCAACCCGCCCAACACGTTCGTATGACCCACGAACTTCAGGCTGATGATACAGATAAAAAGACATGGTAGTTTTAGGACTATCCCGGTTCCTTCTGCAGTAGCTGGTCTAACAGAGTTGACGTCTTTGGGTGTTGTGTCTGTCTGTCTGTCTGTACTGTGCTGCCAATGTTCACGTCCTCATCTCATGCTCTCTGACGGCCCCCCGGATGCGGCCCCTTGAAACCGGCCCCTTGAGCACGGCCCCCTGGTGATGTTCCTCTGTCAGCAGTTGTGTAAGTGTAATATCTGCGTTCTGTTGGTCTTCAGTGGTTGGCGGTGCCCTTTGGTAGCTTTAATAAAGCCAGTGTGATTCTAAGCCAGTTGTCAATACCTGATCGCAGGTCATTTCTGGGGGGGGGTGTCCAGTGGGGGGGGTTGATGGTCAGTGGCAGCCCGACATCGATATCAATCAGGCTGCACCCCAAAACCACACCTGCACTAAACTCAGGTTGAACACACGATGGGCTTTTCTTTTCTTCAGGACAGTCCCACTTTGAGTCTGTCGCCCCCTTGTGGTCCGTTCTCTATTCGGCACCTTCAGACGTTCGTTTTTTTTGCACCTGTCCACATGGCGTCCCGTCATTTTGCAGACACCTTATTTCGGCGGCTTTGAGGTTTGGGGACGGAGAACAGGGCGTGGCTTTAAACAGCGTTCCTGGGACATCGAGGGTTAAATCAGAGGGACCCCGGGATTCTGGGTTTGAACCTTTAGAATGACAGCTGAACACCCTCAACACTGACCTGCCACACGCCAGAAATTACCCCCTCATCTCGTTCCCCATGCCCATGCAGGGCAGAACATTTCAGGCGCTGGGCAGACACACCCAGGAGAGGGCGCCAGATTATAACTGGGCACACATTCACTTACTCGCACACACAAACACATACTATATGGGGCAATTTGGAGCACCCGTGTCTGCGTGGGTTTCCTCTGGGTTCTCCAGGTTTCCGCCCACAGTCCAAAAACATGGATTCAAGGTCAATTGAGTTCTCAATTGCCCCATATAGCATGTGTTTGTGTGAGTGAGAGCGTGCTGGATGGTCATGGGGAACCCCCCCCCCCTCATCCCCACGAACCTAATAAAGGATTAAGCCAAAATGAATGGAAATCATGAATGAATGAGGAAATCAGTATGCTGCCACCTTGTGGGGAAATATATATACTGATGTTGGAGAAACAGGCCTGGCTTTCTGTTCCTGGTTCCTCTACAGTGAACTTGTCTGAAAGGACAATGGACTGTGAATGGGAAGCAAAAACGGGCCTTCCCTAAACTGTTCCCGCAATATTAAAAGCATACGGCATACAGTCCTGTCCTCTCCTGTCCTCTCCTGTCCTCTCCTGTCCTGATCAAACCCTGAGTTCAGTGATGCTCAGGTGTGTCTCTGTGTTTTAATCCATGTAGTGTTATGGATCAGACCTATCCCATCCATCCCCTCTACCCCCCCCTGCCCCCCTGCCCCCTGCCCCCGCCCCCCGTCATCCGGTGCTACAGAACAGCCAGTCTGGGCTTTTTAACCCCCTTTGATTTACTTTAAATGTTAAATGTGGAATAAAACGATTGTATAATCTGAGCGGTGATAATAAAGGCTTCATGGTCACATGACTCTCCTGCCCCAGCGGGGTTTGTACGGGGCTTTTATTATCCGGGGACCCAGGGGAGTGAGCGCACGGGCCAGATTCAATAGAACACAAGAAACTTACAGACCTGTGACATCACTGTGCAACATATCCAACGTCCACCGTCCTGTTCTGAGGTTTGATTAAAGGTGAAATGAGGAGATGTCTAATTATCCTGAATGTCAGACAGTGAGGTGTTCAGGACCCGTAGAAGTAAAAACCCAAATCTCCCCGTCATCACAGCTTTATTTATAGAAATATAAATATCTCCATTTATAAAGATAATAAGGGTCTCACAGGCTCCGCCCCCAGTGACATGTCCTTGATTGATTATTAACCTTAAATCGGGTTTATTTTAAACTCATTCGAAGTCTTTAATACATTTGTGACTAATTATTGTTGTTAAATCTGTAAACAAATATAAAGTATTTTTAAAAAATTAATACTTTACTTTAGTCTTAATACTTTTGTGATTTTAATTTAAAAAAGGAAGACAAAGCAAACAGTGATTCCCCGCCCCACTCAGGTGATCAATCAGGTGTAGCTCAGGTATAGCTTAAGTGATCATTCAGGTGTAGCACAGGGGTTCATTCAGGTGTAGCTTAGGTGTAGCTCAAGTGTAGCTTAGATGTAGCTTAAGTGTTATTCAGGTGTAGCTTAAGTGTTCATTCAGGTGTAGCTTAGGTGTAGCTTATGTGTAGCTTAGGTGATCATTCAGGTGTTTATTCAGGTGTAGCTTAGGTGTAGCTCAGGTGTAGCTCAGGTGATCATTCAGGTGTTTATTCAGGTGTAGCTCAGGTGAACATTCAGGTGTTTATTCGGGTGTAGCTTAAGTGTTCATTCAGGTGTAGCTTAGGTGTAGCTCAGGTGTAGCTTAGGTGATCATTCAGGTGTTTATTCAGTTGTAGCTTAAGTGTTCATTCAGGTGTAGCTCAAGTGTAGCTCAGGTGATCATTCAGGTGTTTATTCGGGTGTAGCTTAAGTGTTCATTCAGGTGTAGCTTAGGTGTAGCTTAGGTGATCATTCAGGTGTTTATTCAGGTGTAGCTTAGGTGTAGCTCAGGTGTAGCTCAGGTGATCATTCAGGTGTTTATTCAGGTGTAGCTCAGGTGATCATTCAGGTGTTTATTCAGGTGTAGCTTAGGTGATCATTCAGTTGTAGTTTAAGTGTTCATTCAGGTGTAGCTCAGGTGTTCATTCAGGTGTTCATTCAGATGTAGCTTAAGTGTTCATTTATGTGTAGCTCAGGTGTTCATTCAGGTGTTCATCCAGGTGTAGCTCAGAAGACTGAGGTGGAGCTGATCAGCAGTTGATGGTAAGTGAACTTTAATTCCTCTTTCCGGTTCAGCGTTATGCTCTCAACAGAGAACATACCAAACGCCATCATGGAATGGCGTTTGGTATGTTCTCTGTTGATTTACGTTTAATACAGAGAAGCTCATTTTGTTCATTTAAAGGTGAAGTATGTAAGAGTTAGAGGGGTTAATGAGTAGATCTGAAATCCAGTGTGTATAATTGTGTATGTTGACCCGTAACGACCAAATGGATGTTCCTCTCAGTCAGCGTTGCGTTTCATCCTGAAGGTGAAGCTGAGGACGCGTCCGAAATCACGTCCTGCTCTCTGAATGAGTCCACGAGAAAGATTAGTTCATCTACAGGACGCCAATCTATCACTGGACACACACTCACTCACTCAAACACACTCTATATGGGGCAATTTGGAGAACTCAATTGCCTTTGATCCATGTTTTTGGACTGTGGAAGGAAACCCACACGGACACGGGGAGAACATGCAAACTCCACCCAGATGGGGATTCGAACCGTGAATCCCTAGCACTGAGAGGAGAACATGCTAAACCACTAAGTCACCATGCCGCACTTCAGATTAACTACTTCAGTGAAATTTGTATTAATGTATAGTATAACCTACAGGGGGGGGTGGCCTTTGTAATGTGGTGGCGTGATGATGATGATGACGTAAGCACTACGTACTTTCTGATTTAAAGAACCTGACGGGATTCAAACCAGAACCCTCAGCTTTGCATGGGGTGACGTCATCACTGGTGTTATTCAACATTCATGAGTTGCGATGTCATTCCGCAGCTTTACCACTAGAGGTCGCCAAATCTCAGATGTTCCAGAACTTTCCGTTCATTAGAAACTTAAAAAAAATAGGCAAATCCCTTTGATTACAGGGCGTTTTATCTGGTGATTAATGATTTAGTTTTTAATAAATATAGTTTATAGTTCTCCGGTTTCCTCCCACAGTCCAAAAACATGGATCAAGTCAATTGAATTTCTCCAAATTGCCCCATATAGAGTGTTTATGTGTGTGTGTCCAGTAATAGATTAGCGTCCTGTCCTGGGTGTATCTGCCCAGCGCCCGAAACCTTCTCCCCTGGATGGGCATGAGAACCCACCCCCCGCGACCCTAATAGAGGATAAAGTGGAGGATGATGGATGATTTGTGTGAGTGTGAAAGAAACCACAGCAGTTATTTTTCATTATACACATATTTTATTGATAAGTGGATATCTGAATATTCTCTTTCATAAACAACTATAGTTTTCATTTCCCATCTGATCTATACATCTGATCTATACATCCCTCAGATATAAATATAAAAATAGACATGTTCTTGTGCAAATAATAAAGATTTTCTGGAAATGTACGAGCAGGACGACAGACGCGGGTTAAAGACATTAGGATCATTTTTAATTAGCGGTTTCATCACAGCCTCAGTGTTTGATCTGATTATGACCCCGCCCCCCTTACAGGACTGTGTTAGGGACGTCTTCCGGTTGCCCTGGGCGGCGTGTACAACGCGTTTTCTTTCTCTCACAGCGATGTTTTGGCAGATCGGGTCATTCAGGTCTAATCTGTGTTGACCAGATTACGAGCGTTGGGGTTATTAATCTGAAGGGGGCAGCGATGGTTCCTGTAAGTGGAACTCATAGTGCAAAGATAATGAAGGCTTTTATAGGACTGTTTACCTCAGCGCTGATCTGCCCCGATTAAGGTTAACGACTCCACTAATGAGTCTAATGAGCGCCATGGCAACGTAAGCATCGTTTTAGGTCTTTACAGAGGGTCCTGGGTTCGAATCCCAATGGAAACACCGGTCCAATCAGTGTGGAGTCTGCATGTCCTCCCTGTGCCTGAGTGGGTTACCGCCATGGGGGCAACTGGAGACACTTAGTTGGGGGGTCAGTTCCAACCCACCACCCACCACAACATACTTGATGTGACTTGATGGCTCGGGTTTAAATGGAAGGTTCGGGGTGAGATGATGCCGCCCACCTCTGGACCAATCAGGCTTAAGTGCCTTTCTCCAGAGCCCACAATGACGACCTGATGGACTTGGGGTTCGAACCCTCGACCTTTAGGTGACCCACACCCAAAGGGATGTAAATGGCTTTAGATGTTGCCTGAAGTTCACGCAGAACGGAATGAAGAACACATGGGTGCCAAGACTTTTGCATAAGACGGTGTGTATCCACCGGCGCGTGGAGGCAATCATTTCGTGGCCACCTAAATTCAGAGTGATGAGCTGTGATGAAAGCCTTTATGACATCATAGTTGCCATGCTGTCTGTCTGAGCGATGCATTGTGGGGTAGTTTCGGTTAAAGCTGCAGTATGTAACTTTAGTCAACGCTGTGGTAGGAGCTGAGCCAGCAGGGGGCACTGTATTTGTACGTAATTTGTAGGTATTATTTGTACTTTTATTTATTTGGGGCATTCTCTTACCGAGGATGAGGTCCATACCAAACTCACCCAACCGTGACTTTAAAGGGCCGGTTTTGTGCACTGGATCACAAATGGTACTTCCCCAAACTGTTCCTTTAAAGCTGGATGCATTCATCCATTCATTCATTCAGCATCTTACGGCTTAATCCTCTACTAGGATCGGGGGGGTGGGGGGGGGGTTTCCATGCCCATCCAGGTTGCCAAGTTTCTCAGGACGACGGGGCGCCAATCCATTGCTGGACACACACTCACTCACTCATACACACTCTATATGGGGCAATTTATTCATTCAATCATTATCTCCCGCTTTATCCTCTATTAGGGTCGCGGTGCGGTTCCCCATGCCCATCCAGGGGAGAACGTCTCAGGCGCTGGGCAGATACACCCAGGACAGGACGCCAATTTATCACTGGGCACACACTCACTCACACACACACACTCTATATGGGGCAATTTTTGAGAATTCAATCGACTTGATCCATATTTTTAGACTGTGGGAGGAAACCGGAGAACCCGGAGGAACCCACGCGGACACGGGGAGAACATGAAAACTCCACCCAGATTGGGATTCGAACCGGGAATCCCTAGCGCTGAGAGGAGAACGTGCTAACCACTAAGCCACCGTGCCGCCGGGGCAATTTAGAGCATTACATTTCACCTTAAATCCATGTTTTTTGGACTGTGGGAGGAGGATAGAGAACCCGGTGGAAACCCACACAGACACCGGGAGAACATGTAAACTCCACCCAGATTGGGACCCGAACCTGGATCCCAAGCGCTGAGAGGAGAACATGCCAACCGCCGAGCCGCAGGTTTGTCCGAATTGCATTGAGCTTATTAAAAATAAAGGGAAAAATCATTTAAGTGTAACGTTTAAAAGCTATTTCTTAACGATGTCCTAGGTCCTCGTTATGTAGGTTACATCCTGCAGCTTTAACGCGGTCCTCACAAAGATGGCACGCCGTCATTAAACAGCACAAAATAGATGCGTTTATTTCGATTCCGGGGTAAAAGGTGTCGAAAGTGAAAGTGCTTTAGAGTTAAAGAAATAAATACATTTCCAAAAAAATAGAATATCACCATCATCATCATCATCTTCATCATCATCATCGTCATCGTCACACAATGGAAAAGAAAGAGGAGCTTAAAGAAGTGCCAAGCAAAACTTCAGGGGTTTTTCGTTTAAAGTGCTGAAAGCTGAATGGTCTTGCCTCATGGTGGCGCTCCAGGCCTGTCCTCCACCGGTCCTTTATTGCACGGCTGCCACGTTGGGGACGTCCCCCCGGCTCGGAGCCCCGCTCTGTTGTAGTGTCCCCCCCCCCAGCCGAGCGCCTGCAGAACGTGTTGAGAGTGTGTGGCGGCTGCGCCGTTCCTTCATATGAAGCGAGTTGGACGTGGGCCTCCTCCTCCTCCTCCTCCTCCTCCTCCTCGTCTCTAAGCTGTTTTATTGTGGCCGATCCCCGTGGGGGCGTACTTGCCGTTTTTGGGGGGCTTGTTGCCGCTGCTCTGCGGGGCTTTCTGCTCGTCCCCCGTCAGCAGGGCCTTGATCTCGGACGGGATCTTCCCCTGGTCCATGGCGATGCACCACTGCTTGTACTGAAGGGTTCACAAGAGACAGAAGGCATTCGGGTTAGTGAACGCCGCCGGCTCACGGTGCGAGGAGGTGGCGCGGGTGCAGCAGAGCTGCCTGAGGTCACACAAAATATTGGTGTGTGTTTTAATTTTTATAAATAAAGATTGTGGCTTAGTGCTTAGCATTGGAATCCCCATCTGGGTGGAGTGTCCATGTCCTCCCCGTGCGTCCGCGTGGGTCTCCTCCGGGTTCTCCGGTTTCCTCCCACAGTCCAAAAACATGGATCAAGGTCAATTGAGTTCTCCAAATTGCCCCATATAGAGTGTGTGTGTGTGAGTGAGTGTGTGTCCAGCGATAGATTGGTGCCTGAAACGTTCTCCCCTGGATGGGCATGGGGTGATTTGGCAGCACGGTGGCTTAGTGGTTTAGCATGTTCTCCACTCAGCGCTGGGGATTCCCGGTTCGAATCCCAATCTGGGTGGAGTCTGCATGTTCTCCCAGTGTCCACATGGGTTTCCTCCGGGTTCCTCCCACAGACCAAACACATGGATCAAGGTCAATTGAGTTCTCCAAATTGCCCCATATAGAGTGTGTGTGTGTGTGTGTGTGTGTGTGTGTGAGTGAGTGTGTGTCCAGTGATAGATTGCCCCCCCTGTCCTGGGTGTATCTGCCCAGCGCCCGAAACGTTCTCCCTTGGATGGGCATGGGGAACCCCCACCACAACCCTAATAGAGGATAAAGCTGAAGATAATGGATGGATGATTCAGCAGCACGGTGATTTAGTGGTTTAGTATGTTCTCCTCTCAGCGCTGGGGGTTCCCGGTTCGAATCCCAATCTGGGTGGAGTTTGCATGTTCTCCCTGTGTCCGCGTGGGTTTCCTCCGGGTTCTCCGGTTTACTCCCACAGTTCAAAAATGTGGATTCAAGGGGAAATTTAATGCTCTGAATTGCCCCACAGTGTGTGTGTGTGTGTGTGTGTTTGTGAATGAGTGTCTGTGTGAAGGCTCATTTATGCTCAACGTTAAATACGGAGACGGATACGGACGGAGCCTTTTGTCCGTACTCTGCGTTCATTTCGTACGTAATTTGCACGTTTTCTGAAAGCTTGCGGATGCGGACAGGACGGAGCAATACCACTGGAAACCGTGGGGGCAGTGCATGATGCGACCACTTCCATATGTACACGAAGGAGAAGAAAAACATGGCGGAACTTTTTGAAGACCGGTTATACGAGTGTGTGCGCAATTTTAATCATTTATATGATGTTACTTCGCCGGGGCACAGGGACAAACAGTTGTTACAAAGCAAAGCAAGTTATCGAATGCCCTGGCATTCCGAAAGTATTGGAAATGACGTTCGTCATCGATTTCCCTCATTGGGCGGACAAGTGAATAAAATTCTCCATCCAAATGTCGCGACCTGTTCAGTGGCCTCACAGACCACCGCCGTCTAGAACGCTGCCTTTTCTGTCGTTTTTGCAGTTTGTACAAAATCAGAAGTTCCTCCGCCGTCGCCATGTTTGATTTTTACTCTAAACTGCCCTCTAATGGACATAGTGTTCAACAACCATATCAACGGAGCTGACGCAAGGAAGTATGTGGGCAGTAACTGTTATAACGCATGAAACGCACGCACACATTTTCGTACGCAGAGGGAGTATAAATGAGGCTTGATTCAGTCTGCCCCCCCACCCCCCACCCCGAGCCCAGCCTTGGTGTTCAGTTCGATTCCTGGTCCCGACAAGTCGTCTGGCTAAAGTGCCCTTGAACAAGGCACCTAACACCCCAGTTGTTCCCTGGACACGTGTCCACTTCACTCAGTGTGTGTGTGTGTGTGTGTGTGTGTGTGTGTGTGTGTGTGTGTGTTGGTCACTGCACTGTACCAAGTATCCCAAATTAATAATCGGGATCGGAGAACATACTCTGCCATGATCCCGCCCCCCCCCCCGGCCCAATAAGGGTTAAGGGCCTTGCTCAGGGGCCCACATTGGCATCTTCAGGTGGAATAGGGCCCTCCAAACCCGAACCCCTGATGAAGCTCCTGATGAGCAGGACAGGGTGTATTGCTCATGGTGCTCTCTTCATGTGTATGGACGAGTTCCCTCGGCGCTCCCGACCCCACTCACCATCTCCAGCTCCTCCCTCAGGGCGCAGATGGCCCTCTCTTTACTGGACACCAGCTCCTCCAGGTATTGGTAGCGCAGCTTCTTTCTGGCCCGACACTCCCGGGCGCTCTGTCTGCTGCGCTCCAGTTTGGCCTTCAGGTCGATCTTGGCGGGTTTGCGTCCCCGTTTCCCTGGTTTCTTCACTTTCCCGCTGACCATCTGCAAACACGGAGAGGACACCATGAGATTCAATGATGCTGGTGAGCTTAGAGAAGACCATCTGACCATAACGTGAGGCGCTACGTTATTAATCCATCCATCCATTGTCTTCCGCTTTATCCTATATTGGGGTGGGGGGGGGTTCCCCATGCCCATCCAGGGGAGAACATTTCGGGCGCTGGGCAGATAGACCCAGGACAGGGCGCCAATCTATCGCTGGCCACACACTCACTCACACAAACACACTCTGTATGGGGCAATTTGGAGAACTCAATTGCCCTTGATCCATGTTTTTGGACTGTGGGAGGAAACCGTTGAACCCGGAGGAAACCCACTCGGACACTGGGAGGACATGGAAACTCCACCCAGATGGGGATTCCAACCGGGAATCCCTAGTGCTGAGAGGAGAACATGCTAAACCACTAAGCCACCGTGCCACCCTACGTTGTTATTATTATTATTATTATTATTATTATTATTATATATACATTACAGAAGACTATAAAGATGTCCACTAGACCCCTGAAGGTGAGCTGTGGTATCGGTCACCGAGATGTCCGCAGCAGATCCTTTAACTCGTCTTAATTGAAGGCGGGGCGGCACGGTGGCTTAGTGGGTTAGCACGTTCTCCTCTCAGCGCTGGGGATTCCTGGTTCGAATCCCCATCTGGGTGGAGATTCCATGTCCTCCCCGTGTCCCTGTGGGTTTCCTCCCACAGTCCAGAAACATGGATCAAGGTCAATTGAGTTCTCCAAATTGCCCCATATATAGTGTGTCTGTGTGAGTGAGTGTGTGTCCAGTGATAGATTGGCGTCCTGCCCAGCGCCCGAAACGTTCTCCCCTGGATGGGCATGGGGAACCCGCGGAAGATAATGGATGGATGTAAGTTGAAGGCGGAGCCTCCATGGATCAGACATGTTCATCCAGCACACCCCCAGATGCTGATAGGACTGAGATCTGAGGGATTTGGGGGCGGAGTCAGCCCCTCCATCCTGAACCAGTGGTCACAGGAACATGCACAGGAACTGCCCCCTGCAGTGTTGCAAATGTTGGGATCCAGTCGTCATGACGTCACAGTGTGCTCCACTCACATCCAACTAACTCACATCCTTACACGTGACATTTTTTTTTTTTTCACTTCTGACGTCAACATTGACACTGACACACACACACCTCTCATAAGAGTTACTGACAGTGACTGCGCATGCGCAAACATAAAACAAGCCGACAACCTACAAAACCAACTCCGAAAACATTTTTTTTTTTTAAATCATGAAATCACAAACCAGAAGCGACATGGCCTGTACGGAACACTGTGATCCTTAAAAAAAACGCACACAGATCAATGACGTGCATAAAACACAGTGACCCGTATCCGCAATCCGCACGCCAGTGTGACGTAGAGGTGACGTAACGACCCCGTAACGCACACAACGCCGTGAACACGCCTCAGGGACCTGTACGGAACACTGTGTGTGGGGGGGGGGGCATTGAATACGCTCACAGTGCCGGTGTGCACGGAACACCGTGACCCGCACGTAGCATAGAGGTCCGTTTTAAAGGTATTTAGATTGCGTACGGAACACTGTGACGCGTTTTGCGACGGCCACATCGCGCTGCCCGCGGACCGTGACGTGCGGTTCACGGTGACTGTCAGTAGCACCGAGCGAGCGCACTTAATAAATATTCATTAAATATGATAATGAGGTGTGTGTTGTATGGAGGTGGGCTTTATAAGCGTGTTGGAGGCTCGTACACGGTGGTAAACAAGCCGCTCACCTTGCTGTCATCCATGTTGTAAACAAGCCGCCTGCTCGCCAACGAGCCCGCTTCAGACGCACCGACGGTCACGTGCCCCCAGCGGGTCGCGCGCAAACCACCGGCCACCGACTCCCGAACGACTCCCGAAATTCCTATCCGAATCGGAACCGAGCGCTGAGGGCGTTTGGTAGGTTTTCCAACATCGAGATTGTTTTTAGCATCGTTTCCGCCCCTCTTCTCCCGTTCCCGACGACACGCCCACTACGCGGGACGCACGCCGCGACGAAAGGCATGCTGGGAAATGTAGTTTTCCGACTACTTCCGCGCGAAAAGAACTTTCTACGGAAATCTAAAGATTTTTTTAGCGGTTTGGCATGTTCTCCTCTCAGCACTAGGGATTCCCGGTTCGAATCCCAATCTGGGTGGAGTTTCCATGTTCTCCCCGTGTCCGCGTGGGTTTCCTCCGGGTTCTCCGGTTTCCTCCCACAGTACAAAAAAAAAAACATGGACCAAGGTCAATTGAATTCTCCAAATTGCCCCATATAGTGTGTGTGTGTGTGTGTGAGTGTCCAGTGATAGATTGCCCCCCTGTCCTGGGTGTATCTGCCCAGCGACCGAAACGTTCTCCCCTGGATGGGCATGGGGAACCCCCCCCCCCCCCCCGCGACCCTAATAGAGGATAAAGCAGAAGATAATAAATGGATGGAATCTATAGATTTTTACCGCAATATTACATTATAAAGGGACTTTACACATATTTTAGTGCAAATAACTTCCTACAGTTCAGTGTATTAAACAGGAGTGTTAGAGTGTTATAGGACGCCACCTATAGGATGCTGGTGGCTGGACATTTTTGACTAGTGGATTATTCTTAGTCTAGCACAGTAGTTCTCAAACTGTGGTACGCCAGATAATGCAATGCAAATACAATATATTATTTTCCTGATTTTATATTGTTGCATTTGTTGTGTAATTTGGCCGATTGTAATTTGTTTGATTGTTAGAGAAACCGGAATCCTGTTACTCAGTGATCACCGTGCATTTTAAATACCAGACTAGATTATGTGGCCGAAGTCCAGTTTATTAGCGATGAATGCGTTTATAAATCAAAACCTTGTTTTTTTTATATAAATATATATGTGTATATATATTCTTAAATTTATTTTATATACTATATATACATATATTTATATTCATTCATTCATTATCTTCCGCTTTATCCTCTATTAGGGTCACGGTGGGGTTCCCCATGCCCATCCAGGGGAGAACATCTCGGGCGCTGGGCAGATAGACCCAGGACAGGGTGCCAATCCATCGCTGGGCACACACTCACTCACACATACACACTCTATATGGGGCAATTTTGAGAATTCAATTGACTTGATCCATGTTTTTGGACTGTGGGAGGAAACCGGAGAACCCGGAGGAAACCCACGCAGAAACGGGGAGAACATGGAAACTCCACCCAGATTGGGATTCGAACCGGGAATCCCTAGCGCTGAGAGGCGAACATGCTAACCACTAAGCCACCATGCCGCCTGCTTTAATATACACTCACACTTAATTGATGTTTGCTATATGGCATTTCGGGACAAAAAACATAGGTGGTACTTTGAAGTTTTGGTTTGATAATCCACTTGAACCAACAAAACACACACTAACACAGCACCACCCTAATAACACCTGCTCTGTGGGGGTTCTGATCATCAGAGAGCAGAGGACTAACAAAGTAAGTAGAGAGACAGATGGACTACAAAATATTATTGTAGAACTACATTTATATAGTAAATTAAACTTATAAAATGAACTGTGTGAGGTATGTTGGCTTAGTGTTTGGCATGTTCGCCTCTCAGCACTGGGGATCCAGGATCGAATTCCAATCTGGATGGAGTTTCCATGTTCTCCCCGTGTCCGTGTGGGTTTCCTCCGGGTTCTCCAGTTTCCTCCCACAGTCCATGGATTCAAGGTCAATTGAATTCTCCAAATTGCCCCATATAGAGTGTGTCTGTGTGAGTGAGTGTGTGTCCAGTGATAGATTGGCGTCCTGTCCTGGGTGTATCTGCCCACAGTCCAAAAATATGGATTCAAGGTAAATGGAATACTGTAAATTGCCCCATAGTGTGTGTGTGTAAGTGAGTGTGCCCAGCGGTAGATTGGTGCTGTGTACTCCCCTGAAATGTTCTCCCCTGGATGGACCATAGTAGAGGATTGAGCAGAAGATAATGAATTGAATGAATAATGGATGAATGAAAATGAACTATGAGGGAAATAAGAGACTAAACAATTAAATTAAAAGGTAAATACATTAATGAACCGTATATAAAAATCATTAATATACATCATTCTATTTTACATTCCTATTTATTACATTCCGTGCACACAGTGACTTTTTTAATGAATAAATTGGTGAAAAACAACGATTTAATAAATAGATTGATTTGTTTATTTATGTGAAAGACAATAGATGAGCTGTAATGATGGTTAATTGTCAGGTTTAAATATGAAATTCATACATTAATAAATCTGTGAATGAACGCTGACGTCATTCCGTGTGATTGACAGCGAGGCGTCACTAAGCCCCGCCCTCTAGACTTTAACCTGGTGGCAGGAGCCAATGAGCGTGCCGCGTTCGTCTGAAGCGGAGCCGGGTTCGGTTCTGGGCCGCGGGTGTGAAGGCGGGCGGTTCGGAGGTTCGGTTCCGAGGTTCGGTCCGTGGTTCGGTCCGTGGTTCGGTCCGTGGTTTTAAAGGTGAAAGCGGAGTTAACAGACCGTGTGTTGCTCTTTAAGACCGCCTTCCTGCCGCGGCGGTGGGCCTGGTTTGGGATGACGTCAGCGCTGTATTTTTACCTCAGTGAGCTCATCCTCTGAGAGACGCGGCTCGGCGGCGGCTGGAACTTTCTCTGAACTTCGAGCCGAACTGGACCTTAAATTCGGAATTACAGCCCGCTTTCTCTTTCGGAGGAAACAGCGACTCCCGGAACAGAAGAGCGGCCGCCAGGGTCGACTTTAATCCGGTCAGTGAGCCGGGATTCTACCGTTACAGGGCCCGACACGGTGCCTTCAGAGAGAGAAAGAGAGAGAGAGAGAGAGACCTGTGTGTTTCAAAGAGAACAGGAGAGAGAGATCAGTGTGCGACAGAGTGTGTATTTGTGAGTGTATAAGTGTGTATGTTTGAGTTTGTGAGAGACCGAAAGTTAGAGAGAGAATGAGAGAGAGAGTGTGCGTGTGTGAGATAAGTGTGTGTGTGAGAGTGTGTAAGCAAGAGTCTGTAAAAGAATGAGTGTGTTTGTGTATTTCAGAAGGAGAGTGATGGTTTGTGTGTCTGTGGCTCATTAAGACTGCTGGCCGGTGTGTCTGTTGCTCATTGAGACTGTGGGCCGGTGTGTCTCTGGCTCTGTGGGTCATTTAGGCTGTGAGTCTGTTGCTCTGTGGGCCATTGTGACTGCTATCTGTGTCTGTGGCTCTGTGGCTCATTGAGACTGTGGGCCGGTGTGTCTGTGGGTCATTGACACTGTGGGCCGGTGTGTCTGTGGGTCATTGACACTGTAGGCCGGTGTGTCTGTGGCTCTGTGGGTCATTGACACTGTGGGCCGGTGTGTCATTGAGACTGTGGGCCGGTGTGTCTGTGGCTCTCTGGGTCATTGAGACTGTGGGCCGGTGTGTCTGTGGCTCTGTGGGTCATTGAGACTGTGGGCCGGTGAGTCTGTGGCTTTGTGGGTCATTGAGACTTTGAGCTGGTGTGTCTGTGGCTCTGTGGGTCATTGAGACTGTGGGCCGGTGTGTCTCTGGCTCTGTGGGTCATTTAGGCTGTGAGTCTGTTGCTCTGTGGGCCATTGTGACTGCAACTGTGTCTGTGACTCTGTGGGTCATTGAGACTGTGGGCCGGTGTGTCTGTGGCTCTCTGGGTCATTGAGACTGTGGGCCGGTGTGTCTGTGGGTCATTCTGACTAGGTCTATGGCTCTGTGGGCCGGTGAGTCTGTGGCTTTTTTGGGTCATTGAGACTGTGGGCCGGTGTGTCTGTGGCTTTGTGGGTCATTGAGACTTTGAGCTGGTGTGTCTGTGGCTTGGTGGGTCATTGAGACTGTGGGTCATTGTGACTGCAACGGTGTCTGTGTCTCTGTGGGTCATTGAGACTGTGGGCCGGTGAGGCTGTAGATCTGTGGGTCATTGAGGCTGTGGGCTGGTGGCTCTGTGGGTCATTGCGACTAGGTCTGTGGCTCTGTGGGTCATTGAGGCTGTGGGCCGGTGTGTCTGTGGGTCATTTAGGCTGTGAGTCTGTTACTCTGTGGGACATTGTGAGTGCAACTGTGTCTGTGGCTCTGTGGGTTATTGAGACTGTAGGCTGGTGTGTCTGTGGGTCATTGCGACTAGGTCTGTGGCACTGTGGGTCGGTGAGTCTGTGGCTTTGTGCACTGTGGCTCTGTGGGCTGGTGAGTCTGTGGCTCTCTGGGTCAATTAGGCTGTGAGTCTGTTGCTCTGTGGGTCATTGCAACTACAACTGTGGCTGTGGCTCATTGAGACTGTGGGCCAGTGTGTCTGTGGCTCTGTGGGTCAATGAGACTGTAGGCTGGTGTGTCTGTGGGCAGACGCGTCTCCCTTTTAAACTACTGCAGTCTGTAATTCATTTGGTTTTGTCTGTGACCGGTTTCATTACCATGGTAACATTTAAATCAGGGTTGATGAATGTAATGATGACATCACAGTGGCCTTCATGTCTCCAGTTCATTAAACAGGAGCAGGAGGAGCGTCAGTGTTTCTCTCAGTGCCTTTCACTCCATCCCACCAGCACCCCGGGTTCGAGCTATTCCATAATTCAATGTTGCCATGGTTCAGGACGATTTAGTAAATGACTCTGAGTCATTTAAAGTGACTCACTGAGTCATAAAGTGCTCCAGGTGAATCTTTGTAGGTTATTCCAGGTGTATCATCAGTGAGGGAGGGGTGGTCCTCAGGTTGCTATGGAAACACAGCGCAGAACCTGGACTGGGAGGTGAGGGTGATGGCATGAGGTCACCACTTTACTCATCCTCCATCCTTCATCCGCATGACTCCATCACCCAAACACATCTGAGAAACAGCTGCTCCAACCACCTGAATCTGATTCACTGAGTCATTTAGGTAGAGAAAGGTTCACTCCATTCATTGTTCATTCAGATTCATTCGTTGTTCTGTAACTAATTAATTCACTGATTTACATTTAAGATACTGACCAACGGAGGAGTCAATCTTTCTCTACCTCAATGAATCGTTATCTCACTAAATGATTCACACAATGTGAATTACCACAATGTGAATCATTTAGGTAAAGATTACCACAATGTGAATCATTTAGGTAAAGATTCACTCCTGTATTGGTCAATATCTTAATGTGAATCATTTAGGTAAAGAACGATTCACTCCTGTATTGGTCAGTATCTTAATGTGAATAATTTAGGTAAAGAACGATTCATTCCTGTATTGGTCAGTATCTTAATGTGAATCATTTAGGTAAAGATTCACTCCTGTATTGGTCAGTATCTTAATGGGAATCACTTGGGTAAAGAACGATTCACTCCTGTATTGGTCAGTATCTTGATGTGAATCATTTAGGTAAAGAACGATTCACTCCTGTATTGGTCAGTCTATTTGGTTTTTAAATGTGAATCATTTAGTTAGAGAGTGATTCATCAGTCATGACCTCATGATCTATAGATTCATTCCTATGTGGGATCAGTTACAGTGATTGCACTTCCCTCGTTTTGCGCTTGGTGGCGTCGGTCACGCAGGCTTTCTGTTGCGCTGTGGTTCTGATGTTCTGGGTTCTGGATCCTGTGACCCGTCGCGTTCTGATGTTCTAAACACGTGTACGGTGTGGCTCAGGGTTCTGCTCTGGGATTCTGGTTCATTTGAAATTCTGAAGGAAAGAAGCGTTGGGTTCTTTTATTTGTTCTAACCTCGTTCTGTTGAACGGTCCAGTTTGGCAGGACGAGAACATTAGTGTTAAAGAGCTTAAAGTTCCGTGTGGTCTCCGTCTGAGCGGCGCCTGATCAGAGGCTTTGATCTTCACAGCCAAATCTGTAAACTATATTACAGAAGAGTCACAAATGTACTGAATCATTCACCCCCCCACTGCTCAGCGTCTTGTTGTGAATCAAGGAATCACTTGAAAAATGACTTAGAAAACGATTCACTCTTATATTGGTAAGTGACTCAAATATATTGGTTGGTGTCTTGTTTTGAATCAGTGAATCATTAGAAAATGGTTGACACCTTAATTGGTCAGTGTCATGGTGTGAATCATTTTGTCAAAAAAACAATTGACTCCTCCACTAGTCGGTGTCTTGCTTTGAATCAGTGTATTATTTAGTAAGAAAATGATTGACTCCTCCATTGGTCAGTGTCTTGTTGTGAATCAAGGAATCACTTTGTCAGAAAAACGATTTACTCTTATAATGGTAAGTGTCTCAAAATGAATCAGTGAATCATTTAGTAGGAAAACAATTGACTCCTCCATTTGTTAGTGTCTTGTTTTGAATCAGTGTATTATTTAGTAAGTTTAGTGTATTAGTTAGTTGTACGCCTCAATTGTTCAGTGTCTTGGTGTGAATCATTAGGTCAAAAAAATGATTGACTCCTCCACTGGTCAGTGCCTTGTTGTGAATCAAGGAATCACTTTGTCAGAAAAACGATTCACTCTTATATTGGTAAGTGTCTCAAAATGAGTCGGTGAATCATTTAGTTGGAAAATGATTGACTCCTCCACTGGTCAGTTTCTTGTTGTGAATCAAGGAATCTGTGTCAGAAAAACGATGGACTTCTCAGTTGGTCAGTGTCCTGGTGTGAATCATTTTGTCAGAAAAATGATTGACTCCTTTATTGGTATGTCTCAATATGAATCAGTGAATCATTTAGTCAGAAAATACTAGTAACTTTTTAACTTAAAATACATAAAGATGAATTAACGTAATTAAATCACTTCATTAGAGCAGGAAGCTGGGGGGGGTTGACTGAGTCATGTGACTTCACCAAGGAAGGATAGGATCCCAGATGCCTTGCGTCGCGGCCGTTCCAGTGGCGCGGCGGCCGAGTTGTATTTCAGGCTGAGGACTGGTGGAGGTTGGGGACAGGTGTCCGGTGACGTGTTCTGGGATCAGCCGTGTTAAAAGTGGACGTGTCCTTCAGAAGGCGCTCAGTGGCGCACCGGGCACCGAACCTCCAGCACGCCTCTGACCGGCGCGGAGCGGCCGAACGAGTAAGCACGCCGTCCGGCTTTCGCTCGAGTCTGTAGATAATCCTGAGGCTCTCAGAGAAGCCGTAGAACATTATACCACCCGGTGGCGTCGGGCTCCGAACCTTACACATGGACCACACGTCGCACGGGTTTAAAGGTTTATTTAATGCAGGCTTTGTTTCCGCTCCTCTCCCGGTGATGATGCCAGTCTGGAGTTCTGGGCTTTGAGTCTGTACTTGACTGTTGGAGTGTTTGACTGTTGGAGTGTTTGACTGTTGGAGTGTTTGACTGTTGGAGTGTTTGACTGTTGGAGTGTTTGACTGGTGGAGTGTTTGACTGGTGGAGTGTTTGACTGGTGGAGTGTTTGACTGGTGGAGTGTTTGACTGGTGGAGTGTTTGACTGGTGGAGTGTTTGACTGGTGGAGGTTTGGACTGGTGTTTGGGACTGGTGGAAGTGTTGACTGGTGGGTGAGTGGACTTTGACTGGTGGAGGGTTGGACTGTTTGTTGGAGTGTTGGACTGGTGTAGTGTTGGACTGGTGTAGTGTTGGACTGGTGTAGTGTTGGACTGGTGTAGTGTTGGACTGGTGGAGTGTTGGACTGGTGGAGTGTTGGACTGGTGGACTGTTGGACTGGTGGAGTGTTGGACTGGTGGAGTGTTGGACTGGTGGAGTGTTGGACTGGTGGAGTGTTGGACTGGTGGAGTGTTGGACTGGTGGACTGTTGGACTGGTGGACTGTTGGACTGGTGGAGTGTTGGACTGTTGGACTGGTGGAGTGTTTGACTGGTGGACTGTTTGTTGGACTGGTGGAGTGTTGGACTGGTGGAGTGTTGGACTGTTTGTTTGACTGGTGGAGTGTTGGACTGGTGGAGTGTTGGACTGGTGGAGTGTTGGACTGGTAGACTGACTGTTGGAGTGTTTGACTGTTGGACTGTTTGTTTGACTGACTGTTGGACTGTTTGACTGACTGTTGGAGTGTTAGTGCTGGACTGTTGGAGTGTTTGAGTCCGTGTTTCCCGGTTGCTTGTGAATTCTTGTCGGTTGGATGATGAAGCATGTAGCTGCTTTAGAGAAAACAGTGAAAGTGCTTAAACTCTGCTCTCAGACCACAAGGAATGTGCAGAACCAACCAGCGACCTTTATTTACATCACCCGCTCCCTGCAGACGCCGCCGTCTTCACTCAGCTCCTGCGTTTATACACCGCGCCTGTGCGCAGCTCTGTGCATGCGTCTGCGCCAGCGTACCTGTGTTTATATCTGTGCATGTGTGTGTCTCTGAATGTCTGTCTATATTTGCCTCTCTCTCTCTCTCTCTCTCTCTCTCTCGCTCGCTCTCTGAGCGTCTGTCCGAAACGTACATCCAGAGCCTGGAAGTCTGCGGGAGCTTCATAAATTCAACCACGAACTGGAAACCTTTTTTAAAACGCGTCCTAAAAGTAGATATGGAGAACCGAATGAGACCAAGGGCAGCGTCCCAAATCACATGCTGCCTACTACATAGTGAGCTTTAGCTGAGAACGAGCAGTACGTTCTGTAAATCAGAATGGGAAAGTGCCAATCCGGAGTCCATCCATCCATTATCTTCAGCTTTATCCTCTATTAGGGTCACCGTGGGATTCCCCATGCCCATCCAGGGGAGAACGTCTCGGGTGCTGGGCAGATACACCCAGGACAGGGGGGGCAATCTATCACTGGGCACACACTCACTCACTCTATATGGGGCAATTTGGAAAACTCAATTGACCTTGATCCATGTTTTTGGACTGTGGAAGGAAACCGGAGAACCCGGAGGAAACCCACGGGGAGAACGTGGAAACTCCACCCAGAAGGGGATTCGAACCGGGAATCCCTAGCGCTGAGAGGAGAACATGCGTGTCGCCCTCACACCGGAGTCCATCCATCCATTATTTTCCGTTTTACTCTATTACGTCCCTCTATTAGGGTCGCGGGGGGGGGGGTGTGTTCCCCATGCCCATCCAGGGGAGAACGTCTCGGGCGCTGGGCAGATATACTCAGGACAGAACGCCAATCTATCACTGGACACTCACTCACTCACTGGACACACACACTGGACACACACACACACTCTATATGGGGCAATTTGGGGAATTCAGTTGACCTTGATCCATGTTTTTGGACTGTGGGAGGAAACCCACGCGGACACGGGGAGAACATGGAAACTCCATTCGAACCGGGAATCCCTAGCGCTGAGAGGAGAACATGCTAAACCACTAAGCCACCGTGCCGCCCTTACACCGGAGTCATGTGATCAAAATATTGGACTCTAAATCTAAAAGTGGAGCCAAAGTTCGCTAGAAATTTGCATTGGTGGGCCCTTGAGCATAGGAGGCCCCTAGGGTCCCGGGGGTCGGAGTGACGACTGAACCGTGTTGGTTGCTTTGGACTGAAGCATCTTTATGACCTCATGTAATGTAATCTGTGGTGTTTTTATAAATATAGTGTGTATTATTTATTTCGGTTCCTGACCTTTGGGCCCCTGTTATTATTCGGTGTTATTTATAACGGACATGTGACTCCGTCGGTCATGAAGCCCTGATCCTGAAATGACTCTCGCGTCAGACTTTATTCTTTCACTCGCTCTGACCCCCGTGTGTCACTCTAAATCCACCGACCGTGACG
Organism: Corydoras sp. C115; assembly: GCA_019802505.1. Taxonomy (NCBI): domain Eukaryota; kingdom Metazoa; phylum Chordata; class Actinopteri; order Siluriformes; family Callichthyidae; genus Corydoras; species Corydoras sp. C115. Next base: position 240,967 of record JAFMOC010000346.1, on the reverse strand, counting down.
TCACCTCCACCCGAATCGGCCCCCGTGCTCCGGCCGGTGAGATGTGGAGGTGAGGGTCCTGCGGTGCGGTGGGAGCGTTCGAACCCCAGCTCGGGTTCCGGTTCATCCCATGGCTGTTTATTAGCGCTAAAGGCAGGTGGAGGAACACTACACCCGTCACTCAAACCGTGCTCTCATATGGACCTTCCCCAAACTGTTAGGAGTGGAGTGGTATGTCCGACCGAATGTCTTCGTTTCTATGGGTTCTGATTGAGGAGCGTGACATCCCTCTGCTTCAGTTCGTCCTGATGGAGGTGTTTTAGTTAATGAGTGATTATGGGGTGGTGGTTCGTTATGTAAACGAGGTGTGGCATCAGGTCGGTTTGGTTCTCGTTCTGAGGAGGAGGAGGAAGAACTGTGGGAACTGTGGGCGGGATTTCAGCGCGGACAGTGAGCCGGGACATCTGAGAAAAAACAGCAATTAAAAACTAAATCTAATTAACTTAATGAACTAATCACTTTATACACTCAGCTACATCACCAGAGTCTGTGTGTCTCTGTGTGTGTGGTGTCTCTCTTTTTGTGTCTCTCTTTTTGTGTCTCTCTCTGTGTCTCTGTTTGTGTGTGTGTGTGTGTGTGTGTGTGTGTGTGCATCTGTGTGTGTCTCTCTTTTTGTGTCTCTCTGTGTGGGTCTCTCTCCCTTTTTGTGTGTGTGTGTCTCTTTCTCTCTTTTTGTGTCTCTGTGTGGGTCTCTCTCCCTTTTTTGTGTGTCTCTCTTTCTCTCTTTTTGTGGCTCTCTGTGTTTGTCTCTTTTTTTGTGGGTCTCTGTTTGTGTCTCTCTGTGTGTCTCTCCCTTTTTGTGTGTCTCTCTCTCGCCAACTCTCTTTTTGTGTCTCTCTATGTGGGTCTCTCTCCCTTTTTGTGTGTGTCTCTCTCTTTCTCTCTGTGTGGGTCTCTCCCTTTTTGTGTGTGTCTCTCTCTTTCTCTCTGTGTGGGTCTCTCCCTTTTTGTGTGTGTCTCTCTCTTTTTCTCTTTTTGTGTCTCTGTGTGTGTGTGTGTGTGTGTGTGTGTGTCTTTTTTCTGTGGGTCAGTGTTTGTGTGTGTCTCTCCCTTTTTGTGTGTGTGTGTCTCTCTTTCTCTCTCTCTTTTTCTGGATCTCTGTGTGTGTCTCTTTTTTTGTCAGTCTCTTTGTGTGTGTGTGTCTCTCTGTTTTTGTGTCTGTCTGTGTATGTCTCTCTCCCTTTCTGTGTGTGTGTCTCTCTGTATCTCTGTGTATTTGTCTCTCTCTCTCTCTCTCTCTCTCTCTCTCTCTCTCTCTCTCTCTCTCTCTCTGTTTATTTTTCACAGTGACGGTTTGTTTTAAATAAATAAATTTTATTTAAATGATTTGACTCTGAACATTAATTAATTTCTCTGATTGATTAATTCTTTTGATCTGGCCGCTCTCTTGTTGTTCAGTGCGCTCTGTTCTGGTTCTCCGCGGTTCCCCCTGGTCATGCGACTCTCTTTCGGCGTGCGTTTGTGGATTCCGGTCGCGTTCTCTCTGATCGTATAAAAGCAGGTGGAACCCGCAACAGGAAGTTGTTCAAACGATGACGTGAGTGACGGCGGCTGGAATGCGGCTCCGGGAGGGCGTGGCAGCCGTCCGTGGTTTTTGGACGCTCGGTGAAAAAAATAAAACTGTGATGTCACTCCTGGTTTAGAAGAAGTGAAACTGGCAATAACCCCTAAGTAAATTCCCCGTTTCCATGACGACTGGCTTCTAAATGAAAATAAAGCTTGAACCTCAGATCATCGAGAAACTGATATCGACCACCTGGTGCCAACAAACACGCCAATGTTCAGATCACTGTCCTCATGTCTTTTCTGATTGTGATTGTTGGCGTTCTGCGTTGATGTTCTGAATCATTGTCATTGGAAGTGCTACAGCCTATCCCGGTACTTGTAGTACTCCTAGCCTAGAGACCCTCACTCGCACAGTAGGACGGTTTGTTTTCTTTAATTCATCAACCAGCAAGTTTTGGGACCGGAGTAGATGCATGGTGACGCGGGGAGAACATGCAAACTTCACACCAATGGGCTGTCTGTCGGCTCTGCCTGGAAGGCGAACCCTGGCTCTTTTTTGCTGTGAGGTGAGAATGATTCTCACTGTTCCACCCACTGGCCACCGTCTGTACTGCTGCTCGCACCGACAGGTGATCAGGTGACGTCCCCGCCGTGTGACAGCCGTGTCCTTCGGACTGTGGAAGTGAGACGTTTCGTTCAGCCGTGCTGACCGTGATGCTGACACCTGGTCTACGGACACGGACACACACACACACACACACACACACATTCCACGTGAGGGCGCCGCCCATCACGTATAGGTCGGTTTCAGGAGGCAACCCACTTCCACTCTTTCACTTCCCCTTTAAAAACCTGAACAGGAACCTCGATGTTGGACTCGAAGTTTCCTGAAAATCTGCATTTTAAACGGCCCTCGTATTATGGTCTGTCTAACGCGCTTCCCAACGGAGAGTCGTTGGTCTCCATGGCGACGCTCTGGAAGTGTTCAATAATGTTTAATTGGAGGAGCTGGGTGGAGGTTGCTGTTCAGCATTGGGGGGGGGACCTCTCCCCATTTCTGCTTTTGTAAACAAACAACTTCCTCCCTCAGTGCACAGCGCCTCCGTCAGGACTCGGTGGGGCACGGCGGGTCACGGCGCACATGCCACTCCGTACGGGTGCGTTCCGAAAGTCCGCCCGCCGACGTGAGCGGTGCTGAGACGAGGAGCCGTGTCTTCGGCGGAGACCGGGAACCGACGTTGGGCCGGACGTTCTGACCCCGCCTCTTCTCGGCGCGTCACTGTGGAGCTGCCCGTCTGTTTATTAAATTAGGGAAGTGAACGAGTGGAAGTAGCTTTAACGTGATTGAGGTCAGAATGATCCTCAGTTCATCAGCAACCCACTGAAATGATGTCACCAACCTCCGAAAAGTAAGATCTTTCACTTTAATAATCAGAAATTAATATTAAAACTGAAGTCATTTTTTTATTATCGTTATTATTTTTTTTTTTTTTCAAAATAGTCTACCAAAAATGATAGCCAATAATTTTTCATAATTTCGGTTCATGGCAACTGTTGTTAGGGAATTTAATTATTATTTATGCATTCATTATCTCTAGTTGGGTGGGGGGGTGCCCTATGCCCAATGTCCAAGGGGTGGACATTTCAGGCGCTGGGCAGATACACCCAGGACAGGACGCCAATCTATCACTGGCTACACACTCACTCACTCACTCACTCACACACACACTTTATGGGGCAATTTAAAGCATTCAATTTACCTGAAATCCGTATTTTTGGACTGCGGGAGGAAACCGGAGAACTTGGAGGAACCCCACACAGAAATGGGGAGAACATGCAAATGGGGAGAACATACCAAACTACACCACCATACAGCTGATATCCATCCATTATCTTTCTCTTGATTCTCTATTAGGGTCACGGGGGGGGGAGGTTCCCCATGCCCATCCAGGGGAGAACGTCTCAGGGTATATGTGGCAATTTGGATAAATCAATACACTTGATCCATGTTTTTGGACTGTGGGAGGAACCCGGAGGAAACCCACGCGGACACGGGGAGGACATGGAAACTCCACCCAGATGGGGATTCGAACCGGGAATCCCTAGCGCCGTACAGCTGATATAATTATTAGATTAAATTAAATTAGATTATCAAATGGGTTAGTCGTAGGCTTGGGGTTAAGGGGTCTCACCAAGTACTCTGGCTGAAGTGCCCTTGGGGAAGTTACCTAACCCTAATTGCACCGTGTACAGGGCTGCCCCGTGCTCCGGGCACCTGTGCTCCCTTCTCTCAGTGTGTGTGTGTGTGTGTGTGGTTAGGGGCCCTGCGTAAGGGCCCATATTAATGATTTCTGATGGATTCGGGGTCGGAACCCCCGACCTTCACACCGATGGCACCATGTTGATGGAGTGCCATGCCTTTTGCGGTGTATATTAATAAGAACGGAGTCCGTATGATCTGAAAGCGTGGCCCCGGGATGTCCCGGCCGTCGTGCTGCTGTAACCTTAAATGACTTTAGCGGCCCCCGGAGCAGAGGCCCGGAATAGAAAGAGCTCTGGTGTGTTACCGAGCGGGAAACGCGATCCGATCACGCGCCGGTTCTGCCTCAGAGACGTGTTATTTCTGCTGTGGAGGTTTGATGAAACACGAGTCTGGTTTTAATAAAAGCTCGGCTCGATTTTAACGGGACAGCTGGACAACAGGACAACAACCTGCATTTAATAACTCATCAGGTTAATACGGTTACAATACGTTCATTCATTAACTTCAGTTTAATCAATCACCAGGCACACACACACTCTGTATGGGGCAATTTAGAGCATTCAATACCTTGAATCCATGTTTTTGGAGTGTGAGGAAACCCACATGGACACGAGGAGAACATTCATTTGTTAGGTAACTTAATCCTCAAGCCTAGTAGGGTTGCGGAGGAGGGGGGGGGGGGGTTCTACATGCCCATCCAGGGGAGAACGTTTCGGGTGCTGGGCAGAGGGGCAATCTATCTATCACTGGACTCACACTCACTCACACAGATGCACTCTGTATGGGGCAATTTAGAGCATTTAATTTACCTTGAGTGTGGAGGAGAGGGAGCTGTGCTGTGATTCATCCGTGCGAGGTGATGAGGACAGGGACGGGATAGGCCGGAGGTTTGGCATGACCGGCGTCACCATTAATGACCGCATCGTAAAAGAAAACCAAGCTGTTGGGAGAGTTATGACATCATAATGACTTTTCTCGTCTCCTGTATGACGAAGTGAAGGAGGCAGACACGGCAGGGGACCCAGTTTAGAGGGTTCCCCCTTCTGTTCGCAATGTACAGTTAGCGTGTATGTTCTGCGTCCTGTCCTCTGCAGTGGAGACGGTCCACATGCCGACCTACAGGTGTTCTAACTAATTATAAGCGTCTCTTGAGGCCCAGGAACCTGAATGAACGTCGTGGTCATGCCTGCGGTTGTTGACGGAATGACATCACAGGCAGAGGGTTTGATGGTTTGTTTTGGTGAGCGCCGGCTTCCAGACCTACCGCACAATTAGTTTTAATGTGCCCTGTGTGTGGGCCCGGGTGGAGGGGGAGCTCTGCTCGGTGTGTGTGTGTGTGTGTGTGTGTGTGTGTGTGTGTGTGTGTGTGTGTGTGTGTGTGTGTGTGTGATGGCAGCGCTGACGGTTTTACAGAAGTCAGGGATTTTCCATGACAGCAGACTGAACACCTACCCTCACTGCGAGGAAGTCGCTGTTCTCTAAATTACACGGTTCACGTGTCTCACTCTCACCCGCGACCCAAAACACCCCCCCTCCCACCCCCCCCCCCCCCCCCCCCCACGGTGTACATCCTGATTCTCACTGATTCGGTGATGAACGGAATCCCTCGTGTTTACGACTGAACGTTTAGAACCAATACTTAAATACACCGATACTCGATACTGTCTGTACATGGCTGACCTATTGTTGATGCTGCCCCCCCCACATACTAAAGGAGGACGAGCCCCCCCCCCACGGAGCCTCGGTCCTCACAAGGTTTCTTTCTTAAAAAAACAACGTAACGGGGAGTTTTGTCTTGCTGCTGTCTCTTGGTCTTGCTCTTTGGGCGTTTAAAGGCATATAACACTGTAAAGCTGCTTTGTGATGATGTGCTATTGTAAAAAAAAACACCCTATAAATAAAATACTTGAACTTGAGTACTCAAATTACACACTTACACACACGTACTTACTCAGATACACAAATACTCAAATACTTTAAGTACTAAACTACAACCAAAATTGAATTATGCAAATACTCAAATCCATCCATTATCTTCCGCTTTATCCTCTATTAGGGTCGCGGTGGGGTTCCCCATGTCCATCCAGGGGAGAACGTCTCGGGCGCTGGGCAGATACACCCAGGACAGTGGGGCAATCCGTCGCTGGACACACCCTCACTCACGCACACACACTCTATATGGGGCAATTTGGAGAACTCAATTGACTTGATCCATGTTTTTGGACTGTGGGAGGAAACCGGAGAACCCGGAGGAAACCCACGCGGACACGGGGAGGACATGGAAACTCCACCCAGATGGGGATTCGAACCGGGAATCCCTAGTGCTGAGAGGAGACATGCTAAACCACTAAGTGAGTGAGTGTGTGTTTGCCCAGCGATAGATTGGTGTTCTGTCCTGGGTGTATCTGCCCAGCGCCCGACACGTTCTCCCCTGGATGGGCATGGGGAACCCCCCCCCCCCCGACCCTGATATAGGATAAAGCGGAAGATGATGGATGGATGCTTTGATCTGTGTTCTATACGGGTTCTCTGATGGGGAGGGGCCGGTCTCTCACCCTCATTTTAACGGCCCCCACGTGTGGAACACCTGGATGATGGACGACGGTACACTTCCGAAGTTTTTCCGCGCCCGCGGTTCCAAACTGACCGTGTCTCTGTTTCTCCCCACAGCCCCCGCCTCCCCTCGAGCATGAAGCCCAGGAGTATGACAACGACGATGATGATGATGATGATGATGTAATGCAGCCTGAGTGAAAAGCCCTCCTCTGTTGCCCCCCCCCCCCCCCTGCCATGGTGTGAGGAAAAACAAAACTTCCTCCGTCGCTCTTCCCTGTTCCTGACCCCCCTTAACCTCACCCCCCCCCCCCCCCAAACAACAAAAAAAGGCGTCCCGGCGGTCTCTGCTGGAAGCGGGCCGAGTTGGTCTGGGTGATTGTCACCCTCGCCCCCCCGTTAGCCCCTCGCTCCTCTGCCATGCACACATCCACATAGGAGGCGCTCTGTCTCCCTGCGCTCTTGAACCCGGGGAGGTCAGAGCCCCCCGGTGTTTTTAGCTCCTCTCCTCCCCTCTCTGCCTTATTCGCTCCCTTTTTTTTTTTTGCCAAGCGCTACAAGGGTGACATCATCGCTTGCTGCCACAATGGGGCCGTTCTTCTGCTGAGGGCCCTCGCGGCCCACGTCACGGCTCCGGAGGAACAGAGGAGGAAACGCAGAGACGCGCACAGAGCGAGCGAGCAAGAGAGAGAGAGAGAGAGAGTGGGAGAGCGGGGGAGAGATGGAAAGAGAGGTTATGGACGTGGCCTCGGTGCGACCCGTCGGGCCCGAAGGCCTGGTGGCACTGTTGGAGGGCGGGCTGGACCGCGTGCTGCTGATCGACAGCAGGCCCTTCGTGGATTATAACACCTCCCACATCCTGGAGGCCGTCAACGTCAACTGCTCCAAGCTGATGAAGAGGAGGCTGCAGCAGGACAAGGTGCAGATCTCAGAGCTGCTGCAGCATTCCGCCAAAAAGAAGGTGAGCTCCCGGGGGCCGGGGGCCGGAAAAGAGAGTGAAAGTTCTGTAGGACTGCTTCTGCTCTGAGTGTGCATGTTCTGTTGACCGTTCGGACCTGTGGGTGGGGGGGCTTAGAGCAGAAACAGTCCTATAGAACTTTCACTCTAAGCCCCCCCACTATCAATTAACCCCCGTCATGGCTATGTGTCTGGTTGTGAGAACGTTCCTGGAGCGGCTCCATTCCTAAACCATGCTGCTCATTGCACCGATGTTACTGGGATAGGCTCCACGTGGTGGTGATGGAGGTGGTCCGCTGGAATGATGCAACGCTTCGGGACGCTTGAGACACAGGGGTGTGGACGTGACATCGTGAGAGACCCATATCATGGACCGAAAGGTCCGAACGTCAACAGAACATGCACACTCGGAGCAGAAGCAGTCCTATAGAGCTTTCACTCTGAGTGTGCATGTTCTGTTGACCGTTTGGACCTTTCGGGTTCATGATAAGGGTCTCTCATGACGTCCACACCCCTGTGTCTCAAGCGTCCCGAAGCGTTGCCTCATTCCAGCGGACCACCTCCATCACCACCACGTGGAGCCTATCCCGGTAACATCGGTGCAATGAGCAGCATGGTTTAGGAATGGAGCCACTCCAGGAACGTTCTCTCAACCATCAGACACATAGCTGTGATGGGGGTTAATTGATAGTGGGTGGGGGGGGTGGAGAAGGGTGGGGTGGTGTGGGTGGGGGGGCTTAGAGTGAAAGTTCTATAGGACTGCTTCCGCTCCGAGTGTGCATGTTCTGTTGACCATTCGGACCTTTCGGTTCATGATAAGGGTCTCTCATGATGTCCACACCCCTGTGTCTCAAGCGTCCCGAAGCGTTGCATCATTCCAGCGGACCTCCTCCATCACCACCACGTGGAGCCTATCCCGGTAACATCGGTGCAATGAGCAGCAAGGTTTAGGAATGGCGCCGCTCCAGGAACGTTCTCTCAACCATCAGACACATAGCCGTGATGGGGGTTAATTGATAGTGGGGGGCTTAGAGTGAAAGTTCTATAGAGTGTGCATGTTCTGTTGACCTTTCGGGTTCTGGACCCTGTTTACACACTGACAATCATCGAGCTGGAACAGGGTCACATGATCATGATATGGGTCTCTCACGATGTCACATCCACACCCCTGTGTCTCAAGAATCCCGAAGCGTTGCATCATTCCAGCAGACCACCTCCATCACCACCACGTGGAGCCTATCCCGGTAACATCGGTGCAACATAGGAACAGCATGGTTTAGGAATGGAGCCGCTAAGGCAGCTTCAGGCATGTGACCTTAACGGGGGTTAATTGATAATGAATGGGGGGGGGTGTAGAAGTGTGGGCGGTGTGGGTGGGGGGGCTTAGAGTGAAAGTTCTATAGGACTGCTTCTGCTCAGAGTGTGCATGTTCTGTTGACCATTCGGACCTTTCGGGTTCTGGTCCCTGTTTACACACTGACAATCATCGAGCTGGAACAGGGTCACATGACCATGATATGGGTCTCTCACAATGTCATGTCCACACCCCTGTGTCTCAAGCGTCCCAAAGCGTTGCATCATTCCAGCAGACCGCCTCCATGACCACCACGTGGATAACCACCACATCCCGATAACATCGGTGCAATAAGCAGCATGATTTAGGAATGGAGCCACTAAGGCAGCTTCAGGCATGTGACCTTAATTGGGGTTAATTGATAGTGAGTGGGGGGTCAGATTGAAACTAGTACTTACTAGTATAGTACTAGTAAAGACTGTCCTCACCTATAAACCAATAGCAAGGGTCCACTGAAAGTCACCTTTAGGTTGATTCCATGTCGGAAAAGTTCTATAGGACTGCTTCTGTCACATGACCATGAGGTATGACCGGCCTGTGTGGGTCTCTCATGATGTCACGTCCACACCCCTGTGTCTCTCTCCTCACATTTAAACCAATAGCAGGGGGTCCACTCACTCATACAGTTACTCATTATTGCTGCAGGAAAGACCTTTAGGTTTCTAGGAAGGGTGGCCTTGTTGGAGTTTGGTATGTTCTCCCATCCTGCGTGTGGGTCTCCTCTTGGCGCTGTGGGTTTCTCCCGCAGTCCTGTTTATAATACAGACGCTGACTTGTGAAGTAAGTTATAAATGATGTCTGAGTTCTACCGAGGCCTCCAGTGGGAATGAATGTTAGTGTTGCTTAAAGGTTTAATCCTGAACCACTGGAACCTCAGTCCTAGTCTTATAATGGATGTTAACGGGGTGACGGTTTAGTGGGGGCTGTCCTTATAGAAACCTGCAGCATCAGCTCCTTCAGTTTCCATCGACAGCATCCACTAAACAATCACTCCGTTAACATCCATTAGAAGACATGGACTGAGGGTCCAGTGGGAACGAACGTTAGTGGTGCTTCAAGGTTTGAACCTGAAGCACTGGACCCTCAGTCATTGCATTTCCATTTGGTCATTTATTGGATGCTTTTATCCAAAGCGACATACAAGGTGAGCACAGGGTTCACACAGCGCCCCCTGGAGCAATGAGGGTTAAGGGCCTTGCTCAAGGACCCACACTGGTAACTTCAGTGGACCTGGGATTTGAACCCACAACCTTCAGATTGATAGCCCAACACCCTGACCACTGAGCTACCACACCCTCAGTCCAAGTCTTATAATGGATGTTAACGGGGTGATGGTTTAGTGGGGGCTGTCGTTATAGAAACCTGCAGCATCAGCTCCTTTAGTTTCCGACAGCCTTCATTAAACCATCACCCCGTTAACATCCATTATAAGACTTGGACTGAGGGTGTAGTAGCTCAGTGGTCAGGGCATTGGGCTGTCAATCCGAAGGTTGTGGGTTCAAATCCCAGGTCCACTGAAGTTACCAGTGTGGGTCCTTGAGCAAGGCCCTTAACCCTCATTGCTCGAGGGGGCGCTGTGTGAACCCTGTGCTCACCTTGTAAGTCGCTTTGGATAAAAACGTCCAATAAATGACCAAATGGAAATGCAATGACTGAGGGTCCAGTGCTTCAGGATTAAACCTTTAAGCACCACTAACATTTGTTCCCACTGGACCCTCAGTCCATGTCTTCTAATGGATGTTAACGGGGTGACGGTTTAGCGTGGGGTGTCGTTATGGAAACTGAAGGAGCTGATGTCCTTTCTATAAGGACAGTCTCATGCACCTGATGGAATCATAGCTCTGATGTTATTTGTTGAAACACAGAGCCTTTGGAATTCTGTTTCTGATGTTTAGAAGTGTGTGTGTGCGCACGCAAAATGGGCCCCCAGAATGAAGCCCCTCCACGTCTCTTTAAGCGGAACCGTCACACGGCTGATTTGTAGTTCCTCCTTTATCTCCATCCGTCCTTTTTCCATCCATTGTCTCGTCCATGCGATTCAACGCGCCGCCGTATTCAGAGTGACTTACAGATGTCATTACATCATGCGGCCCAGGCAACTTTGGGGGGGGGGTAGTGTTAAGAACCAGGTCTAACTGGAAACTTGGCACCGTGTAGCTGGACCCACTAACCGTCTGCTGCAAAGCTCAGTACCGTACGCACCGAAGCACCACTGCCCCCTTTTAATCAGCAGAGGGGGGCGGTGAAGTGTGTGTGTGTGTGTGTGTGTGGGTCGGGATGTACAGCCCTCGGGTTTTACAAAGCGTTCAGTGGTGTATGATAAACGATCGTGACCTCGCCGCTGACTGCAGAACAGTGTTTTCATTAGACGCTCGAATCAAACGTCCCGGCTCAGGAGCCCTTGGGACGTCCTAGTAACAGGTTGCCAAGTGACCTCATGCTTATAGTATCTGTCTCAGTCCAGCCTTGAGACTCCTCTCTCACACACACACACACACACACACACACAGATCAGTGAGGGTTGTGTGTTTCCTTCCTCACATCCTTCCTTAACCCTCAATCCTCTTCAGACCTCACGGTATCGTTTATTATGGTTACTGCAGAATTGACTTTATTCATTTTATTAATAAGCTTTAATTATTATTTATTTAACAATTGTTGTGATCAGGCAAACACAATTCCCCGTTGTGGTTGTTGTTATGGTGGTTGTTGTGGTTGTGAGTCCGGTTCCCTCTTTAGTCCTTTGTTTTGTTTCTAAAGGGCAGCAGCGGTATGTAAAACTGGATAATTAATATTAACGATGTTCTATTTAAAGGTTAAAGCAGGTTTTAAGTAAAGCCTCCTGACTGATGCGGACCGGTTTAAATTATTAGTTTATTAATCATTACAGTTGTAATTACTGTGGAGGAAAGCAAACACAGGAGCGACGGCCGGCTTCTTTCTTTATATATTTATATATTTAGATGTAATTTATTTATTTATGAGCTGACCGATCGGAGGTTGTTCTGTAAACTCTGATGAAGGAACTCTGTTCAGCGCTGGGTGATGTAACCCTCACACTGTTCTGAGGAATGCATGAGAAGATCGAGATAAGGGAGGGGAAGGGAACAGTGACCTCAGAACACGGACCTCAGAGCACTGACCTCAGAGCACTGACCACAGAGCACGGACCTCAGAAACGACAATCTAACACTATAGAGAATCAGATGGGGTCAGTGTTCTGTGACCCCAGAACATGGACCTCAGAACCAACAATCCAACACTATAGAGAATCAGATGGGGTCAGTGTTCTGTGACCCCAGAACACGGACCTCAGAACCAACAATCCAACACTATAGAGAATCAGATGGGGTCAGTGTTCTGTGACCCCAGAACATATGGGGTCAGTGTTCTGTGACCCCAGAACACGGACCTCAGAACCAACAATCCAACACTATAGAGAATCAGATGGGGTCAGTGTTCTGTGACCCCAGAACATGGACCTCAGAACCAACAATCTAACACTATAGAGAATCAGATGGGGTCAGTGTTCTGAGGTCCGTGTTCTAAAGTCACAGAACACTGACCCCATCTGATTCCCTATAGTGTTACAGTCAGAACCCGAGGTCCGGTCCGGTCCGGTTTCTTTCTCGGTGGAGATGATTAAAGATTTTGATGATGCGATTATAGTCTAAGAAGGTGGTTTAGCATGTTCTCCTCTCAGCACTAGGACAGTTCGAATCCCAATCTGGGTGGAGTTTGCATGTCCTCCCAGTGTCCGTGTGGGTTTCCTCCGGGTTCTCCGGTTTCCTCCCACAGTCCAAAAACATGGATCAATCACTGAGATCAGTCTGGTCCTCCTCCCTGACCGGGTCCGAGTCCGAGTCCAGACTCTAAACCGATCTGACAGCAGGTCCTAAAATCTGATCTGAGATCAGTCTGGTCCTCCTCCCGGCACCGGGTCCGAGTCCGAGTCCAGACTCTGAACCGATCTGACAGCAGGTCCTGAAATCTGATCTGAGATCAGTCTGGTCCTCCTCCCTGACCGAGTCCGAGTCCAGACTCTAAACTGATCTGACAGCAGGTCCTGAAATCTGATCCGAGATCAAATGTGTGACGAGCTTCTGAGGCTGCTGCTAAATTTAAACAGGAACAATTTGTTCTTCTGAAGGTTTCCCTTCCACATCTGGATCAACCAATCCAGTTAGAACAACAACAGAACCGAACCGGGTTCCTCTAGAACAACGGAACAGAACCGGGTTCCTCTAGAACGACAACGGAACAGAACCGGGTTCCTTTAGAACTTCAACAGGACCAGGTTCCTCTAGCACAACAACAGAACAGAACCGGGTTTCTCTAGAACAACAACAGAACAGGGTTCCTCTAGAACAACAGTGGAACAGAACAGGGTTCCTCTAGAACAACAATGGAACAGAACCGGGTTCCTCTAGAACAACAATGGAACAGAACCGGGTTCCTCTAGAACAACAACAACAACAGAACCCGGTTCCTTTATCATTCATTCATTATCTTCCACTTAGTCCTCTACTAGGGTCGTGGGGGTGGGAGGGCAGATAAACACAGTACAGGGGGGCAATCTATCACTGAACACACACTCACACACACACTATATATGGGGCAATTTGGAGAACTCAATTGACCTTGATCCATGTTTTTGGACTGGAAACCGGAGAACCTGGAGGAAACCCACGCGGACGCGGGGAGAACATGGAAACCCCACCCAGATTGGGATTCGAACCGGGAATCCCCAGTGCTGAGAGGAGAACATGCTAAACCACTAAGCCACTGTGTGAGTTCTCCAAATTGCCCCATGTAGAGTGTTTGTGTGTGTGAGTGTGTGCCCAGTGATAGATTGCCCCCTGTCCTGGATGTATCTGCCCAGCGCCCGAAACGTTCTCCCCTGGATGGGCATAGGGAACCCCCCCCCTCCCCGCGACCCTAATAGAGGATAAAGTGGAAGATGGAATAGGATAGTAATATAAACAAATCAGCACTAAACCTGTTACACTGTTTATAAACTTGTTGTGTTCTGGGATTTGGACACTAGATGGCAGTGTTTAATGGTTAATGAAACCGGAATCCTGTTACTCAGCGATCAGCGTTCACTTTATAATCCGGACTAGATGAGGTCACTGAAGATCAGATTATTAATGATTTAGTTTTTAATAAATATAGTTTATAATAATTATTAATAAAAACAGTTTTTAATAATTATTCAGAATGAGGCCACTCGTATTTTTCTGTTTTAATATAAATAGTTTCTAATCTGGCTGACTAGCTGCAGATCAGTCGGGGTTCCAATGCTCTCCCACTAAGAGCCACGCCCTGATTCCATGGAACTGGTGGTCACTCATTAAGGTTTCCTGCGTATGAGCTCAGGGGTTCGGTCTGATCCTGGAATGCTGTAGACCACTCTCATCCTCCACCCAGATCGTGAGCTGGCAGGTGGTGGCGCTGTGCTCTGTGTGCAGCAGTGGACCGTCAGCAGAAGGTTCTTCTTCTCCGTTCTCTGATGTTTTATTTGGGTTGTGGTTGTGTTTCAGTTGGAGCTGCAGGATCAGGAGGTGGTGGTGTACGACCAGAGCTCCCCCGACCCCTCGGCCCTCTCACCCGAGTCCTTCCTCACCGTCCTGCTGACCAAACTCCAGAGGAGCTTCCCGTCCGTCCACCTGCTCTCAGGTCAGCCACGCCCTTCATATTTACACGTTCCCTCAGGCCCAGGTGGAGCCTCGGCTTCGTCCTCCAAAACTGAGGGACTATGCGGTGATGTCATGATCAGCCTTCCGATTCGTCTCAGTGGGTGGGTGTGAGTTCAGGGTTGGGCTCCACAGGGGACTGACGTTTAAAAGTGGGAGGTTCCTCTGTGGCTCGGATGTTCAGACTGATAATCGGGGTTCTTGTCCCGGTTGCTGTCTTGGTTCTTGTCCCGGTTCTTGTCCCGGTTGCTGTCTTGGTTCTTGTCCCGGTTCTTGTCCCGGTTGCTGTCTTGGTTCTCGTCCCAGTTCTTCTGGGTTCTGTGTGTATTTCTGAAGCAGCTTGTTTAAAACTTTCATCTTCATCTCTCTGTTCTGATTGGACGTCCTGAGCTGGACGTTCTTAGTGTTCTCACAACAGGTAACCTTTAAACAGAAAGTGAGACGGGTTCAGCCGATCCCTTCTGTAAACACGTCCCCGTCCTCGTCCCGAGGGTGAGGTTCAGTAAACACCTCTCTGTCCATCACACAACCCCCATCTGTCCTCCCTGTCTGTCAATCTTGATCTGTCTGTCTCTCTGTCTGTCCTCTCGGTCTGTCTTTCCCGTCTGTCCTCCCTGTCTGTCAGTCTCGGTCTGTCTGTCTGTCCTCCCTGTCTGTCAGTCTCGGTCGGTCTCCCTGTCTGTCCTCCCTGTCTGTCCTCCCTGTCTGTCCTCCCTGTCTGTCCTCCCTGTCTGTCCTCCCTGTCTGTTCTCCCTGTCTGTTCTCCCTGTCTGTTCTCCCTGTCTGTCCCCCTGTTAAAGACGTTGTTCTGTTTTGTCTCACAGTGAAGCGTTCTGTAACCTGAAGTAAACCGAGTTACTAAGTAACCAGTGTTTTCTTTACTGAGGTCATGATGAAATCAGACAGAGCGTTTTAACACACACACACACACACACACACACTCTCTCTCTCACACACACACTCTCTCACACACACACACACACACACACACACACACACACACACACACACAGGGCAGAGATTAGAGGAGATTATTTTAAAGTTCAGGATGAGGAGGAGGGGACATTCACATGAACCAATGGCTGCAGCTCTGCATTACATCATCATTACATAACGCGGTGTGTGTGTGTGGTGTGTGTGTGTGTGTGTGTGGTGTGTGTGTGTGAGGGGGGGGGGTTTGGTGGTGTTTCTGAGGATGTGAACTGAATCTCATTATGAAATCCTGATTCTGTAAAGTTCAGTTTAATTAACGAACCTTCACTTTGATCTTCATTAAAACTTTAAAGCACAAAATATTCAGTCTGTCCCGTCTCCCGCTTGGTGTGTGAGTGTGTGTGTGTGTCTGTCTGTGTGTGAATGTGTGTGTGAATGTGGGTCTGTCTGTCTGTGTGTGTCTGTCTGTGAGTGTGTAAGAGTGTGTGTGTGTCTTTCTGTCTGTCTGTGAGTGTGTGTCTGTCTCTGTGTGTCTGTCTCTGTCTGTCTGTCTCTGTGTGTGTGTGAGTGTGAGTGTGTAAATGTGAGTGTGTGTGTGTTGCAGGGTAATAGTGCAGCTCATTATTCCTCTGTAAAGAAAATTACTACCAGATCATCAGATTCAACAACTGACCTCTCTCTCACTCACACACACACACACACACACACACACACACACACACACACACACACACACACACACACACACACACACACACACACACACACTCGCACACACTCACACACACACTCACTCACACACTCACTCACACACTCACTCACACACACACTCACACACACACACACACTCACTCACACACTCACACACACTCACTCACACACACACACACTGGATCACGTGTGCGGTCACTCTCTCTCTCTCTGTGTTTTAAAGCATTCACATTATGTAAAGTTTTGGGGAACCATCCGCGGTGCCAACACGGTTCCTACAGTTTAGTTCTGGAACCCGTTTAGATCCCACGTTAATGAAGCTCCGTGGTTTAATTACGAGTGCAGGGTCCGAACCCGGTCAGGGTGTCTGATGCACTGCGGCTCAGTCTGCGGTCTCGAACCCAGGACGTCCCGTTCCATCGGTCCCTGTGTTCCGTGTTGCAGGGGGGTTCCTGGAGTTCTCCCGGCTGTTCCCAGGTCTGTGCGAGGGCAAGTGCATGCTGGTTCCGTCCTGCGTCTCGCAGCCGTGCCTGCCTCTCAACAGCAACGGCCCCACGCGCATCCTGCCCCACCTCTACCTGGGCTGTCAGCGGGACGTCCTGAACAGGGTAAGCCCCGCCCCCCGCCGTTCTCGGGACCGGGAGGGAGCCGCGGTGTGAACGGAACGCTGTTCTTTCTCCCCCTTGCAGGACCTGATGCAGCAGAACGACATCGCCTACGTCCTGAACGCCAGCAACACCTGCCCCAAACCCGACTTCATCCCCGACTCGCACTTCCTGCGCGTCCCCGTCAACGACAGCTTCTGTGAGAAGATCCTCCCGTGGCTCGACAGATCCGTCGAGTTCATAGGTCAGGGTTCCGATTCATATCCAAACACAGACACTCAAATACACCCAGGAGAGGGCGCCAATCCGTCACTGAGCACACACACTACCATCCATTATCTTCTGCTTTATCCTCTATTAGGGTCGCGGGGGGGTTCCCCATGCCCATCCAGGGGAGAACGTTTTGGGCGCTGGGCAGATACACCCAAGACAGGGGGGCAATCTATCACTGGGCACACACTCACACACACTCTACATGGGGCAATTTGGAGAATTCAATTCACCTTGCTCCATGTTTTTGGACTGTGGGAGGAAACCGGAGAACCCGAACCCACACGGACATGGGGAGAACATGCAAACCATCCAGGTTGGTATTCGAACTGGGAATCCCCAGCGCTGAGAGGAGAACATGCCAACTACTAAGCCAATGTGCCACCCACACATACACTATAATTTAGAGCATCCACTTCACCTTGAATCCATGTTTTTTTTTGACTGTGGGAGGAAACTGGAGAACCCGGAGGAAACCCACACGGACATGGGGAGAACATGGAAACTCCACCCAGATCGGGAACCTGGATCCACAGCGCCGGGAGGCGGCCCGCCATGCCACTGATGTTTAACATCAGTCTAAAGTTCGGGGTCTGGGTCTGGGGTGGGGGTCGGGGTTCTGCAGCCGGGTTTTGTATG
This sequence comes from Corydoras sp. C115, assembly GCA_019802505.1. Lineage (NCBI taxonomy): Eukaryota > Metazoa > Chordata > Actinopteri > Siluriformes > Callichthyidae > Corydoras > Corydoras sp. C115. Next base: position 223,441 of record JAFMOC010000346.1, on the reverse strand, counting down.
AGGGTGGGGGTGTGGGTGTAGCTCTGCAGGGGGTTCAGAGTTCTGGGGTTTTGTATGAGGGTGGGGGTTCTTTAGGTGGGGTTGTGGGTGTAGCTCTGCGTCTGCAGGGGGTTCAGAGTTCTGGGGTTTTGTATGAGGGTGGGGGTTCTTCAGGTGTGGGTGGGGGTGTAGCTCTGCAGGGGTTCAGAGTTCTGGGGTTTTGTATGAGGGTGGGGGTTCTTTAGGTGGGGGTGTGGGTGTAGCTCTGCAGGGGGTTCAGAGTTCTCGTCCTGTGTTTTTAGAGAAAGCTAAAGCGAGTAACGCCCGAGTTCTGGTTCACTGCCTCGCCGGGATCTCCAGATCGGCCACCATCGCCATCGCCTACATCATGAAGAGGATGGACCTCACCCTCGACGAGGCCTACAGGTGACGCTCTGCAACCTCACACCCTGCGGGGGGTACAGACCAAACATGAAGTTACCCCCACTCGCTCTGTGTGGGGTGGTTACCACTCACTGTGGGGTAGTTACCACTGGCTACCACTCGCTGTGGAGTAGTTACCACTAGTTACCATTCACTGTGGGGTAGTTACCACTTACTTTAGGGTAGTTACCACTCGCTGTGAGGTAGTTACCACTCACTGTGGGGTAGTTACCACTGGTTACCACTCGCTGTGGGTTAGTGACCACTGGTTACCACTTGCTGTGGAGTAGTTACCACTCACTGTCGAGTAGTTACCACTCACTGTGGGGTAGTTACCACAAGTTACCACTCCCTGTGGGGTAGTTACCACTATTTACCACTCGCTGTGGGGTAGTTACCACTAGTTACCACTAGCTGTGGGGTGGTTACCACTAGTTAGCACTCACTGTGGGGTAGTTCCCACTAGTTAGCACTCACTGTGGGGTTGTTCCCACTAGTTACCACTCACTGTGGGGTAATTATCACTCGTTACCACTCGCTGTGGGTTAGTTACCACTGGTTAGCACTTGCTGTGGGGTGGTTACCACTCGCTGTGGGTTAGTTACCACTGGTTACCACTCACTGTGGGGTAGTTCCCACTAGTTACCACTCACTGTGGGGTAGTTACCACTTGCTTTGGGGTAGTTACCACTCACTGTGGGGTAGTTAGCACTGTGTAATGTAGTTACCCCTCTCTGTTTGCCCCGTCAGGTTTGTGAAGGAGAAGAGACCCACCATTTCTCCCAACTTTAACTTCCTGGGGCAGCTCCTGGACTTCGAGAAGAAAATCAAGAGCCCCGGCGAGGTGGCAGCGAGGGGCAGGTGTGTTCAGGGAGAGCCGAGCGACGATCTGAACCCCGGGCAGGAGGGCGACCCCGGCGTGACGGACAGGGCCCCCGCCCTGGCGCTGGAGCCCCTGACGCTGCCCTGCGTGCTGGCGGGGGTCCCTGAGGAGCGGCTCCTGGCGCAGGCGCTGTGCAGCCTCCAGCTGGCGGAGGGCGTGGAGGACAGCGTGCGCCTCAAGCGCTCCTTCTCCCTGGACATCAAGTCCTACGCGGAGCCGAGCGCCGGGGCCCCCGCGCACGGCCCCGGGGACGCGCCCGAGTTCTACAAAGCCCCCGCCTTCAAGGAGGCGGCGGCCAAGCCGTGCCAGTTCTCCCCCGTGGAGGAGGTGTCGGAGCAGTCCACCCCCGAGCAGAGCCCCGACAAGGAGCGGGCCGACGCCCCTGCCCAGCCGCCCCCCCCCTGCCCCCAGCCGCTGCCCCCCCCCTGCCCCCAGAGCCCCCTGCAGAGGAGCGGCAGCATGGAGGAGACGGCCAGCGCCGCCACCTTCCTGCTCGGCCTGTCCCGCTCGCAGCACCAGCTGGCCAAAACCGGTTTGGGCGCCCTGAAGGGCTGGCACTCCGACGTCCTGCTGGCGCCGGTGACGGGCGGCTGGTACCTCGCGTCCGAGTCGGCGCGCTTCTACTCCACCTCGGCCATCTTCAGCGGCGGGGGGGGCGGCGGGGGCGGGGCCACACAGGCCTCCTTCGCCACGGCGTACAGCTGCGGTCAGGGTCTGGAGGCGGTGCGGAGGCGGAGCCGGCAGCGGGGGGGCAGCGAGCACGGGGACTCGCGCCGCAGTTGGCACGAGGAGAGCACCTTCGAGAAGCAGCTGAAGCGCCGCAGCTGCCAGATGGAGTTCGGGGACGGCGCCGGCGAGGGACGCTCCGGGGACGAGCTGGGGACGGTGGGGAGTCAGTCCAGCTTCTCCGGGAGCATGGAGATCATCGAGGTGTCCTGAAGGTGGCGCCAAAACTCAACTCTGTCGTTATCTGGGTCCGTGGCTCATTTTTCGACGGGGTTTTCGTTGGTTTGAACTACGGTGGCCCGGGGGGCGGAGCCGCTCGGGGGTGGAGCCGCTCGGGGGTAGAGCTGCCCGAGGGGCGGAGCTGCCCGGGGGGCGGAGCACCTCAGAGGCGGAGCGGCTCAGACTTTTATTAATGATGAAGAATATTTTTGTATCTCAGCTCTATTCTGCAGGTAAGAACTTGAGTTCGTGGTGGACTGAATCCTCCACTGCACAGACTTGAACCTCCACCCCCCCCACTCCCACCCCCTCCATCTGCCTCCACCTCCGTCTGCGGTTGGCTTTTTGAAGTCGGTTTGAAATGAGCCTGATGTGATGAATAAAGATCTTTTGAACTTAAGCTTAAGCTCAATCCTTCAGCTCTGATGCCCCGGGGTCGGTCGGCGTCTGCGGGGTCTGTGGGCGTCTCCGGGGTCTGCGGGGTCGGTCGGCGTCTCCGGGGTCTGCGGGGTCGGTCGGCGTCTCCGGGGTCTGCGGGGTCGGTCGGCGTCTGCGGGGTCGGTCGGCGTCTGCGGGGTCGGTCGGCGTCTCCTGTGTCGGTCGGCGTCTCCGGGGTCGGTGGGCGTCTCCGGGGTCTGTCGGCGTCTCCGGGGTCTGTCGGCGTCTCCGGGGTCGCTCGGCGTCTCCGGGGTCGCTCGGCGTCTCCGGGGTCGCTCGGCGTCTCTGGGGTCGCTCGGCGTCTCTGGGGTCGGTGGGCGTCTCCGGGGTCTGCGGGGTCGGTCGGCGTCTCCGGGGTCTGCGGGGTCGGTCGGCGTCTCCGGGGTCGGTGGGCGTCTCCGGGGTCTGTCGGCGTCTCCGGGGTCTGTCGGCGTCTCCGGGGTCGCTCGGCGTCTCCGGGGTCGCTCGGCGTCTCCGGGGTCGGTGGGCGTCTCCGGGGTCGGTGGGCGTCTCCGGGGTCGGTCGGCGTCTCCGGGGTCGCTCGGCGTCTCTGGGGTCGGTGGGCGTCTCCGGGGTCGCTCGGCGTCTCCGGGGTCTGTCGGCGTCTCCGGGGTCGCCTCCACCTTCTCACCATCCACACGCATGTTTCAGGGGCTGCTCCACCCGAACAGCTGAGCAACTCCTCTCATGTGGTGGCCACTAGAGGGAGTCGTGAGCTTCGCTGTGTCACTTTCTAATTGTCCTTATGATGCTTCATATAAGGGGTGGCTTAGTGGTTTAGCATGTTCTCCTCTCAGCACTTGGGATTCCCGGTTCAAATCCCAATCTGGGTGGAGTTTGCATGTCCTCCCCGTGTCCCCATGGGTTTCCTCCGGGTTCTCCGGTTTCCTCCCACCGTCCAAAAACATGGATCAAGGTCAATTGAATTCTTCAAATTGCCCCATATAGAGTGTGTGTGTGTTCAGTGAGAGATTGCCCCCCCTGTCCTGGGTGTATCTGCACAGCGCCCGAAACGTTCTCCCCTGCGACCCTAATAGAGGATAAAGCGGAAGATAATGGATGGATGCTTCATATGCACCTTATTACTGTTCAGTGGGGCGTGTCCTATTTTTAATGTTTATTATTATTATTATTCTGATTCAGAAACTCAATATAAATTTATAAATACATTTTTCTTTGTAATAATTTAATAACATCCTATTGACCTTATAAACACGTTCTATACACATTACGGTTAGAGACTGGGTGCATTTCACCCTGAACAGTTCCTGCTTTCAGATGGTGGAACCTGAATCGGTTCTACAGGAACCCTCTCAGTGGATCGTCCGGTGTTTACAGCTAAATAATTAAAAATAAAAATGATACCCGGTCCCAGAACCACACAGCCTCCACCTTAACTTTGTGAGAACCCCGTGCAGCCTGTTGGTTCTCACAAATGGTTCCTGCAGCTGGAGACAGGAACTGTTCAGGGGCAGTGAACCGGTCGGAGGTCGTGACGTTTATAAAGAGAAAATCTAGTTTAATGCTGCTGACAATAACAGGAACCAACAAAGCTCACGACTCCCCCTAGTGGCCACCACGTGCTGTGTTCTTTGTGGGTGACGTCAGAACGCTGTGGGCCGGAGTCATCGCTCAATCGAAACATGAGTCCAAACGAACGACTCCTGCATTTAAACTCAGTCTAAATAATCACCTTTAATCACTCAGATAAGGAGTCGACTCCTAAGCTCAGTGTCTGATTGTGGTTTTAATGAAGGAATCGAGGAGTCGAATGTTCATTTAGTAAAATACAATCTACGCTTCGATATAATTCTGATTTTACAATAAACATCTAAAACATCCAGATGATCAAATATATTAATAACAATTTAATAACATTAAAAAGAGCAACCAGTTCCCGGATTACCGGGATAGGACCAACTCATTTACGAGTTACAGTTATTATTAAAAGTTAAAACATAAGCTTAATCACTCAGTTTTCAGGAGCTGGTGTAAAAATACATTTAAATCATTCATTCATTCATTATCTCCCGCTTTATCCTCTATTAGGGTCGCGGGGGGGGGGGGGGGGGGGGGGGCAGATAGACCCAGGACAGGGGGGCAATCTATCACTGAACATTAAATAAATAATACAATTGTATTCGTCGTTTTTCGTTTAAAAGAGTGAACCGCGATTCCTGAACCGAGCAATCGTCTATCTACAAAGGCAGGACTCGGTGAGTCGACTCTCTCCAAAGAACGTACAAATCTGTTCGGTTCAAATGCCGTTTAAATAAATGATTCTTAAAAGATTCGATTCGGTATCGCTTTCTGAAAAGCCTTTTACAGAGAGCCAACCGTAACAGAATTAACGCCCAAATCCAGATCTTTAATTTAACGGAGACGTTAACGTTTTAATATTAATTTTACTGTTTTAATATTAATTTTAATGTTTTAATTTGAATGTTTTAATTTGAATGTTTTAATTTTAATTTGAATGTTTTAATTTTAACGTTTTAATTTAAATTGTAATGTTTTAATGTTAATGTTTTCATTTGAATGTTTTAATTTTTACTTTGTGATTTTAACAGAATCGCTTCAGAATGAATTGATGTTTTAAACTCACGTTCGGTTTGCAAACTAGTTTTGAGGCGAATATTTAACACGACTCTGACTCGACTCCCAATGAGAAGGAATTAACCACTGCATTTATATATATATATTTTTTTAGACGAGTGCCCTCTGCTGGACTGAATTACAGCCAAATTGATTCAGTAATCACAGAAACAGAGGATCTATTAACGTCCGAATCGACTCCTGATGAAGTGAACTGTAAGGGATTCATTCATAACAATCTGCAGAACTTTCATAATAAAAAAAAATAACAGAATTCACGATAAAACGTTTGGAAAAAGCTCTTCCATCTCTGAGAAAAAAAAAAACTTTTAAAAAACAAAAAAGTTAACTAATAATAAATAATAATAATAAATCTAGAAACTTACAGTGCAGGTGCTGCAGCGCTCTCCAGTGGTGGGATCATCAATCACAGATTAAGAGGTTAGTTAAAAGGTTAAAGTTTGTGGAATTTGGCTGACGGTTTTAATTTCACCAGAATGATCTGAACTATTTCTGACTTTATATATTTAATCATGTCATTACCTCCACCTTCACCCTCACCTCCACCCCCACCCCCACCCCACAGCAGTGTGATGTATAACCATAACATCCGGATGAGGAGTGGGAGCCCTGCGATTGCTATATCTGGTACCAACAACCCCGCCACTGTGATGAAGTCCATTCATTCATTATCTCTCGCTTTATCCTCTATTAGGGTCGAGGGTTGGGGGGGTTCCCCATGCCCATCCAGAGGAGAACGTCTCGGGTGCTGGGCAGATACACCCAGGACAGGGCGCCAATCCATCGCTGGGAACACACTCACACACACACACTCTATATGGGGCAATTTGGAGAACTCAATTGACTTGATCCATGTTTTTGGACTGTGGGAGGAAACCGGAGAACCCGGAGGAAACCCACGCAGACATGGGGAGAACATGCAAACTCCACCCAGATGGGGATTTGAACTGGGAATCCCTAGTGCTGAGAGGAGAACATGCTAAACCACTAAGCCACCATGCCGCCACTGTGATGAAGTGATTCATTTTCTGTACTTATACACAGAGAAGTGCCCCACATGTAACCCATTTGTGCAGTGACACACACACACACACACACACACACACACACACACACACACACACACACAGAGCGCTGGGTAGTCCAGTTGTTGGGTGTCTTTAGTAAGGGCACTTCAGTTGTAGTTGGTGGAACCGGGAATCAAACCGGGGACCTTAAAGCCACAGGCCACGACTGCCCCCCCCCCCCCCCCCCCACATCGGATGGGCTGGAATAGAAAAGGGCCTTCCCCAAACTGTTGAGGCTGGATGAACACATGGAGGAGTCCACGGTGCACAGCTGGCTGCTCGGCTTCCTTCACCTGAGTTTAATGATGAAGAACCCACAGTGGGGGGGCGGCATGGTGGCTTAGGGGTTTGGCATGTTCTCCTCTCAGCGCTGGGGATTCCCAGTTTGAATCCCCATCTGGGTGGAGTTTGCATGCTCTCCCCGTGTCCGTGTGGGTTTCCTCCGGGTTCTCCGGTTTCCTCCCACAGTCCAAAAAACATGGAGCAAGGGCAATTGAGTTCTCCAAATTGCCCCATATAGAGTATGTAATAGAGGATAAAGCTGAAGATGATGGACGGACAGACAGACGGACGGACGGAACCCGCAGTGGGGGCGTTTTTTGCGGCTCCTGTGAACAAAATGGAGGCGAGGAAGAAAACTTCACTCGTTTTTATTAAAAAAATCAACATTTCATTTGTTATAACAGCTTATAGAGTTTCCTGCGTCTGTACACGTCCATTTACACGGCGCCACACGGAGTCGACTGACTGAACAACGAGACGTGGACCTAATAACTAACCAAATGTTGGTCACTCTGGAAAATATCCTTGCGAAGTAATGAGAAAACAAAACGCCGGGACCCGCCGCCAACCCCCCCGCCCCACCCCACCATCATCATCATCATCATCATCATCATCATCCCCACAGCTGGAGCCAAAGTGCTAAAGGTCTCACACCTGCACCGTCACCCCCCCCCCCAGGACATCGATGACGTCACAGTTCCATGGGTCCGGCCAGGGGGCGGAGTTTCTACTTTGGTAGCCCGTGCAGACGGTGAACGTGAACGTCGTGTCTTAAGGACTCGGAAGCCGCGCTTCGTACCGGTGACCGACCCGAGGTCTCCTAAAGTGCAGTAGAACGAGAGGACGAGCGGCGGCGCCGGTGCGGGGGTCACGTGACCGGGAACAGAAACGAAGAAGCCCTTGCGCGGCGGGAGGGGCGGAGTCGGGGCGGAGTCAGGGCGACGGGGGCGGAGTCTGATTGTACCTTGTGCTCTGTCCTCATCACAGTGAAGATGCAGCAGGTGAGGGCGGCGCCGCGGGTCTGATCATCATTATTATTCTAATGACTGAGGATCAGAGGGACCGCCTCGAACCCGGAGCCGAGACACAGGCTCCAACAAAGAGCTCAGACCTCAGACCGGAACCAGCGGCGTCCCCTCAGCAGCTGCTTCATCCTCATCCTCGTTCTGCGGAACTGAACGTTCAGGGGTTCGAGGTTTACATCCGAGGAGGCGGAGCAAAATGAGGAGGAGGCGGAGCAAAAAAAGTTGACCTTTTCCATCATGAGGAGCGTAAAAGAGAAACAAACAGACGGGTTCCAGCAAACCTGCCGCCAGTCGGCTCAATGAAACCACATTTCCCACAATGCCGTTCAAACTGAACGTCTCCACCAACGTCTCCAACGTCTCCACCAACGTCTCCACACAAATGTGGGTTTGAAAGACAAACAAAACAGAGTTAATACAATCAGAGGCCACTTTATAAGACACACCCCCTTCGGCTCCACCCACCGAACAGATGGAGACTTTGGGATGCTCGGGACCCCCCGGTGGTGGAGGTGTTCGGTGGGTGGTGGATGATTCTCAGTGACCGTAACGTGGTGGTGCGACTCAGCCGACACCGTATACACACCAACACACATCCACCTCGGATGTCGTCGTCAGTTCGAGTGCTCTGTCCACTCACAGCGCCGCAGCACCACCACCTCGGTGTCGGTGCACTATGGAGAATCCTCCACCACCCCAAGAACAGCCGACGGTTCCGCGGGTAAAAATATAAAGAGGAACGGCGGATCGGAGGATTCCGTATGCACCCAGCAGGGGGAGTCGTACCTAATAAAGTGTCCGCCCGGGCGCGGCGGCGTCGGAACCGTTTTGTAGCTTATAAATATTCGTATCGACACGAAACACGCAGAACAAAAACATGGGGGGAACGTCGAAAAGACGCGAGACGACGGCGCCTTTAAAAAACGGACGCTCAGGCACGAGAAAGCACGTCTGCGGGGGGGGGGGGGGGGGGGGCTAAGAGGAGGGACAGGGGGCGGAGCCGTCAAGGTGAACGCCGCCGACTGCTGGTGAGGAGACAATGAGTGGGCGGAGCCTGACCACCCTGCAGGGGGCGTGTGGGGGTCCTCCCCGTGTATTTGGCATTAGAGCAGTGACCATGCGCAGTCCTCCACCCCCCTCGTCCCTGTGGTTTCGGGGGCGTGTCCTCGGGGGGCGTGGCCTCAGGGGCGTGTCCTGGATTAAGGCAACATGATGTCTGGATTTAATAAAACTTTCTTTAGTGTTTTTTTTTGTTTGTTTTTGTTTTTCTTTTTTAAAAATGTACAAATTTCTTTTAATACAAAACTCTGGCGTAAACCAATAAACACTGTATAGAAAATATATAAATATGATTTTTTTTCTTTACAGGGATCCGAGCGCGGGACATCCATCGTGTCTTTGATTGTGAGTTTGCGTTGACGGAGCGGCGTCTGCGCCGGCCTCCGATAAAGTCGTTCGCCGCTATGTACACACCCATAAGAATGGCGGCGGGAGGGCGGGGCGGGGCGGGGCGGGGCGGACTCACGACGAGTCGGTGCAGGGTGAGGGGGGCGGGGGGTACAGGTGCTGCGAGTAGCTGCGCTCCGTGTACGGCGAGGGCGGGCAGCTTTCGCAGTTCTCCTCGGCCGACAGGTACTGGCTGCGCGGCGTGGGGGGGGGCGGGAAAGGCTCCGAATCGTAGTTGGCGTCGCTGGCGTAGCCCTTGGCCAGGGCGCCGGCGGAGGACGAGGACGCGGGCTGCACGCGGCGTCCCGGGGTGTAGTCGCTGTCGCACACGTCCGTGCTGCAGGGCGTGGTCGGGGGGGCAAAGTGGCAGTAACTGTACGGCCTGTAACTGAGCGAGAGAGAGAGAGAGAGAGAGACAGAGAGAGAGAGAGAGACAGAGAGAGAGACAGAGAGAGAAACAGAGAGACAGACGGACAGAGAGATAGAGACAGAGACAGCGAGAGAGACAGAGAGAGAGAGACACATAGAGAGAGACAGAGAGACAGACAGAGAGATAGAGAGAGACAGAGAGATAGAGAGAGACAGAGACAGAGAGAGAAAGAGACAGAGACAGAGAGACAGAGAGACAGACAGAGAGACAGAGAGAGAGACAGAGAGACAGAGACACAGAGAGCGAGACACAGAGAGCGAGACACAGAGAGCGAGACACAGAGAGCGAGACACAGAGAGCGAGACACAGAGAGCGAGACACAGAGAGCGAGACACAGAGAGCGAGACACAGAGAGCGAGACACAGAGAGCGAGACACAGAGAGCGAGACACAGACAGAGAGAGAGACAGAGAGACACAGCGAGAGAGAGACACAGCGAGAGAGAGAGACACACAGTGAGAGAGAGAGAGAGACACAACGAGAGAGAGACAGAGAGACACAGCAAGAGAGAGACACAACAAATTAATATTTTTATTAATTTACACACACACACAAACACACACTCCAGACACCCTCTTATCCCCCCCAGACACCCCCCCACACACACACCCCCCCCCCACACACACACGACCTAGTAGAGGATTAAGCAGAAGATAATGGATGAATGGTGCAAACAGCCATTTTAAACAGCATTACTTGTGGAGACCACAAGAGGGCGCCAAAACGGCTGTGTCCATACGTTATGCAGATTTGCAGTTATTCATTAAAAACATCATTTAAAGAATCCGAACAGAAGATTCAAATGCCCCGACTCCTGTGTCCCGTGTCCGGATGACTCTGCACCCGTATCGTGAGCTGCCCCCGTCCGTACCTGTAGGAGCGGTGGGTGGAGGGGCTGTTGGAGGAGTAGCCGAACTCCATGGTGTACTGGAAGCGCACGGTGGCGGGTGAAGGGGGCGGGTTCAGGATCTGAGAGAGAGAGAGAGAGAGAGAACATCAGCAGATCGTTAAAGCTGCACACAGAAAGCCCCTCATTTTTACAGCGGGGCATTTTAAAAGGTAATTATCCTTTATGGGGGGGTTAACGGGGGGGGGGGGGGGTAACGGCGGTCACGGAGTTTCTGGAGGTCGTTTTCCGCCTCACGCACATCAGACCTCAGTCTCCATCGAACAGCTTCAGAGTTCACACCGGGAACCGAAGCAAAGACAGACGTCAGACACACGAGTGACGGACGGGCGGGCGGGGCACGATGAGGTCAACACTGAAACCCCCCCCCCACACCTCACAAGTTAACCCCCCCACACACACCTCACACATTAACCCCCCCCACAGCTCCCTAAAACCCCCTCAGCACATCAGTAAAGACAGTTACAGACGTCAGACACACGAGTGACGGACGGGCGGGCGATGAGGTCAACACTGAACCCCCCACACCTCACACATTAACCCCCCCCCCACACCTTCCAGCACCTCCATAAAACCCCCTCAGTAAAGACAGTTACAGACGTCAGACACACGAGTGACGGACGGGCGGGCGGGGCACGATGAGGTCAACACTGAACCCCCCCCCCACACCTCACACGTTAACCCCCCCCCACACCTCCCTAAAACCCCCTCAGCACATCAGTAAAGACAGTTACAGACGTCACAGACACACGAGAGACGGACGGGCGGGCGGGGAACGATGAGGTCAACACTGAACCCCCCCCCCGCCCACACACACACGTTAAACCCCCCACACACCTCCCACATTAACCCCACAACCTTCCAGCACCTCCCTAAAACCCCCTCAGCACATCAGTAAAGACAGTTACAGACGTCACAGACAAACGAGTGACGGACGGGGCACGATGAGGTCAACACTGAACCCCCCCCCCCACCACCTCACACGTTAACCCCCCCCACCACCTCACACATTAACCCCCCCCACCTCACAAGTTAACCCCACAACCTCCCAGCACCTCCCAAAAACCCCGTCAGCGCATCAGTGTCACTGCAATCCTCCACCCAAATGATACCTGTTCTGTGATGGAGAACCAACAGGGGGCGAACAACAACACAGAACACAGATGCACTACAGTCTGGAATTGGAGAACTACAAAGTCCAAATACAGAACCAGCCAAAAGTTTGGACACGCCCCCTTTTTCCTCTCCATGTTCTCCGTTTATCTTACCGTAAAGCTGGACTCTGTAGTTCTCCACCTCCACCCTGTAGTCCATCTGTGTGTGTTCTACAGTACATACTGTGTTCTCTGTTCTAATGCTCAGAACCCCAATAGCACCACCACAGAGCTCATGAAGCCACACCACATGAAGCTCCAGCAGCACTGCTGCACTAAAACCCCCTCAGCGCATCAGTGTCACTGCAATCCTCCACCCAAATGATACCTGTTCTGTGATGGAGAACCAACAGGGGGGCGAACAACAACACATGCACTACAGTCTGGAACTATAGAACTGTACGGTAAGTGGAGGACATGGAGGATGGAGCAGGATGGGGGCGTGGCCTTACTCTTGGTTGGTACTGTATAATATAATCACTAAAGACTAAACAGCATCACTGTTCACGGGTCTAAAGGGTGTGCAAATGAATCAATTACAAATGACTCCTTATTGGCAAATCACACGGGGGGAAAAATAGTCATGAGGTAAAGAAAGAATCAAATGCAGAAGAATCAACCTGTGTGCCAATCTAGAAACGATTCAAAAGAATCAACTCCGTGAACTGCGCAGGCCGCATGCCGATGTAATCGCAAAGCGGTCAGAAGCGAAACTCAGCTCGTCCAATCAGAGGTCAGCACCGATCCTCCGAGGAACGAATCGAGTTCCAGACTGAATCAGAGTCACGGAGTCGCCCGATGATGGCGGTGTGAACGGTAATGAGACGAGGGCTCACCGGAGGAAAGTAAGTGCCCTTAGTGCTGGAGGAGCTGCTGGAGGAGGCGCCGGTCACATGGGCGCGGTCGTACGGCGGTCCACTGCTGCCTCCCATGATGCTCAGCGAGCTGATCACAGACTTCCCGCGGGACATGCCTGTAAGACGGGGAGGGACACTCGGTGTGACGGGCGGTTGGGGTAACATGTCAGCATGTCCAGAGTGTGAGGTGGAGGTGATGGAGGTCACCTGGCAGGGAGCCAGACAGGGAGCTGGGGTGTGGCACGTAGCCCAGCGGCACAGAGGACGGCCTGTGCACCACAAAGTCGTTGGTCATCGTCTCGCCGTCGTCTTTCATCTGTGGACACAGGACGCGCTGACACACGAAGTAGATGGCGCCCACCACGAACAGCGTCATGACGACGCCGATGATGGAGCCAATGGTGTTGGTGGACTGAGGGGACGGTTCCTCTGTGGGGTCTGAGACAGCAAGAGGACGGGCTCGTGTTAAAACAATCTGCTTTAAAATCCCAGCTCCCCCAAACTGCCCCTAGACTGCCCCCATCAGGTGAGAGACGAACTTACAGCAGCCCATTTCGTCCGAGTTGTCGGTGCAGTCCGTGTTGTGGTCACACTTTCTGTGTTTGTCGATGCACTGACCGTTAGAGCAGGTGAACTGATCCGGACGGCAGGGATCTGGAACCACATGCATCAAATACTGAGAGCATTTCACACTGCAAGATCCTTTTTATAGTTCCTAGAACTGTTGAAGAAAGTACCCCTTACTTTACAGCCATACACACCAGAGGAAGTGTTTTTACAGTTCCTAGAACCGTTGGAGAAAATGCCTCTATTTTTGGAGGTTTCACAACTTTAGGAACTTTTTATAGTTCCTGGAACTGCTGGACAATGTACCCCTATTTTACAGCCATAAATATCAGAGGAAATGTTTTTATAGTTCTTAGAACCATTGAAGAAAGTATCTGTTTTCAGAGGTTTTTCAACTTTAGGAACTTTTTTTTTTATAGTTCCAGGAACTGCTGAGGAAAGTACCCCTTTTTTGAAGCCGTAAATACCAGAGGAAATGTGTTTATAGTTCTAAGTACCATTGGAGAAAGTGTCTATTTCGGGAGGTTTTTCAACTTTAGGAACTTTTTATAGTTCCTGGAACTGCTAAGCAAAGTACCCCTATTTTAAAGCCATTAATACCAGAGGAAATGTGTTTATAGTTCTAAGAACCATTAGAGAAAGTATCTCTATTTTCGGAGGTTTCACAACTTTAGGAACTTTTTATAGATCCTGGAACTGCTGAGGAAAGTACCCTTATTGTACAGCCATAAATACCAGAGGAAATATGTATATAGTTCTTAGAACTGTTGGAGAATGCGCCTTAATTTTCAGAGGTTTTTCAACTTTAGGAACTTTTTATAGTTCCTGGAACTGCTGAGGAAAGTACTTGTTTTTTGAATCCATAAATATCAGAGGAAATGTGTTTTAATAGTTCTTAGAACAATTGGAGAAAGTGTCTCTATTTCCGGAGGTTTCACAACTTTAGGAACTTTTTTATAGTTCCTGGAACTGCTGAGGAAAGTACCCCTATTTTACAGCCATAAATATCAAAGGAAATGTTTTTATAGTTCTTAGAACTGTTGGAGAAAGCACCTCTATTGTAGGTGACATATCAGGAACTTTATTAATAGTTCTTGGAACTATCAGAAAACATGATTATTGTATAAAGTGTTTGTATCATAGAGCTGTTTTTAATTTTTGGAACTTTTGCATCACAAAAGATTTTCGTAGTTCTTAGAACTGCCGGAAGGGTACCTCTATATTAACACCCTTCCTGCATTAGGAACTTATGGTTCTATCACATAAAGCTTTAGCATTAGTTTGTAGAACCTGAACCTGAAGGCTGGTGGTGGTGGGGGGGTTTAATTGGGGTGGTTCCTGCGGTGCGGTACCTTCACACTTGCTCTCGTCCGAGCGGTCCTGGCAGTTGATCTCGCCGTTGCAGCGCAGCGAGAGTTCCACACACTGCTTGCTGTCGCACTGGAACTCGTCGTCGGAACAGACGGGACAGTCCCGCTCGTCGCTCTCGTCGTCGCACTCGGCGTAACCGTCGCAGCGCCACGCCTGAGGGATGCAGTCCACCTCCCCCGACGTGCAGGTGAACTGCTCCGGGGAACAGCTGGGCGGCTCTGCGGACACAGGGCAAGGGTCAGCCACGGACGGGTCCATTAACCTGAACCGCAGCCTATCCCAGCACTTAGAGTCTAAAAGCTGGGGAAATACAACCCCAACTCACAGCTCAGCACTACGGCTGAAGTGCCCTTGGGAAAGGCGCCCAAGCCGAATTGCCCCCCAGGCCCCGTGCTCACTTTACTCAGTGTGTGTGTGTTTGTATCACTGCGCATTACAAACAGTTTGGGGAAGGCCTATAGTCCTTTAAAGCGATGGTTGGGTGACTTTGTTGTGGATGAATTGGGCAGGCCCTCATAGATCCCCGACGTCGACCCCGCGACCCTGTGTGATGTCATAACACGGTTAACTGAAGAGCCCCCATCAGAACTCGTTACCTCCACAGGCCAGCTCGTTTTGCAGGAGGACCAGATGGACGGGACAGGAGCAGCGGGTCGTCCCGTCTCCTTTCACGATGCATATGTGTGAGCAGCCGCCGTTGTCTGAGGTACACGGATGTTTATCTGGAACAGAACACACACACACACACACACACACACCCCGTTTAGACTCGGTCAGAAGTGGGGTGCATTTTTTAACTTAAAGGAACTTCTTATAGTTCCTAGAACTGCTGGAGAAAGGAGCCATACTTTAAACTAGGGCTGCAACAACGAATCGATAAAATTGATAAAAATCGATTATCCAAAGTATCGATAATGAATTTCCATTATCGATTCGTTGGGTCGCGCGATTTCCGCGTTCCTCGCGATGTCGCAACCGCTTACGTCACATGTAGCGCTTCAATAACGCTGGAAAAAAATAGCGGGTTAAACAGAACGAGGCGGAGTCTGCAAAACAAGTTGATAAATGTACAAATGAAACACAGCCAACGCTGAAACTAAAGAACGTGGAACAAGCAGCTCCGCGAACATGCGCAGCAGCACGGTGATGATACAGCTCCTGAAATAAACACTGATGAGGATGAAGCTGAACAGCAGATAAATCACTACAACATCCCGAGAGTGTTTAGTTTTTAAGTAAATCGTAACCCTGTGAGACCGGCAGAGCAGCGGCATGCTGTGTTTGGTTGTTAACTGGATAATAACAGCGATAGAGAACGTGTCTTAACGGCCGTTATACGAATACCCGTCCGTATGTCACGTCCTGTCCCGGGCGTCCCGGTTTATTTTTTAAAGTGAGGATATGTCCTGGTTTTTAGCGGAGCAATAGCAGCACGCGGGATTGACGCGCACACGCGCACGGCGGCTTTAAATGTCCCGGCACTGGGAGACTGCGCGCGGCGCCCCCCCCTCCCCCCCCGCTTTCAGACCGCGTCGAGACAAACAGGGGAAGCCTTGTACACGGTGTGCAAAGCAGCCATATGTCCCGGTGTCCAATTGAAATTTACAACAAGAGGTATTTTTTTTGTTAACTGGCTAATTTGTTAATTTATTTTTTTTTCCATAGCTGATTAATTCATTTGTTAATTATTTTTTTCCAATAGGCTACAGAACAGACAATATTTAGTTCATTACTGAAGGCAACTGAGTATCATGTGTTATTTGGAGTTGACTTTTGTTGTTAAGTGAGGGATGGTTAGATGATACATTATTTCTTTCATTGTGCTTTTCATTAATTACTGGAAATGTTAACTTAAACATTTTGAATAAAATTACTATTTATAATACTATACTATAGAATAATTTTACTGAAAAACATACATCTTTGGATAAAAGTGTCTGCTAAATGGTTAAATGTAAAGACATGGAATTTTTTTTTTTTTAATTTATCCGATTCATCGATTAATCGAAAAAATAATCGACCGATTAATCGATTATCAAAATAATCGTTAGTTGCAGCCCTACTTTAAACCCATAAACACCAGAGGAATTATTTTATAGTTCTTAGAACTGTTGGAGAATGCGACACTCATTTTGAAGGTTTTTCAACTTTAGGAACTATTAATAGTTCCTAGAACTGCTGAGGAACGTAGCTCATCCGTACAACCATAAACACTACATGAAATGTTTTAATAGTTCTTAGAACTGTTGGAGAAATCACCTTAATTTTCAAGGTTTTTTAACTTTAGGAACTATTAATAGTTCCTAGAACTGCTGAGGAACGTAGCTCATCCGTACAACCATAAACACTACATGAAATGTTTTAATAGTTCTTAGAACTGTTGGAGAAATCACCTTAATTTTCAAGGTTTTTTAACTTTAGGAACTATTAATAGTTTCTGGCGTTCCTGTCTGTAGAGCAGGGCTACTTTCTCCAGCAGTTTCATGAACTATAAAAAGTTCCTGAATTTAAAAACTTTGTGTTTTCTCTAACAGTTCTAAGAACTACGAAAACATTTATAGTTCCTAGAACTGCTGGGGAACGTAGCTCTACCATACAACCATAAACACTAGATGAAATGTTTTATAGTTCTTAGAACTGTTGGAGAAAGGACCTCGATTTTCAGAGGTTTTTCATCTTTAGGAACAATTAATAGTTCCTGGCGTTCCTGTCTGTAGAGCAGGGCTACTATAAAAAGTTCCTGAATTTAAAAACTTGAGAATATAGAGGCGTTTTCTCGAACAGTTCTAAGAACTAAAAACATTTATAGTTCCTAGAACTGCTGGAGAAAGGAGCCCTACTTTACAGCCATAAACACTAGATGGAATGTTTCATAGTTCTTAGTGCTGTTGGAGAAATCACCTTAACTTTCAAAGGTTTTTTTTAACTTTAGGAACTTTTAATAGTTCCTAAAAAAAGTTCCTAAATTAAAAAACTTCTCTAACAGTTCTAAGAACTACGGAAACATTTATAGTTCTTAGAACTATTGGAGATAGCACCTCTATTCTGGCAGGTTTTTAAACTTTAGGAACTCCGGAGTGGACGGCGCGTGTTGGTTTGGCCGATCATTGGGGGGGGGGGGGGGTCATGGGGGGGATGCGCGTTTCACCCGACGCTGCAGAACAGGCCCAGGTTGCCAAACGCAGCAGAAAGGAGAAGTAAACAGGAAGCGGCGCGGCGAGCTGGAGAGCCTTGTTTGAATTATGAAGATTTAAACGAGGGTCTTTAACGCTAATTAAAAAAGCAGACTTCAAAGCGCAGGGTCCTAAAGCCTGACCGTGTTTATATAAAACCCAGCTCGCTGTAAACATCTTAAACTAACGCAGCGGGTCGGCCGTGACGGTCACGCCCCTCGCCCTCACCCCGAGCCGATGTCACGGGAGAGCGGCATGAAAAACAGCACGGTCACAAAGATGGAAGGTTCACATAGTTCTTAGAACCACAAAAAAAAGTTCTCCCTCCACACACACATGGTTCCTTTAAGCAGCTTCACTGACAAATTAATAGACTTCGTAGTCTTCATAGACTTCCATTAATTCATTATCTTCCACTTTATCCTCTACTAGGGTCGGGGGGGGGGGGGGGGGGGGGGGGGGGGGGGGGGGGGGGGGGGGGGGGGGGGGGGGGGGAATGGGGGGGGGGGGGGGGGGGTTCCCCATGCCTATCCAGGGGAGAACATCAGGGGCGCTGGGCAGATACACCCAGGACAGGGGGCAATCTATCACTGGACACACACTCACTCACACACAGACACACTCTATATGGGGCAATTTGGAAAATTCTATTGACCTTGATCCACGTTTTTGGACTTTTGGAGGAAACCGGAGAACCCGGAGGAAACCCACGCAGACACGGGGAGAACATGCCAACCACTAAGCCACTGTGCCGCCCTGGATGGGTGAAATGAATTCTCCAAATTGCCCCATATAGAGTGGGTTTGTGTGTTTGTTTCGGGCGCCGGGCAGGACAGGAGGGGCAATCGATCAGTGGACACACACAGACACACTCAATAT
>JAFMOC010000346.1:192500-195000 GCA_019802505.1 Corydoras sp. C115 | reverse complement strand
CCTCATTTCGGGACGCCGGCCCTCACAGCGCACACGGCATTAAGGTGCATGCTGGGACGGAGCTGCACGATGGAGCATCCAACTGAGGAGATCTGTAAAGCGCTCATGTCACTAACACGGTGGAGCCACACGGTGGAGCGTCACTAAAGACGATGATGACTCCGCCCCCCCGACTGAAAACACTCGTCAGAACACAGTGAGACGACTCCGCCCACTCGCCTGAACACAGTGAGACGACTCTGCCCACTCGTCAGAACACAGTGAGACGACTCCGCCCACTCGTTAGAACACGGTGAGACGACTCCAGCCATGCAAGCTAAATACAGTAAGATGACTCCACCCACGCGAACTGAACATGCTGATAGGACTCCGCCCACAATCCTGAACACGGTAAGACTCTGCCAATGTGTGAACACAGTGTGATGACTCCACCCATGTGCTTGAACACAGTGAGACGACTCCGTCCACTCGTCTAAACACGGTGAGACGACTCCGCCCACACAAGCTAAATACAGTAAGATGACTCCACCCACGCGAGCTGAACACGGTGAGACGACTCCGCCCACGCGAGCGAACACGGTGAGACGACTCCGCCCACGCGAGCAAACACGGTGGATGACCGTATGATGACGAACACGGTGGATGACCGTACGGTGGATGGGCGTGGCCTCAAGGCGACTCACCGCTGCAGGTCTTGTTGTCGTCGTTGAGGGAGTAGTGAGCCGGACAGCCGCAGACGTAGCTGCTGATGGGCACCGCCAGGCACAGGTGCGAGCAGTGGCCGTTGGTGGAGGCGCAGGCGTTCCAGCCGCCCTGGCGGGACGAGTGGAAGACCAGGATGTCCATGACGTAATCGAGGTGTCCCTGGATGAGCGTGCGGTTCTGCCCGCTGGTCTTGTTGGCGCGCTCGATGCTGCGCTGGCTCCAGTCCGTCCAGTAGATGTAGTCCTGGTACTGCGTCAGGCCGAACGGGTGGGGCAGGTCATCTGCGATCACCTCGCGCTCCAATCCTGCAGAGGGGGAGGGGGAGGGGTTCAAACAGCTGAACTCTGATTGGCTGATTTGCTTCCAAGACAGTTTTAATATTCATGATATTTAAACTTAAGGAACTGATTCTTCCGATTAAATGATTCTTTAAATGACTCCAGAATTAAACCAACCTCCAGAAAAGAAACAATGTTGTGCACACACACACACACACACACACAAAGTGAAATGACTTTAAACAATTTACACACACACACACACACACACACACATAAGCATCAAATACAAACACACACACTAACACTAAGGTCACACACACACAATCATCGAATACACACAAACACACACAAGCATCGAATACACACAAACACTAAGGTCGCACACACACACACACACACACAAGCATCAAATATATACACAAACACACTAAGGTCACACACACAAGCATCAAATACACACACACTAACACTAAGGTTGTGTGCACACACACACACACACACACACACAAACATTAAAAACACACACAGACACACACACACACACACTAAGGTCATGCATGCGCACAAACATTAAGGTCACACACACAAGCATCAAATACACACACACAAATGTTGCCCACAAACACACACACACACACACAAAGGTCATGTAGACACATAAAACACACAAGTCGTACACACACGTCACACACACACACAGACGTCGCACACATGCATACATGCACACACACTTTGTACGCACACACAGATGTTGCATGCATGTGAACACACACAGACATCCAACATGCACGTGCACACACGCATCAAGTACACACACACAAAAGCACTGAAAACACACACAAATGTTGTGCACATGCACACACACACGTTTCACACATGAATGCACACACCCAGACACACACAAGCATCGAATATACACACACACACACACACACACACACTAAGGTCACACACACAAGCATCAAATACACACACACACACACACACACACACACACACACACACACACAAACACACACACCAACAGTAACGGTGTGCGCACACACACACACACACACACACACACACACACTAAGGTCATGCGCGCACACACATTAAGGTCACACACACAAGCATCAAATACACACACACACAAATGTTGCCCACAAACACACACACACACAAAGGTCATGCAGACACATCACACACACAGACATCCAACATGCACGCCCGACACATGCACACACACACACACAAACACAAATACACACATACACACACACAAAAGCACTGAAAACACACACGTTTCACACATGAATGCACACACACAGACACACACACATACACAGACACACACACACACACACACACACAGTGCAGAGCAGCAGTCTTACCGAGCATGTTGGAGGACTCGATGAGGGTGGTGTCGAGGTCGGTCCAGTACAGCCTCCTCTCGGCGTAGTCGATGGTCAGCCCGTTGGCTCGGCCCACGTTGGGTACCAGGGTGATGCGGCCGGTCCCGTCCATGGCGGCTC
>JAFMOC010000346.1:117500-187500 GCA_019802505.1 Corydoras sp. C115 | reverse complement strand
GTGAGCGGGCGTGGTACCTCGATCTCGTCGGTTTTGTCAGAGGAACCTCAGAGGAACCTGGGCGTGAGCGGGCGTGCTACCTCGATCTTGTGGGATTTGTCAGAGGAACCTCAGAGGAACCTTAGAGGAACCTCAGAGGAACCTGGGTGTGAGCGGGCGTGGTACCTCGATCTCGTCGGTTTTGTCAGAGGAACCTCAAAGGAACCTCAGAGGAACCTCAGAGGAACCTGGGCTTGAGCGGGCATGTTACCTCGATCTCGTCGGCTTTGTCAGAGGAACCTCAGAGGAACCTCAGAGGAACCTGAGCGTGAGCGGGCGTAGTACCTCGATCTTGTCGGTTTTGTCAGAGGAACCTCAGAGGAACCTTAGAGGAACCTCAGAGGAACCTGAGCGTGAGCGGGCGTGGTACCTCGATCTTGTCGGTTTTGGCGTCGCCCCAGTAGATCTTCTTCTCGCTGTAGTCCAGCGCCAGGCCGTTGGGCCACCCGAGGGAGCTGTTCACCATCACCACACGCTCCGTCCCGTCCAGCGTGGCGCGCTCGATCTTCGGAACCTCGCCCCAATCCGTCCAGTACATGTACCTGAGACAGAGACACACGCATGAGAGAACATACTACACCTCTAGGACCAGTCACTATGGGACGCAGGCGAAGAGAATGTTGCCTATGGGATGCGGGTGGGGGGGCGCTGAAAATGAGACGCGAGTGGAGGGACACACGAGATGCCTACGGGATACATGAGGAGGGACACATGAGGAGGGACACATGAGGAGGGACACATGAGGAGGGACACATGAGGAGGGACACATGAGGAGGGACACATGAGGAGGGACACTGCCTACGGGATGCAGGTGGAGGGACACACAAGAGGATGGAGACTGCCTAAAGGAGGAGAAACACCATCTTTGGGACACTGGAGGAGAGTTACTATCTATGGGACACAGGTGGAAAGACACTGCCTTTGGGACACAGGTGGAAGGACACATGAGGAGGGACACTGCCTACAGGATACAGGTGGAGGGACACAGGTGGAGGGACACTGCATATGGGACGCAGGTGGAGGGACAGTGCCTGCAGGAGGAGAAACACCATCTTTGGGACACTGGAGGAGGGTTACTGTCTATGGGACACAGGTGGAAGGACACATGATGAGAGACACTGCCTACAGGATACAGGTGGAGGGACACAGGTGGAGGGACACTGCCTACAGGACACAGGTGGAGGGACACAGGTGGAGGGACACATGATGAGAGACACTGCCTACAGGATACAGGTGGAGGGACACATGATGAGAGACACTGCCTACAGGATACAGGTGGAGGGACACAGGTGGAGGGACAAATGATGAGAGACACTGCCTACAGGATACAGGTGGAGGGACACAGGTGGAGGGACACATGATGAGAGACACTGCCTACAGGATACAGGAGGAGGGACACAGGTGGAGGGACACATGATGAGAGACACTGCCTACAGGATACAGGTGGAGGGACACAGGAGGAGGGACACAGGAGGAGGGACACAGGTGGAGGGACACAGGTGGAGGGACACAGGTGGAGGGACACAGGTGGAGGGACACAGGTGGAGGGACACTGCCTACAGGATACAGGTGGAGGGACACTGCCTTTGGGCCGCTGCACACTAATTTTCTTTACAGGGACAGCAAGGACAGAGCAGGGACAGAGCAGGGACGGAGAAGGGACGGAGAAGGGACGGAGAAGGGACAGAGAAGGGACGGAGAAGGGACGGAGAAGGGACGGAGAAGGGACGGAGAAGGGACGGAGCAGGGACGGAGAAGGGACGGAGAAGGGACGGAGAAGGGACGGAGCAGGGACGGAGAAGGGACGGAGAAGGGACAGAGAAGGGACAGAGAAGGGACGGAGCAGGGACAGAGAAGGGACGGAGAAGGGACGGAGAAGGGACAGAGAAGGGACGGAGAAGGGACGGAGAAGGGACGGAGCAGGGACGGAGCAGGGACGGAGAAGGGACGGAGAAGGGACGGAGAAGGGACGGAGAAGGGACGGAGCAGGGACGGAGAAGGGACGGAGAAGGGACGGAGCAGGGACGGAGAAGGGACGGAGAAGGGACGGAGAAGGGACGGAGAAGGGACAGAGCGACGTCCTCACCCGGACACCGGATCCAGGACGATGGCCCTGGGCTCGTCCAGGTCGTCTGAGATGAGGATCTTCCTCATGGTTCCGTTGAGACGCGTGACCTCGATGCGGTCCGTCCCCGTGTCGGTCCAGTACAGGTTGCGAGCGATCCAGTCCACGGCGATGCCGTCCGGGTGGCTGACCTGCGAGGTGACCAGCAGCTGGGCGTCGCCGCCGTCCAGCCGCGAGCGCCGGATGGCCTGCACCTCGTCGTCCGTCCAGTAGACGTGTCCGTCCACGGGGTCGTAGTCGATGGCGATGGCGTGCCGGATGTCCTCGGCGTGCAGCACCATGTCGGTGAAGTCCGGCGTGTCCAGCGAGATGCGCCGCAGGTCCGTCCGCCGGGCCAGGAGGAGGAGCTTCGTCGCTCCTGAGGAGAGAGTCGTTATGAGTCATGGATCTGACTCCTCTGAGTCACGAGGGAGTCGTTGGCACGTGCCGAGTGGCTCACCCGGACGACACGTCCTGTTGTCCTCGAGCAGCTGGACGCCGGTGGGACAGGCGCACTGATGGAACGGCTTGACGGGGGACAGCAGACAGAGGTGGGAACAGCCGCCGTTATTCAGAGAGCAGGAGCTCTGCACGTCTGCAACCAAAACACAGCGTTACCACGGCAACCCCACAACACTGAGGAGTCAACGCCGCGAGTCGGCGCGAGTCAACGGCACGCGATTCGGTTTGAGTCAACAGTACGCGATTCGGTTTGAGTCAACGGCATGCGATTCGGTTCGAGTCAACCGCACGCGATTCGGTTTGAGTCAACGGCACGCGATTCGGTTCGAGTCAACAGTACGCGATTCGGTTTGAGTCAACGGCATGCGATTCAGTTCGAGTCAACAGTACGCGATTCGGTTCGAGTCAACGGCACGCGATTCGGTTTGAGTCAACGGCACGCGATTCGGTTCGAGTCAACCGCACGCGATTCGGTTCGAGTCAACGGTACGTGAGTCATGTCAACAACACACTAACTGAATCAACGGGGCACGATTCGGTTCGAGTCAACAACACGTTAACTGAATCAACAGACACGAGTCGGTTTGAGTCATCGGTGCGCGATTCAAGTCAATGGTACGTGAGTCGAGTCAACAACACACTAACTGAATCAATGGGCACGATTCGGTTTGAGTCAACCACACGCTAACTGAATCAACGGACACGATTCGGTTTGAGTCATCGGTGCGTGATTCGGTTCGAGTCAACGTTACATGAGTCGTGTCAACAACACACTAATGAATCAACGGATACGATTCAGCTCGAGTCATCTGTTCCTGATTCAAGTCAATGGTACGCGAGTCGTGTCAACAACAAGTTAACTGAATAAACGGACACGATTCGGTTTGAGTCATCGGTTCCTGATTCAAGTCAACGGTACGCGAGTCGTGTCAACAACACACTAATGAATCAACGGATACGATTCAGCTCGAGTCATCTGTTCCTGATTCAAGTCAACGGTACGCGAGTTGTGTCAACAACACACTAACTGAATCAATGGGCACAATTCGGTTCGAATCAACGGCACGCGATTCGGTTCAAGTCAACGGCACGCGAGTCGTGTCAACAACACACTAATGAATCACGGTGCACGATTCCATTCGAGTCAATGGTACGTGAGTCGTGTCAACCACACGCTGACTGAATCAATGAACACGATTCGGTTTGAGTCATCGGTGCACGATTCGGTTCGAGTCAAAGGTACATGAGTCGTGTCAACAACACGCTAACTGAATCAACGGACACGGTTCGGTTTGAGTCATCGGTACGTGATTGAAGTCAACGGTACGGTACGGTACGTGAGTTGAGTCAACAACACACTAACTGAATCAACTGCACGCGATTCGGTTTGCGTCAACGGCACATTATTGGTCTCAACACGCTAATTGAATCAAAGATACATGACTCGTTGAATGGCACGTGCTTCGTGTTAACACATTAATTAAATCAGCAACGAGTGATTTGAGTAAACGGCACATGATTCGTGTCAACAGGTGAACTGAATCAACGGCATGTGATTCTTATAAATAGAACTTGATTTATATCAACAACACATTAATTGAATCAACGGCACATGATTCGTTTAAAACGATTAATTGAATCAACGGCGTGTGATTCATATAGCTGATGTTCACTGAATCAATGGCACGTGATTCGGTTTGAGTCAGCGGTGTGTAAACTGAGAACAGCTCGCGTTTTAAATCATGGCAGGAAGTGACCTTCCCTAAACTGTTACCACAACATCAGCAGCAGAGGCTGATCTGAACGGTCCTGATCCGGACCTCCTGATTGGTCAGAACATCAGCAGAGGCAGATCTGAACGGTCCTGATCCTGACCTCCTGATTGGTCAGAACAAAGCTCCTCTGAAGTCGTTCCGGAAACGTCCTCAGGTTCTGCTGATTAAAACGTAAGTGCAGGGATAGGCCCCGGAGCGGGCGGGCGGAACAGAAGCTTCACTGTGCAGCCATGATGAAGAGAGACACTCATCCTCATCATCCTCATCCTTAGTGCAGCACAGAGGCAGTACCCCAAACAACCACCGGGGGCTCTGTGCACTGTTCCCAGCACAAACGAAACGAGTCATTCTGACTCACTGAATCAACAAACTGACTCACTGAATCAACAAACTGACTCCTTAATGGTCACTGTAATTAAAAGAGACGTGGGGGGGCGTTCTCTTATTTACTTTGCCCATGCTCCCTCACATGACCTCATTAACCAATCATCATCATCATCATCATCATCACTAATTAATACCACACTGAGTCTCCACATGAATCAATTTACATGAGTCTCCACTTGAGTCGTTTAACACGCGTCTGCACATGATTCGTTTACCGCACGTCTCCACGCGAGTCGTTTACAGCGAGTCTAAGTGATTCACTTACAGAACGTCTTCACTCGAGTCGTTTAAAACGCATCTCTACTTGAGTCATTTAAAACAGGATTGTATGTGATTCGTTTACCGCACGTCTCCATGTGAGTCGTTTACCGCACGTCTCTACTCAAGTAATTTTAAACGTGTCTCCACTCGAGTCGTTTTAAACGCGTCTCTACTCAAGTCGTTTTAAACGCGCATTACAAGTGATTCGTTTTAAGTGAGTCTATACGGGATTCTTTTTATATGATTCTTTTACGTCATTCATGTCGCGTGAGACCGTAGACGCGTTCCATGCGATTTCTTTCACATGAATCTTTACGCGATTTATTTTTACGGGTGTCGCGCGATTCACTCATTAACCGCAATTCATTCCATGCGAGTCTGTAAGCGATTCGATTCATGCAACTCACTTCGTGTGAATCGTTCGATGTGATTCCGTCCTACATGATTCAGTTTCACGTGATTCCGTCCTACATGATTCAGTTTCATGTGATTCCGTCCTACATGATTCAGTTTCACGTGATTCCGTCCTACATGATTCAGTTTCACGTGATTCCGTCCTACATGATTCAGTTTCATGTGATTCCGTCCTACATGATTCAGTTTCACGTGATTCCGTCCTACATGATTCAGTTTCATGTGATTCCGTCCTACATGATTCAGTTTCATGTGATTCCGTCCTACATGATTCAGTTTCACGTGATTCCGTCCTACATGATTCAGTTTCACGTGGCATCATCATGTATTCCGTCCTACATGATTCAGTTTCACGTGATTCCGTCCTACATGATTCAGTTTCACGTGATTCCGTCCTACATGATTCAGTTTCATGTGATTCCGTCCTACATGATTCAGTTTCACGTGATTCCGTCCTACATGATTCAGTTTCATGTGATTCCGTCCTACATGATTCAGTTTCATGTGATTCCGTCCTACATGATTCAGTTTCATGTGATTCCGTCCTACATGATTCAGTTTCATGTGATTCCGTCCTACCTGATTGGTTGGAGGCGAGTCTGTGGGTCTGCGCAGCGTTACCTGTGGGTTGTCTGTTCTGGCTGAAGACGTGGATGTCCATGGGTGAGAAGATCTTGGAGTGGACCTCCTGCCGCTCGTCCCCCGTGTCCTTCTGGCAGGAGTGGATGGAGTGAGTGTTCCAGTCCGTCCAGAAGAGCGTCTCCTCATACAGCGTCAGAGCGAAGGGGTGCGGCAGAGAACCCTTCACCACAGGCTCCCTGAAAACGAGACGACCGCTAAGAACCTCACAAACACCTCACACACACCTCACAACCTCACACACACCTCACAACCTCACACACACACCTCACACACACCTCACAACCTCACACACACCTCACAACCTCACACACAACTCACAACCTCACACACACACCTCACACACACCTCACAACCTCACACACACCTCACAACCTCACACACACCTCACAACCTCACACACACCTCACAACCTCACACACACACCTCACACACACCTCACAACCTCACACACACCTCACAACCTCACACACACCTCACAACCTCACACACACCTCACACACCTCACACACAAACCTCACAACCTCACACACAAACCTCACAACCTCACACACACCTCACACACAAACCTCACAACCTCACACACCCCTCAGCACCTCACACACACCCCTCAGCATCTCACACACACCCCTCAGCACCTCACACACACCCCTCAGCATCTCACACACACCCCTCAGCATCTCACACACACCCCTCAGCACCTCACACACCCCTCAGCACCTCACACACACCCCTCAGCATCTCACACACACCCCTCAGCACCTCACACACACCCCTCAGCACCTCACACACCCCTCAGCATCTCACACACACCCCTCAGCACCTCACACACACCCCTCAGCATCTCACACACACCCCTCAGCACCTCACACACACCCCTCAGCATCTCACACACACCCCTCAGCATCTCACACACACCCCTCAGCATCTCACACACACCCCTCAGCATCTCTCACACACCCCTCAGCATCTCTCACACACCCCTCAGCATCTCACACACCCCTCAGAACCTCACACACACACCTCAGAACCTCACACACACACCTCAGAACCTCACACACACACCTCAGAACCTCACACACACCTCAGAACCTTACACACACACCTCAGAACCTCACACACACACCTCAGAACCTCACACACAAACCTCACAACCTCACACACAAACCTCACAACCTCACACACACACACACCTCACAGCACCTTACACACACCTCACAGCACCTTACACACACCTCACAGCACCTTACACACACCTCACAGCACCTTACACACACCCCTCAGCACCTCACACACACCTCAGAACCTCACACACACCTCAGAACCTCAGAACCTCACACACACCCCTCAGAACCTCACACACACCCCTCAGAACCTCACACACACACCTCAGAACCTCACACACAAACCTCACAACCTCACACACACACACACCTCACAGCACCTTACACACACCTCACAGCACCTTACACACACCTCACAGCACCTTACACACCCCTCAGCACCTCACACACACCTCAGAACCTCACACACACCTCAGAACCTCAGAACCTCACACACACCCCTCAGAACCTCACACACACCCCTCAGAACCTCACACACACCCCTCAGAACCTCACACACACCCCTCAGAACCTCACACACACCCCTCAGAACCTCACACACACCCCTCAGAACCTCACACACACCCCTCAGAACCTCACACACACACCTCAGCATCTCTCACACACCCCTCAGCATCTCACACACACCCTCAGAACCTCACACACCCCTCACACACCTCAGAACCTCACACACACCACCTCAGAACCTCACACACACACCTCAGAACCTCACACACACACCTCAGAACCTCACACACACCTCACCTTACACACACACCTCAGAACCTCACACACACACCTCAGAACCTCACACACACACCTCAGAACCTCACACACAAACCTCACAACCTCACACACACACACACCTCACAGCACCTTACACACACCTCACAGCACCTTACACACACCTCAGAACCTCACACACACCCCTCAGAACCTCACACACACCCTCAGAACCTCACACACACACACCCTCAGAACCTCACACACACCCCTCAGAACCTCACACACACCCCTCAGAACCTCACACACACACACCTCAGAACCTCACACACACACCTCACCTCACACCCTCACACACATGGTGTCACACCTCAGAACCTCACACACACACCTCAGAACCTCACACACACACACCTCAGAACCTCACACACACACCTCAGAACCTCACACACACACCTCAGAACCTCACACACACACCTCAGAACCTCACACACACACCTCAGAACCTCACACACACCTCAGAACCTCACACACACCTCAGAACCTCACACACACCCCTCAGAACCTCACCTCACACACACCCCTCAGAACCCTCACCCACACACACCTCACCTCACATCCAGCACCTCAGAACCTCACACACACACCCCTCAGAACCTCACACACACCCCTCAGAACCTCACACACAACTCAGAACCTCACACACCCCTCAGAACCTCAGACCAGTTTGAACACGGTCATGTGACCTACCTGTCCGTCCCGTCCAGGTTGGAGCGATGGATGAAGCTGTGCTTGGCGTCGGCCCAGTAGAGCTTCTGCTGGCCGTAGTCCAAGGTCAGCCCGTTGGGCCAGTAGATGTCCTTGTCGATGATGATGGCCCGGTTGGTGCCGTCCATACCCGCCCTCTCGATCTTCGGGATCTCGCCCCAGTCCGTCCAGTACAGGTACCTGTGGGAAACGCCCAGTAAAGCATGGTTGGTGGTCTGTGGGCTGCACCCAACACCCCCCCTTCCCCCGCAGCGCTCCCTGCTGGTGGCAGCCCGTCATCAGTCCGATCCCGCGACCCCAGTCAGGTGGCGGATCTGGACTCAGTCGCCCGTCACGTTCCTGACCGCGGGCGGTGCGATCATTACGGCTTAACGAGACCTGCACACGCTCGTTAACCCTCATTACGGAACCCGCAGAACCGCATTACCACGTTACCACAGCAACGGCGTCACCACAGCTCATGACATTACGCCGGACAGGAATGCGGCCGCTTGTTAAAGACATGTTCTGCATCAGTACCAGCTACCGTCCCCTCCCCCGGGCAAAGTGGGTGTGGCCTTGGAGTTATGACCGATCAACCTGCTCCAGGGTCGGTCCTCTAACCACGGAGACTCACCCCCCCCCCCCACCCCATGGAAGGAGGGACTACAGGTGTGGAAGCTATTAATCTGAAGGTTGGGGGTTCAAAGCCCACTGAAGTAACCACCGCTTTAGAGGGGCAGGATTCACCCCCCCCCCTCCACCCACCCACCCACCAGTGCCTGACCTCACGGTTACCTCCCATTAAAACAGTAGAGGTCTTAAAAAGCCCCGGGGGTATGTAGGTACATTTACATAAGCCTAGAGTGACCAAAACAAATAGTTAGACGTCTGAAGAACACCCCACCCCGCACCACCACCTCCACCCCGCACCCCCCCCCCCCCCCCCCCCCCATCACCTCCACCCTCACAGACACACGATTGTTTAGTCTGGAACCGCACGCATTACAGACTAATCACATTCATTCTACATGACAGTTCCATCTGGAATGATTTAAAGCAACCTGCACACATGTACCTACCCCACCCCCCCACCCCCCTTACCCCTCCACCCCGTCTGACTCGCTCACCCTCCGGGGTACAAAAAAAAAATGGGTGCTACAACCAGTTTTCACCAAAAACGGTCCACTGCAGAATTAAACATGAGGGTCGGTCCAGCTGAAGACCTATGAGGTCAGGAGGTCACGCCGAGGTTCGGCACTGACACGGCCCACGGTACGAGCTCGGTGCATCAGAACGAGGGTGTACGGGGTTGTTTAGGGTGGCTCTTTTTAATTACATTTGTATGTTTATTTGGGGACATTCACGAAGCTGTCGTCATGGTGACGTGATGCGAGAGGCCGGGGGGGTGGACAGGGTCGTGGTCATGGGCGTCGTCACCGGTACCGCCTCAGGACGCGGCGCAACACTCACAGAGCGACCGCAAAACGCATCATCATCACTACAGACAATCCTCCAATCAGATCGCGCAGGCAAACAAACAACCAGGCCGGGGGTTTTGGGAGGGGTGAAAGGTCGAGGCGGCGAAAAAAAGGAAACGCAATCATAAATCAATGCAGGGAGCGCTGACCTTTCACCTTTACTGATGCAGGGAGTCATCATGGACACATCAGGGAACGCTCGGGGACTCGGACGACGGGTCACGGGTTAAAGAACCCGGAAAACGGGAGCCGGTGGCCGTCGAGGCTCTCGAGCCGCCTCGTGAGAAGGACGAACGCAAACACAGAGACGTAATTCTGAGGCGCAGCGCACGGGGGGGGGGGGGGGGGGCAGCAGAACGTCGCGGGGCAACCGAGAGACACAAACAGGACTCTGAGGGTCGTTAAGAGTCTGAACGGAACCGAGTAATGTTCTCCATCACCTGGACGGAGCAGAGCGAGAGCGCGCCCCGATGGAAACCTGGCTCGGACGCCGCAGGAGCGGAACATCAGGCAATCAGTGCAACATTCCATTACGGAACCAAACCATTACAACACACACACACACACACAAAACACCGGCAATGACGTGACCACGCCCCTCGTCTGCCCTCATCATGGCAGATGACTCTTGAACGTTCTAATCAGGGTTCTCTGAAGTTCCAATCATCCACGTGGCATCAAGTCAACTCCACTGCATCTCCGATTAGTGTCCCTCAACCTCCCCCCCCCCCCCCCCCGAATTAAAGAAATCCTGTCGCCTTGGTAACGCACTTCCATTAAAACCAATAGTTTGGTTCTCCATAGTTGTTCTGTATTAAAACACATCGACTTTTACGTTAGTTAGTTAGTTAGTTAACAGTACCCACTAGGTTAAAACCAGCTCTAGCACTACTTCAGTGAAGTGGGAGGAGCCTCTGCGTTCTGTTTCTGTTGAACGGAAGGTTGTGAACCGATAAACCGACCCCCCCCCCCCCCCCCCGCGCTTATTAAACCCGGTGCCATCGGATTGTTATGAATCTCACGTTCCTTTATGTTCTGTTTTGATGACGTTCTGCGAGTCCTCCGGCGGACAGAGACCCAAAGGACGTCCTGCTGAGGCTACACCCGCCTGCGTGTGTGTGTGTGAGGAGGTTTTGGTCGAGAACCTGAGGAATGGAGTGAAACTGGAACGTGATGGGGTTTGAATCCACGCTGCGCCCTGCGGCGCGTCGCCTCGGCTCGGCTGAGGACGGGTCCAGACGGTGTGGTTCAGGGTGTCCATGAGGAGGACATGTCCCCGCACGCAACGCTCCGTCATTACAGGCTTTTAAGGAAACGCAACAAGCTGATAATAAAGACAAGGTCAATAAATGCCTCACTAATACAAGTGAATTAGCATGGGTGGGGTAGATGGGGGGGGGCGAGAACAGAGGGCGAGAAGACAAAGACAGAAAACACAGAGGGTGTGTATGAGAGAGAGAGAGAGAGAGACCTCCCCGTGACACCCCACCCACAGCTGGTCCTGCACTCTCCTGGAAAGTTCCCACCCACACAGCCCACCGTCCGTGAGGTCAGACCCTGATGGAGGATAAGAGGGCGGGGCTTACAACCACCGTCAATCTAGTCACCTCATCAATAGTATTTAATGGAGTTCACAACAAAAGGGCCTTCCCCAAACTGTTTGCACAGGGTTATATGCAGAGGTGGATCAGTATTTGGTTTTATCTGAACGGGACACCAGAAGGTCCAGACTGCACCCATCCGATATGAGCGAGCGCCACAACACCCGAATCCACCGGGACGTGTCCCAGTACTTTTGCTGAGGTGAATCAGTATTCAGTATGCGGTAGGGACGCAGTATGCAGTATTCAGTAGAGATGCAGTATGCAGTATTCGGTAGGAATGCAGTATTCAGTAGGGATGCAGTATGTAGTATTCAGTATGGATGCAGTATGCAGTAGTCAGTACGGCCACAGTATTCAGTATACAGTATTCAGTAGGGCTGCAGTATTCAGTAGGGATGCAGCATTCAGTATGCAGTATTCAGTAGGGATGCAGTATTTAGTATGCAGTATTCAGTAGGGCCACAGTATTCAGTAGGGATGCAGTATGTAGTATTCAGTAGGGATGCAGTATGAAGTATACAGTAGGGATGCAGTATGCAGTATTCAGTATACAGTATTCAGTAGGGCTGCAGTATTCAGTAGGGATGCAGCATTCAGTATGCAGTATTCAGTAGGGCCACAGTATTCAGTAGGGATGCAGTATGTAGTATTCAGTAGGGATGCAGTATGAAGTATTCAGTAGGGATGCAGTATGCAGTATTCAGTATACAGTAGGGATGCAGAATTTAGTATGCAGTATTCAGTAGGGCTGCAGAATTCAGTATGCAGTATTCAGTAGGGATACAGTATTCAGTAGGGCTGCAGAATTCAGTATGCAGTATTCAGTAGGGATGCAGTATTCAGTATGCAGCATTCAGTAGTCAGTAGGGACACAGTATGTAGTGGACATTCAGTAGGGATGCAGTATGTAGTATTCAGAAGGGCTGCAGTATTCAGTATGCAATATTCAGTATGCAGTATTTCAGTATGCAGTAGGCTGCAGCCAGGTCGTGTCCCGATAGTCGTGTCCCGGTTCTAAGCTGCGTGATGTCTCCGTTGTCCTGACGGAGGACGGATCGGAGCTGAAAGCTGATCTGCAGAGTAAACAAAGCCATGTCCCTCTCAGTCTCACTGAAGCGTTAAATATCAGCTGTCACCATGGAGACCAAAATAAACACATGGGCTGAATCCTGCCCCATCAATAACAGAGGGGCTCACACTCACAGCTGTGTGTTCATCCTGATCATTCCCTCTGTCCTCTGTCTCACCGTCTCAGGGTCTCGTCTTAGTCTTTATCCATGTGTTTCTGTTTATTTCTTTAAAGCTAAACAGCAAACGGTCTTCAATTCAGCTTCACTAACCCCAAACCGGCAGCAGCGGCTAGAAGAACCTCCCTCTAACAACCCTGAGCGTCCCGCGGGTGGACGGCGGTCCTTAATGTGGACTCTTTATTAATGGGACATTAATGGGAGAGGATCACACCCCATGCCAATCCAGGGGAGAGCGTTTCGGGCGCTGGGCAGATACACCCAAGACAGGGGGGCAATCTATCACTGGACACACAATCACACAGACATACACACTCTATATGGGGCAATTTGGAGTAGTCAATTGACCTTGATCCATGTTTTTGGACTGTGGGAGGAAACCGGAGAACCCGGAGGAAACCCACGTGGACTCTGGGAGGACATGAAAACTCCACCCAGATGGGGATTCGAACCGGGAATCCCTAGTGCTGAGAGGAGAACATGCTAAACCATTAAGCCACCAATGGGGTCAACCAAGTATCTCCAAACTACCCAACAACTGGAAGGTGGACATCAGGAGTCTGTGGGTGGGGGTGAGTGGAGACGGGTGTGGTATCTCTCCCCACTTTAGGTTCTGGCCCCCTCCCTAATCATGGTCCTCACGTTAACACCATCACACAGTGACTCTGCAGGACTTAGAGACTCAGAGTCCAACATCGGTGTCTGACCTCAAGAGATGTTCTCTTTGGATGTAAAGAGGAACCGGCGTAGTTCCTCTTTACATACGATTTAACGTGTAGGTGTCCTGACACTGGGTACTCCTGCATGTGTCCTGATGGAGGACCCATCAGAACCTCAGACGGCATGGTACCGGCCTCTCCGTGTAGAATATTAGCCGACCCATAATCTCACGAGTCAGCAAACACAAGGCTGGGAACCTTCAGCTCGAGTGATCCGCGGTACAAGAGGCGCATTGTGCCTGAAACCTGAGCGGCTCCGCGGCGGGTGGAGGTGGGCGGAGGCGGGCGGCACCATTGCTTCCAGATTGGATTGAGTGCGGTGGATCCGGTTCCCGGTCCTCGGTTCGTGCAGCTGGGTGACGGAACCATTCACACTCCGGTGGAAGAAACCAGTTCAGAAATACAAAGACTATCAGGTTCCCTCTGAGAACACGACGGAACCTGAAGACAAGAGGAACCCAGACTCTGGACTTTTAGAACTTTGGTTGTGTCCTACAATAATCCCTCCATGGTAACAGTTGCCATGACTACGATAATCCCTCCATGGTAACAGTTGCCATGACTACAATAAAACCTACTTAGTAAAAGATGCCATGACAACAAATATCCCCTTAGTAACAGTTGCCATGACTACAATAATCCCTCCATGGTAACAGTTGCCACGACTACAATAATCCCTCCATGGTAACAGTTGCCACGACTACAATTATCCCTCCATGGTAACAGTTGCCACGACTACAATTATCCCTCCATGGTAACAGTTGCCACGATTACAATAAACCCTCCTTGGTAACAGTTGCCACAACTACAATAATCCCTCCATGGTAACAGTTGCAATGACTACAATAAAACCTACTTAGTAAAAGATGCCACAACTACAAAAATACCCCTTCTTAGTAACAGTTGCCATGACTACAATAAACCCTCCTTGGTAACAGTTGCCACAACTACAATAATCCCTCCATGGTAACAGTTGCAATGACTATAATAAAACCTACTTATTAACAGTTGCCATGACTACAATAAACTCTCCTTGGTAACAGTTTCCATGACTACAATAATCCCTCCTTAGTAACAGTTGCCATGACTACTATAATACCTACTTAGTAACAGTTGCCATGACTACAATAATCCCTCCATGGTAACAGTTGCCATGACTACAATAATCCCTCCATGGTAACAGTTGCCATGACTACAATAATCCCTCCATGGTAACAGTTGCCACGACTATAATAATCCCTCCATGGTAACAGTTGCCACGATTACAATAAACCCTCCTTGGTAACAGTTGCCACAACTACAATAATCCCTCCATGGTAACAGTTGCAATGACTACAATAAACCTACTTAGTAAAAGATGCCACAACTACAAAAATACCCCTTCTTAGTAACAGTTGCCATGACTACAATAATCCCTCCATGGTAACAGTTGCAATGACTATAATAAAACCTACTTATTAACAGTTGCCACAACTACAATAATCCCTCCTTAGTAACAGTTGCCATGACTACAATAAACCCTCCTTGGTAACAGTTGCCATGACTACAATAATCCCTCCTTAGTAACAGTTGCCATGCCTACAATAATCCCTCCTTAGTAACAGTTGCCATGACTACTATAATACCTACTTAGTAACAGTTGCCATGACTACAATAATCCCTCCATGGTAACAGTTGCCATGACTACAAAAAAACCTACTTAGTAAAAGATGCCACAACTACAAAAATCCCTACTTAGTAACAGTTGCCATGACTACAATAAACCCTCCTTGGTAACAGTTGCCAAGACAACTATAATACCTACTGAATAACAGTTGCCGCAACTTCTACAATCCCTCTACAGTAACAGTTAGTAGCGATTAGTAGGCATTATTCAGGTGGTGGATGATTCAGAGCGCTGCAGTGACACTGATGTAAACCTCAAACACATCCACCTCACTCCTCCACCTGAACCAGCGGCTGAAATCTGCTGCTCGAGCACTTTGTGTTGATCATCCTTTGATCCTCCATCAGGACGTTGATGGACATTTATGGTGGTGGTGACGACGTGCTTAAATGAATGCCGTCGTGTGTTATGCAGATACAAACACACCACCACACCACACCAGTGCTGAGAATGTTCCACCACCCATATATTACCTGCTCTGTGTGGGGGAGGGGGGGGTCTAAACATCGGAGTATCCATGGAAACAGATATTTTTAAAAAGTTTATTTCGCTAAAACTCAGAGAGAGTGTCCCGTTTCTTACGGACCTCCCAAACGGCAGCCGGTTCGGTAACCCTGTACGCCTCCATGCATTTAGAGCACTCTCACGCGAGTGCACGCGCGAGAGGCCGGGCACGAAACCCCCAGAAAGTTGAGGAGCGAGTACACGGCTGCATGCAGGGGGGCAAGCTGCGGGCCAGGAGGATCAAACAAACGGCACACGTGTGAGCCAGACACCCGCTGAGAGCCATTAACACGGCATCCACCCCCCCACCGCCCGCCGTCACACTGTGCCGGAGAGTGTTTGCTCACTCTCACTTTCGTGTTGCCCCTCGCTCGTCATGCCCCTCGCTCTGTTAAACATCCTGCAGGACCGCAGCGCCCCACAGCCTGATGGTTAACCACCCCCGCTCCTCCGGGAACCCATTCGGACACCAGAAAGAGCCCCCGACACAGTCACAGCCCATCCCCCCACCCCCCGTCTCTACCCCCATCTCCTTGTTTTAAAGAAATTCCATTACAATGAAACCTGAAAACCAAGAAACCTGGCTGTAAACCGAGACAACTACATCTCCCACAATGCACTGCGAAGGAGGCCTTCATCACCTGTATCGGTGACCAGTGTCCGTTTAAATAAGATGGCGTCTCAGGAGTGTAGATGGGATTTGTAGTCCATCTGTCCCTGTACGTCAGCACTGTGATGACACCGATGTGGTGGTGCCTCCTGACTTTACTGCAATCACTCATGAACGACGGTTGCCACAACTACAACAATCCCTCCTAAATGCTGGTTGCCAAGCCTCCAACAATTCCATTCGTGAACATGTTGCCACGCCTGCTACAATCCCTCAAATAAATCCTCAAATAAAGGTTGCCACAACTACAGGACCGTCATAGAAAAGGTACTACTTCGGTGGTGGATGATTCTCAGCGCTGCAGTGACACAGACGTGGTGGTGCGTTCGTGTGTTTGGTATAGGTGGGAGTTTTAAACACTGTGCACTGTATGGGACACCTCCACCTCATTGCTCCACCATGAAGATGTAAAAAAAAGTTTATAGTCCACCACCTTAACCAGTATACTCGCAGTAGTGCAGAAGGAGAACCGTTTCCTCTGCTGACTGTATAATGCTAATTATAATTATACGCGTTTCTAAACTTTACACGTTGTTTACCACCTAACGTCGACCGTGGCCCACGCCGCCGAGGAGCCCGCACGCCGAACACGACAGGAATTCGGACTGCGGGAGGTTCGACGTTCCGCTCGACGAGGCCTCCCAGTCATAATTAGTGGATCCGCGTCAGAGCCGTTCGCTGGGTGAGGAAGTCAGACGGCGTGCAGATACCACCGTGGGGGGGGGGGGCGTCTGGACGGTAACGGGAACCGCTCACCAAAAAACGCGAAGAGAAGAGAAGCATCTCCACCGGCGGCGCAGCCGGAGAACAATAGAGCTTTGTGAGGAACACGCAGCCAATAAAAGGGTATTTTGGGAAACAAAAGCAGGTGGAATGGAGCGGGGGTGGAGGGGTGGGGGTGGGGGCATTACGTCCGTGAGGGCAGAAGTAAATAAACCAGTTTGAACAAAATGGACGGCGACTGAAGCGAGGCGGGAGCTGCGTTCACATCATCCCGCCGTGAGCGAGCGCAACCAGAGGCCCGGATCGATACGCCGGCTCATGAATAATTAACGCCGTGCGGTCACATGACCACGGTGCTTCAGAGAACAGGAGGAAGGGAAGAGGTCTGTTAGGCATTTCATCAGGACACTCACAGAGCATTATTAGTATTTAGGTGGTAGATCAATCTTAGTACTACAGGGGTGTTTAATGCGGTGGTGGTGCAGGTACACGTGGATCGGACTTCGCAGTGCTGCTGGAGCTGAGAATCATTCATTCATTCCATTCATTCATTATCTTCCTGCTTTATCCTCTATTAGGGTCGCAGGGGGGGGGGTTCCCCATGCCCATTCAGGGGAGAACGGTTCGGGGCGCTGGGCAGATACACCCAGGACAGGGGGGCAATCTATCACTGGACACACACTCACTCACACAGACATACACACTCTATATGGGGCAAATTTGGAGAACTCAATTGACTTGATCCATGTTTTTGGACTGCGGGAGGAAACCGGAGAACCCGGAGGAGACCCACGCGGACACGGGGAGATCATGGAGACTCCACCCAGATGGGGATTCGAACCGGGAATCCCCAGTGCTGAGAGGAGAACATGCCAAACCATTAAGCCTCCGTGCCGCCGCTGAGAATCATCCCCCACACACAAATACATTCAGGCACCGGCAGCCTGTAGGTGGCGCCCCGTGGGCACCACTGCACTGAGAATGATCCTCCACCCTAATCATACCTGCCCCGCTGACAAGGTAGAAACAGATGGACTACAAGCTGTGATTGTAGAACTACAAAGTCCATCTACACCTTCAGTGGAGCTGACCGTATGGACGAGTCGAATTCAGGAGACGTCTCTAATAAAGTGGCCGGTGAGGTTGGAACAGCGTTCTGACATCACAGCGGTCACGTGACGCCCCCACACACACACACACACACACACACACACACACACACACACACACACACACACACACACACATACATACATACACACACACACACACACACACACACACACCTGTGAGATTGAAGGAACCTTTGTAGTTCCGGCGGCACTTTCGCGCGCATTCGCACTTTATTTCTCGCGCTGAAGCCGCTGCGAAAAACCCAAAACAAAAGGTGAGTGAGGGCGGGGGGGGGGGGGGTCTTTTGTACAACGTGTTCCCCTTTCACGCGATCTGAAGCGCTGGGTTTTATTTAAACACTAATGAATAGATTAACAGCGGCGCCGGCCTTTTATCTGCACACTCGCCAATTAAGATGCAAATGCACCGCACACTTTAGAGATGAGGAGAGAGAGAGAGAGAGAGAGAGAGAGAGAGAGAGAGAGAGAGAGAGAGAGAGCACACATGAGGGCGCCGGGTGATGTGATGATGTCACAGGGTTACGGCTTCATGGCCAACGAGCTCCGGCTCTCGCTGAAACCGAGAGGTCTGTTATACCGCGAGCGTTCAACTCTCTCTCTCTCACGCTCGCATTCACTCTCAGCACACACTCAATCGCTATCTCTCTCATTCTCTGTGCTTGCACACACTCTCTCTCTCTCTCTCTCTCTCTCTCCCTCATGCACGCTCGCACTCACAATCGCAATCTCTCTCTCACATGTACACTCGCACTCACTCACTCTCTCTCACACACACTTAATCGCTATCTCTCTCTCACATGTACACTCGCACTCACTCACTCTCTCACACACACTTAATCGCTCTTGCTCTCTCACATGTACACTCACATGCACACTCAATCTCTCTCTCTCACACATGCACGCACACATCACTCACTTACACACTGAATCGCTCTCTTTCTTTCTTTCTCTCTCTCTCTCACATGCACGCTCGCACTCACTCTCTGCACACACACTCTCTCTCTCTCTCGCGCGCGCTCACACATGCATGTGCGCACTCTCTCTCACTCTCTGCACATGCACACACTCTCTCACATGCACGCTCGCACTCTCTCTCAAGCTCCGCACACACACTCAACCGCTCTCTCTCTCTCTCTCTTTCACACTCGCACTCACTCTCTACACACACTCAATCTCTCTCTCTCTCTCTCACATGCACACTCGCACTCACTCTCTGCACACACACTCAATCTCTCTCTCTCTCTCTCTCTCACATGCACACTCGCACTCACTCTCTGCACACACACTCAATCTCTCTCTCTCCCTCTCTCTCTCACATGCACACACGCACTCACTCTCTGCACACACACTCAATCTCTCTCTCTCTCTCTTTCTCACATGCACGCTCGCACTCACTCTCTGCACACACACTCAATCTCTCTCTCTCTTTCTCACATGCACGCTCGCACTCACTCTCTGCA
Organism: Corydoras sp. C115; assembly: GCA_019802505.1. Lineage (NCBI taxonomy): Eukaryota > Metazoa > Chordata > Actinopteri > Siluriformes > Callichthyidae > Corydoras > Corydoras sp. C115. The sequence goes on along the minus strand of JAFMOC010000346.1, from coordinate 167,639 downwards.
CACACACTCAATCGTTCTCGCTCTCTCTCTCGCGCACACATGCATGTGCGCACTCTCTCACACTCTCTGCACACACACTCAATCTCTCTCTCTCTCTCTCTCGCACTCACACATGTATGTGCGCACTCTCGCTTTCTCTCTGCACGTGCACACACTCTCTCTCACATGCACGCTCGCACTCTCTCTCAAGCTCCGCACACACACTCAACTGCTCTCTCTCTCTTTCACACTCACTCTCTCACTCTCCGCGCACACTTAATCTTAAACTTAATCGCTCTCTCTCCCTCACGCATGCTCTCTAACGTGCCCTTGCGCACTCACACGCTCTCTCTCTCTCTCACACACTTGCTCATCCACACTCACCCACAATAATAAAAAAGATGTTAACAAACTACTAAATATAAACGAATTTGCATGTTCTCCTCACGGTTCCTATGAGAGGAATCTAAACAGACGTGGGTAGCTGCCCTGCGACGGGCCTGCAGTCTGTCCTCTTAGCACATGACCCTCGTGAAGATCCTCATACAGCATAAAAAAAATAAATCAACTGAAACGCTGACCAAAAACCCTGCCAACAAGCACCCCGACATTCAGGACGGTTCCTTAAAAGCAGCGGAACACGGTTCTTAACTGTGAAGCAGAGTAATAACCCTGCTGGGGTTCCACCCCCCCACCCCCCCAGCTGAAGCTGGGCATTAACGCAGGGCAGGGGTTTCACCGGACCCCCACACAGCCGTGTCCTGTTACCAATCAGGCCTTTGTCCCACTCTGGGGAGGGGAGGGGAGGTGGGGGGGTGCACTCGGGTTACATTTGCACTCATCCGGTTGGCGCGAGTGGCTCTCTGCAGGTAATGCGAGGCCACCTGCATGTTACTCGCAAGAAAGCGCGAGTGCTGAGCTGACGGAGCTCTGAGGTTCTGAATCAGAACCCAATTAAATAAACAGAACCATCTGTCCCGGACCGTGATGATCCCAGAGGGAGGAGAAGGCACAGAGCAGGACGTCTTCTGCTCTCGCCCGTCCTCCATCCTCCGGCTCCTCGTCATTATTGGTTTAACGAGCTCGTAACATCAGAAACATGGCGGTCGCCCACAGCAGCGCGGCTTTACGGTCCTGCTGTTGCAGCAGTGAGGTCTCGTAAGGCTTAACGAGGTTCAGATCTGCACTTTAAACCAGAGGTTTCCCAGTTTCAGAGTTAAAAACACGGACTACAGGCTGGAAACATCTCCAACACAAAAACACTTTCTGGAGATGAAGTGGTGCGAATCTCTCAGGGTCTGGCGATTCGATTCCATTCCGATTTTTGATTCACGATTCGATTCAGAAACAGGCGGCACGGTGGTTTAGTGTTTAGCGTATTCGCCTCTCAGCACTAGGGATTCCCGCTTCTCCTCTCAGCGGTCAGCAGGATCCCCGGGTTCGAATCCCAATCTGGGTAGAGTTTCCATGTTCTCCCCGTGTCTGCGTGGGTTTCCTCCGGGTTCTCCGGTTTCCTCCCACAGTCCAAAAACATGGATGAATTCTCAAAAATTGCCCCATATAGAGTGTGTCTGTGTGAGTGAGTGTGTGCCCAGCGATGGATTGGCGCCCTGTTCTGGGTGTATCTGCCCAGCGCCCGAGACGTTCTCCCCTGGATGGGCATGGGGAACCACCCCGCGACCCTAGTAGAGGCAAGAGACCCGAGCGGATATGTAATGCGATATGCAGTACGCTCGGGATGGGGAGCCAAAAATAAAACTTAAACGCATTTTTTTAGATTGTGAATCGATTCAGAATCGCCAGGACTATGAATCACGATTCTTTTAAAAATCGTTTTTTTTCTGCACCCTTAAAAACAATACTTAGAGGTTCCGTCCTATATCAAATCTTTATCCATCATTTTATATTTATACAAAAATAGGATTCTTACATAAAAAACATCCATCAATCAACAAATAATTCTAAATATATTAATACCAAAGTTTCCCATGGTGCATTCACCTTTAATCCAAACTAAAATACAGACTGTATGTTCAGAGCGCATTTAGATTCTGCAAATATTTAAACCTTAAAAATAAAACACACACTTCAGTCTTTTTAACTTTATTGCACCGACATTCACTACATTTTCAAAACTTCACCTTAAATAAGCTCTCTCTCTGGCTTTAAAAGCCAAACCCCGCCTTTAACGCAGACGGGAGGGGGGGGGGTCAAACCCACTCTCCCCCTGCTCAATGCTTCCCGCTAGTGAACTACAACGGGAGCGTGCTGTACGGCGGCCGAGCGGATACGTAATGCCATATGAAGTATGCTCAGGAGGGGGCGCCAAAGATAAAACTTAAACACATTTTTAAAAAAATCGATTCTTGGGCATTGTGAATCGATTCAGAATCGCGATTCTTTGAAGAATCGTTTTTTTTTCTGCGCCCCTATGTACAAGTATGCAAAGCCAGGACACGTCCTCCACCATGCTTCTAATACTCCATCAAACGTACTTTAATAATCACCATTAAATCAAAAGAAAATACTACACGCCTCGTGCACATCCTCCATTCTGCCGTGGCGTTACCGATACATCAGATGAGCATGTGAACGCTTCCATCCAGACCCCAGGTGGCGCTACTCTTACTAATGTGCAGGTGTGCAGATGTACACGTCGAGAGGTTGTTTTGGAATAACAGGACTGGGGACACCATATGCAGCAAAGCGCAGCGCTACACTGCCGCCATCTTCCAGCCACAGAAGCCGCATTACTGAATCATATGCCACGGAGCCGGTGAATCATGTAGTGAACTGATTCTTCTGAATCAGACTGAATGGGTGGTGCTACCGAACCTTTAAACCCATTTAATTTTGTCTGCTCCTCACGCAATATAAACAATCTAATGCTACCAACAGTTTAGGGAAGGCCAGTTTATCCAGGAAGCCAAGTCCATTAGAGTTCTGGATTCATATAAATATTGTCCTGACCACCAGGGGCAGGAGCGAGTGCAGAGCACCGAAAGAATCCACAGCAAAAAACACGAACAGAGCCCGATATCCAGGGCTTCATGTCCTCATATCACCCCTGTACTGAGGTTGCCATCTTGGTTTGGTCTTCTGCAGCCCCACTGCCATTTGAGACAACCCGTTGCTTCCAACAGTTTGGGGAAGGCCCCTTAAAGACTCAGTGTCCTAGTTCACAAAGCAATATGTATTAAGGCAAAGTGTGCGGTGTGTGTGGACGGACCGGTCCACGCAGAGTTCTGACCCCAAACCCATCAACATCCATCCTAATACACCAAAAGATCAAAGAATCATACATCATCCACCCATCACGAGGACGTGTGAGAGACTGAAGGTCCGGGGTTAACGTGTCATGATCGTTAATACTTTTTAATTAGGTGCCATTTTAAAGTTGTGATGCTCCTGTCCAATCAAATCAGCCGAATCGGTCCCAAAATAGAAGCAAGACGTTATGTACAACACGTCTCCAGTGTTGATTCAATTTGTCCTCCTCTCACAAGACAGGAGCGAAACCGAATGAGACCAGCAGAAACAGGGGGCGCGGCCGGGACGGTCCCAATCACCAATCAGACGCATGGTCCAACTCGATCACATGATCGTCACCGTTCACTTCCACAAAGTTCAAAATGAAAGGGCATTAATATGTGGACATCCGACCATCACGACTACAGGAGTGTAATGAACATCTCATTAAGCTGATTAATTATGGAAGCCCCTCAGTGGGGCTGTTCAGACGCCGCCGCAGTCAGGAGCAGCTACAAAGATCACACACTGATGGGGTACAAGCTGGTCTGGCTCTTGATCAGCACTCTAACAAACACACACACACACACACACTCGAAAACATCTCTATGGCCCTTTACAGTGAAACCAATTATTGTTAATAATATGTTAATAAAAAACAACACTAACTCAATATAAAAATAATAACCCTACTATTACCCTATAATATTACTATTATTATAGTAAATATAGTACAGTTAGAGTCTTAATAATAATAATATTATTATCATGATGATGGGTTGTATCATTACCATTACTGAAGTAATATAGTACAGTTATAGTCTTAATAGTAATAGTATTATTATTATTATTGTTATAGTACTATTATTATAGCAAAATAGTATATTTATAGTGTTATTATTATTAGGGGCGGCACGGTGGCTTAGTGGTTAGCACGTTCACCTCTCAGCACTAGGGATTCCCGGTTCGAATCCCCATCTGGGTGGAGTTTCCATGTTCTCCCCGTGTCCGCGTGGGTTTCCTCTGGGTTCTCCGGTTTCCTCCCACGGTCCAAAAACATGGATCAAGTCAATTGAGTTCTCCAAATTGCCCCATATAGAGTGTGTATGTGTGAGTGAGTGTGTGCCCAGCGATAGATTGCCCCCGTCCTGGGTGTATCTGCCCAGCGCCCGAGATGTTCTCCCCTGGATGGGCATGGGGAACCCCACCGTGACCCTAATAGAGGATAAAGCGGGAGATAATGGATGAATGAATTAATTTTACTATTATTGTCATCATTATTTTTTATGTGGGGTTAAAGCATTTTTATCATACAGTAGTACACATACTTTTACCAAAAAGTAGTACACATACTTTTACCACATATATATATATAGTAATGTATATAAAGGTTACAGTATGCATCGATACAGAGTACAGTAAATATAGTGGATATAGTATGATATATTATTATTATACCCCTAAATAGTTATAGTATAATAAATATGGTATATAATTATATATTTTTTTTAATTAATATTATAACCCCTCATAATAATAATCCTCCTCATAAACAGCTGTTTGCTCCAGCAGCCATCAGCAGTGAGGATTTTGGTCTTTCAGATTATGAGGACTATGAATTAACAAACATAATAATAAACAGGTTTAAGTTTAATTTTCTGAGCCATATAAACCTGATTTTACAAACAGTCCTTTTTCAAAACGCATCCTGTTTCATGCGTAAGGTCCACGGCGCTGGAATTTCCCTCGTACGTCTCCCAAAGCTTAATAGCACTATTTAAACCCCATCAGCCTAGAGCTGCATCTAACAGCTTTAATTAGATGGCTTTTGAAAAAAGCCATCTATTGTTATTACTCATATTCTTATTATTATTAGATGGCTTTTGAAAAAAGCCATCTATTGTTATTACTCATATTCTTATTCTTATTCTTCTTAAGCACATTTCTGCGATTAATTCAGCCCGAACCGCTCGACGTACAGACTCGGTTCGAACACCGTTGCGTAGGGAATGTTCACGAGACCTGTGCTATGTATTTTTGGAGTTTGTGACATTTATAGTTTTTAATAAAATTAAGTTTAAAAATTGAAAAATCCCCATTGAAATGCATGGGGCTGATTTTCGGACGGCCATAACTCGGCCATTTTTAGAGCTACAGCCACGAAACTTCAGAGACTTAGACTGGGGGTAAATGTCTGCAAAAGTCCTAATTTTTATCAAGATTGGACTTACCGATCACTTTTTATCGATCTTTGAAAATCGGAAAATTCACTCCATTCATTTCCTATGGAGCCGGCAGAGCGGGTGACGTCATCCACGCTCTGATTCAGGAATGCTTTTTTTTCGCCAAACAAACGTCTGTAACATCGCGATACTTTCACCTAGAAACTCCATTTTACCCTTAAACGATAGATATTTTAGTTCTCTCTAACATGACAGAGTTTCATGAGGATTGAAGTTTTAGTTTCCGAGCTATGAGCGTTTGTTTGGCGGGAGTGGCTAAACCGGCTCCATAGACAACCATTATAAAGGATTTTCGGATCGTCTTCTAAGTTTCTAAATCGCCATAACTCGCTCATTTTTTATTCAATCTGCATCAAATTACACCAGAATAATCCCCCAACGGTCTAGTTTCTAACGGTGTCTTTGGTTAAGCGATAGGTGAAAGATTTCCCGAGTTATGAGCGTTTGTTTGGAGGTAGTAAAAACCGGATTTTTTCACTGACTTCAGAATGAGTCTCTGTGTGCTGCATGCACTTTCACACACACAGGCAACAGCCAATCAGCATCAGGGAGCCTGGCCGAGTGACGTCACCAGGTTGCCTTATAAGGGTGGCTCATTTGAAGGCAACACAGACTGCTGCAGGATGAGGGGCAACGGGGCAAATTAAATGGCACTTTCTCCAAATTTTAACCCGTTCATGGGCCAAGCATTCAAAAGCCATCTCTGTAGTTCCTTGGAAATACAAATCTAGTTATTATTATTCTTATTCTTCTTCAGCACATTTCTGCGATTAATTCAGCCCGAACCGCTCGACGTACAGACTCGGTTCGAACACCGTTGCGTAGGGAATGTTCACGAGACCTGTGCTATGTATTTTTGGAGTTTGTGACATTTATAGTTTTTAATAAAATTAAGTTTAAAAATTGAAAAATCCCCATAGAAATGCATGGGGCTGATTTTCGGACGGCCATAACTCGGCCATTTTTAGAGCTACAGCCACGAAACTTCAGAGACTTAGACTGGGGGTAAATGTCTGCAAAAGTCCAAAGTTTTATCAAGATTGGACTTACGGATCAGTTTTTATCGATCTTTGAAAATCGCAAAATTCACTCCATTCATTTCCTATGGAGCCGGCAGAGCGGGTGACGTCATCCACGCTCTGATTCAGGAATGCTTTTTTTTCGCCAAACAAACGTCTGTAACATCGCGATACTTTCACCTAGAAACTCCATTTTACCCTTAAACGATAGATATTTTAGTTCTCTCTAACATGACAGAGTTTCATGAGGATTGAAGTTTTAGTTTCCGAGCTACGATCGTTTGTTTGGCAGGAGTGGCTGAATCTGGCCGATCGACTTAAAAATATCTCTTCTAAGTTTTTAAATCGCCATAACTCGGTCATTTTTTATTCAATCTGCATCATATTACACCAGAATAATCCCCAACTCGTCTGGGTTCTAACGATGTCTTTGGTTAAGCGATAGGTGAAAGATTTTCCGAGTTATGAGCGTTTGTTTGGAGGTAGTAAAAACCGGATTTTCACATAGACTTGCATGTAATTTCTGTGTCAGATCCTCTTCTAAGTTTCTAAATCGCCATAACTCGGTCATTTTTTATTCAATCTGCATCATATTACACCAGAATAATCCCCAACTCGTCTAGTTTCTAACGGTGTCTTTGGTTAAGCGATAGGTGAAAGATTTCCCGAGTTATGAGCGTTTGTTTGGAGATAGTAAACACCGGATTTTTGCACTGACATGAGAATGAGCCTCTGTGTGCTGCATGCACTTTCACACACACAGGGAGCCTGGCCGAGTGACGTCACCAGGTTGCCTTATATGGGTGGCTCATTTGAAGGCAACACAGACTGCTGCAGGATGAGGGGCAACGGGGCAAAATGAATGGCACTTTCTCCAAATTTTAACCCGTTCATGGGCCAAGCATTCAAAAGCCATCTCTGTAGTTCCTTGGAAATACATGTCTAGTTGGTTTATACTCTCCTGACACCTTATCTGTGCCAACAACCGACAACGGCAGAGCGCCTGCCCAAAGAGAAAAGTTCTAACAGTTCTGAGCGCAGCCCGGGATCCGGACCCGACCTGAAAGCTGCTTCTGAGTCTCAGGAGATTAAATCAGAACACCACAGAGATGAAAGCAGGGAAACCCGATGCCTCAAACCTGAACCCAGAGCCGCGCCGTTCAGCCACAAAGGAAGACACCGCCACCACCACCAGCACCACCACCAGCGCACAACAAACGCCGTTTACTAAAGCAAAGTTCCTGCATTGTTCCCCTCACACTTTATATTTATATGAATGCAGGTTAATTTTGGAGTCAGGGCCTCTGATTGGCTGCGATGGGAACCCAGCGCACCCCTTCACCTCATAGCATGTGCATCTAACTCACCACCAGCCAATCACAGCGGGTTTGAGGTCCTGCCACTTTAAGCTTTCTACAACAAACTGGAGTGTGTGTGTGTGTGTGTGTGTGTGTTGAACCCCGGCGTTCCGATCCAGGAAAAACATTCGCTAGAACCGACATGATGTTGAATCTGAGAACCAGGATCACAATCTACATTCTAATTCATCTCAAGGTGAAGCTCTTGAATACAAAACCCACCCAGTTACACCCCTATGGCATGCTGGAAACAGGAAAGGGCCTTCCCCAAACTGTTTGCACGACGCTGATAGCCAGCTGTTGTCAACAATGAATCTGAAGTCAGTCGTTAAATTATTTGCTCCATATTAATTGGCGTAAGATCAGCCGTCAAACGATTTGTGCATCGTCCACATTCGTACGGCAAAATTTCAATACTCATTAATATGCGTGTTTCCACGACACCAAGGATTTACGCACGTACGATTTAAAACATGCCGAGTACGACTTCTCAGAATCACATATGTACAAATCTAAATATAACGAGTACGTCTTCTCAGATTTACGCACGTACGAACCGAAATATACCGAGTATGAACTCTAGGCGGCACGGTGGGTTAGTGGTTAGCACGTTCGCCTCTCAACACTAGGGATTCAGGTTCGAATCCCCATCTGGGTGGAGTTTCCATGTCCTCCCCGTGTCCGTGTGGGTTTCCTCCGGGTTCTCCGGTTTCCTCCCACAGTCCAAAAACATGGATCAAGGTCAACTGAGTTCTCCAAATTGCCCCATATAGAGTGCACGTGTGAGTGTGCGAGTGAGTGTGTGCCCAGTGATAGATTGGCACCCTGTCCTGGGTGTATCTGCCCAGCGCCCGAAACGTTCTCCCTGGATGGACATGGGGAACCCCCCCTTCTCGACCCTATTAGAGGATAAAGCGGGAGATAATGAATGAATAAAGGTCTTTTTGGATTTATACACACATCCGAATCTAAAGCCACCTCCCTCTCTCTGTTTAAGACTGGTCTTAAAAACTCATCTTTTTAAATTGGCTGTTTATTTAACTGTCAATTATTTTAGATATCATTTTATCTTTGTAATTTATTTCATTCTACTTTCTTTTGCACATGGATTATTTTTAAATGTAAAATGTAAATGTTTTTAATATGTATGCTTTGGACAGCGTCTTTGGGTGTTCTGAAAGGCGCTTTAGAATAAAATGTATTAATATTATTATTATTATTGTTATTAAAATGTTTAAAAATACAACGGCAGGTTTATTGGACGACAGGTTTTAGTCTTTTTTCTTTTTCTTTTTTTAAGCGACATGCTAAAACTCCAACAACTTCTTTTTCTGGTCGTACACGATGTTTCGATTTGTACGTGCGCAAATCCTTGAAGTCGTACTCGTAATGTGTCAAGACGTACGTACGTGAATATTACAAAATAATTAAACTTATTACTGTACGTTTTAAAGCAGTAATCGTAAAAATATATATATACCCATTTACGAGAACACATTTCTACATACGAATGTTGATGAATTTACGCCACACACACACTCATTCACTTTACTTCACCCCCCCCCCCCAACAATCACTCTAGTACCTTTAACTTTGGTTGACTTCGGTAATTCCCCTCATTACACAACAACGAATCACACGGCCTTCTATAAACCCCCCCCCCCCCCCCCCCAAATCAGCTCATCTATCAGAGACCCGGGCGGAGGCCAGCGCAGTCGTGGAGAACCATCAGGTGATTCCCATCGGCTCCTTAAGTGTAAACTACCGGCCGACAAGACGAAACACGTCGGCGCCGCGGCGCTCCCGCCGAGGCCGCCGACTGATCCCCTTCAAAAGGCCCCGTATTAAACAGAGAACCAAAGCGGGCTGCTCGCCTCGCCCGTGACGGCGCTATGAAAGCGCTAAACCCCATGAACTCCTCAACTTAAAACATTCATCGACTCCAGCGCCAGACGAGGGGGAGGGGCCGATTTAGGGGGTGCGAGCGCGCAGACGCTATACAGGTCACCCCAAACCCCAGACCGAGCTGCGCAGCCGTCACTCACCCTCTGGCGGGATCCAGCGCGATGGCCCTTGGCTGATCCAGGTCCTGCCAGAAGAGGACCTTCCGGAAGGTGCCGTCCAGCTCGGCCACCTCCACGCGGTTGCTCTCCGAGTCCGTCCAGTAGAGTTTGTTCCCCAGCCAGTCGCAGGCGATGCCATCGGGGGACGCCAGGCCCGACACCACCGTGCTGTGGAGGCCGGAGCCGGAGCCGTTGTAGACCGTGCGCTTGATGGCCTCCTCGCTCACGTCGCTCCAGTAGATCAGGCCGCGGGCGTAGACGAAGTCCACGGCCGCCGCGTCCTCCAGGCCGTTCACCACCACCGTGGCATTGGTGCCGCGTCCGTGCGCCGCGTCCACCAGCCGCAAATCACGCCTGTTGGCGTACAGGAGGAAGGGCACGGCTGCAAAGGAGAACGCAGAATAGACTAATTAATAATAATAATAAAAATTCATTCATTCATTATCTTCCACTTTATCCTCTATTAGGGTCGCAGGGGGGGGTTCCCCATGCCCATCCAGGGGAGAACGTTTCAGGCGCTGGGCAAATACACCCAGGACAGGGCGCCAAATAATAGTCAAAATAATAAATTAAAAGGTTCCCCAAAAACTCAGTAATAAACCAAAAGTATTGGGACAACGAAAGGCATTCCTCCCCCAATTATGCCAATATGGACATGCTGGAAACAGGAATGGGCCTTCCCCAAACTGTTCCCCCAAAGTTAAAAGCAAAATATTGTCTAAAATGCACTTCATTCTGAATAAACTCCAAACATGCCTTTCGTGGCCTTTGTGCCCCGGGGCACGCTCATGCTGGAACACAATAGGGCCTTCCCCAAACCGTTCACACCAATTCTATTGAATGCACAACTTCAATGCCCCCGTAACAAAAAGACTGAATCGAAGAGTCCGAGGTGTGTCCCAATACTTTTGGTCGATACTTTTGGGCGTAGATTCCATTCCCATGCCGATGGAGCGACTGACCACCCCCCTCCCCATCCCCACAGACATGGCATCAGCTGTGAAGTCCACTGTCCTCATAAATTCCTCAGCCCCGTGCTTCATACCACCGCGGGGCTTTTTGGCAGCGACTCAAACTCCAGCGCGGCGCATCGACCGCCGAACGTCGGCGCGCTCGCGGGCGGCCCGCGGCCCCCCGGCCTCCTACCGCCTGGATGTTTGCTTTAAACTTGGGGAATTTCCTTTCCCAAATATTTAGAAACTCGCCGAGCGCCGGGACGGGCCTCACTGAAGTCGCTCCAGCTCCGTCCGGCGCAAACACTGGGAGCGCTGCCGACATCCGCAGCTTCGCATCGGGCCGCGGCGACTGCGAGAGACTCCGCGCTGCGTTGCATTTATTCATTCATTCATTATCTTACGCTTTATCCTACATTAGGCTCATGCCCATCCAGGGGAGAACGTCTCGGGCGCTGGGCAGATACACCCAAGACAGGACGCCAATCTATCGCTGGACACACACTCACTCTCACAGACACTCTATATGGGGCAATTTGGAGAACTCAAGTGACTTGATCCATTGTTTTTGGACTGTGGGAGGAAACCGGAGAACCCGGAGGAAACCCACGCGGACACGGAGAGGACATGCTAACTCCACCCAGATGGGGATTCGAACCAGGAATCCCTAGTGCTGAGAGGAGAACGTGCTGACCACTAAGCCACCGTGCCGCCCCGCGTTGCATATACAGCGATTTAAAGGTCAGACTCCGACCGTTCTCACACGTCAGTCTCACGGTCACATCACCGGCGACTGACGGAACCGTCGCCCGGTGCCCCTTGATCTCCCGGTTGCTTTGTGGTCCCACAGATAGGTCTGCTTTACCTCACTGCAACTCTGACCAATCACAACACACCCCACGTTACCCCCAAACACGTACACTACCTTCAGAACCTACGCTGCTCAGACTCCTCACGTCTGATTCGCCAAGAATTTGGAGGATCGGCGCAAAACAGCACACACGGCATGACCAGGACCTGGTGCGGCAACTTCACAATCGCAGTTCTAATTCATCTCAAATGCTTTTAATTATTTATTTATTTTTTAAACCTGCCCTTTGGTACAACAATAGCCCACTGTTAAACACAGAGGGCTGCAGGGAGAGGTGAGGTGTCCACGTGCACGGCCATGGACGTTTTAAATCCCGACACAGATCCTCGACGTCCGCTGGTCCGATTTCGGACAAACCTCAGACTGTAACACGTGTAGAAATTACCCAAATATTGGACGCTCAAGGAGGACGTGTCCCCCACCGAGTTCTCACAAGGTTTCGTCCTTAAAATAGCAACGTAACAGGGAGTTTTTGTCTTGCCACTGCTGCTCCGGGCTTGCTCTTTGGGGGTTCAAAGGTTTATAACACTGTAAAGCTCCTTTGGGACAAGGTGATATCATAATTATATTGTAGTAAAAAGTGCTCTATAAATAAATTATAAAAAATTAAATACATTATGACAATGCGTTTCACACAGATCGCATATTCTGCACAACAGATGTTTACACTCTTTCACTTCATATGTGTATTAAACACACATTTTTGTATAATATATATATATATATATATATATATATATATATATATATATATATATCGTTCTTTTAATGTTTAATATTCATAGTCTGGGAGGTTGTGCAGAATTAGTAAGTAATTTATTTATAGAGCGTTTTTTTTATAATCGTACATCGTCACAAAGCAGCTTTACAGTTTTATAAACCTTTAAACCCCCAAAGAGCAAGACCAAGAGACAGCGGCAAGACAAAACTCCCTGTGATGTTGATATTTTAAGGTTGAAACCTCGTGAGGACCGAGGCTCAGCGGGGGACTCGTCCTCCTCGAGCGGCCGGGCTTAAGAATGTTAAAGTACGATGTAGCTGCTGTTTCTTGAGTCCTGAATTTTTAATAAACTACACTGACTCTGAATAAGGACGGCACAGTGGCTTGGTGTTTAGCATGTTCTCCTCTCAGCACTCAGTGGGATCTCCAGGTTCAAATCCCAATCTGGATGCAGTTTGCATGTTCTCCCCGTGTCCGCGTGGGTTTCCTGTGGGTTCTCCGGTTTCCTCCCACAGTCCAAAAACACAGATCAAGGTCAATTGAGTTCTCCAAATTGCCCCATAGAGAGTGTGTATGTGTGAGTGTGTCCAGCAATAGATTGGCACCCTGTCCTGGGTGTATCTGCCCAGCGCCCGAAACGTTCTCCCCTGGATGGGCATGGGGAACCCCCACTGCGACCCTAATATAGGATAAAGCAGAAGATGGATGGATGCTCAATTAAAAATAAACCCATTTCCATATTTCAATCTTGTCATTTAAGTCTTTCTGGACAAGTTTCGCTGATGACCGGTAACCATGGGGACGCTGCCATGTCCTGGAACTGTGTCCTAGCGCACTACCATCCATCCAACCATTATCTTCAGCTTTATCCTCTATTAGGGTTGCGAAGGGGGTTCCCCATGTCCATCCAGGGGAGAACATCTCAAGCGCTGTGCAGATAAAATACACCCAGGACAGGGGGGCAATCTATCACAGAACTCAATTGACTTGATCCATGTTTTTGGACTGTGGGAGGAAACCGGAGAACCCGGAGGAAACGCACGCGGACACGGGGACAACATGCAAACTGCCCCCAGATTGGGGATTCGATCCGGGAATCCCCAGTGCTGAGAGGAGAACATGACAAACCACTAAGCCTACCACACAGTAGGTGAATCCCCCAAAGTGTGCTGTACTTCTGTAGAACGTTAGAACGTGGTTCGGGATGGAACCTCCAACCTGGATTTTTTTGTTGTTGTTGTTGTTGGTGTTTTTTAATCCAGGCCCACGGGAGTCTCCTGTAATCTGGATTATAATCGCTCAATCCGGGCTATTCTCCTGTGAGCCCGCAGACCGTGGAGCGTCCCCCGGTGCTGGGCGCCGTCCCGCGGGCGGGCTGCCGCCGCCGCCGCGGCTCGGTCCGGCGGTTAGCCGTGAACAACAATGCGGCTAACGGGGCTAACGAGCACGGTGCAGTCGCGGGGGACTCGGCTGCGGGAAGCCCGGGCCGACGCGGCGGCGGCGTGAGGCGCTGAGGCGATCTTTAACAAACGATTGGCGGCGGAACTACTTTTACTTCGTTGACTTTCTATTATAACGCCGTCACCCGGCGCTGCCTCAGAGAGCTACAGGCTAACAGGACTTCCACAGCGACAGCGACGACGACCCGGTGCCGAATAAAGCCCCGAACCCGCACTTTAAACCCCCTGACCGAGGCCGAGCCCCAAACTTGGGGAACCCTGAGGCGGCGCGCCGGACTGGAGGCACTCACCGCGGATCTGCAAACAAAAAGTCCACAACAAGAGACTCGGCAGCGCGGCGCCCATCTTTCTCCTCCCGTTCGCTCGCCTCCGGGACGCTTTGTGTCTCAGCGCATGGCCGCGGCCCTCTGCTCGGACGCGGCGCTCGGGTTAATCCGGTTCTGCGGGGCGCGGGCGGACGGGCGGGCTCAGGCGGCGGTTCGGGTCCAGCGGCGGTTCTTCTCCGCGGCGCTGCGCTCCATTCTCTGGCTCTTCCAGCGGCGGCGTGATTTCCCAAATGGTTCGCACGACGCGGCGCCGCGTCGCGTCCCGACTCGTATCCCGTATCCCTCCGCCGGCAACACACACGCACACACGCGCACCCCCCCCCCCCCCCACCTTGGCCTGCACCGTAAACACCGGCGTTGCTTTGATCTAACCGCGCTCATCGGTTTGAATCTGGATGTCGTGCTAAAAAGCCAAAACCACCCCCCAAATAACAAAATAAATAAAATAAAGCTCAAAGGCGGAGGGGGGGGGGGGGGGCACCGAAAAGTCTAACAATCCAGCGGGACTACTTTTTCACGGAATGAGCCGTAAGCTGGCCGCTCGATTCCGGATTGTTCCGAGTCGACTCCGAGTCAAGTAAACAACACAATCCATAAAGGGGAAAAGAACGGCGGTGTGGAAATTCAAAGAAAGACAGAATAGTCCACTGTCTTCCGCTTTATCCTCTGTTAGGGTCGCGGGGGGGGGGTTCCCCCATGTCCATCCAGGGGAGAACGTGTCGGGCGCTGGGCAGATACACCCAGGACAGGGGGGCAATCTATCACTGGACACACACTCACTCACACACACAGACACACTCTATATGGGGCAATTTGGAGAGTTCAATTGACTTGATCCATGTTTTTGGACTGTGGGAGGAAACCGGAGAACCCGGAGGAAACCCACGCGGACACGGGGAGAATATGGAAACTTCGCCCAGATTGGGATTCGAGGAGAACATGCTAAACCACTAAGCCACCGTGCTGCCCTGAGAGAATGTTCCATCCATCATCATCCACTTTATCCTGTACTGGAGGGGGGGCATTTCGAGCCCTGGGCAGGTACACTCCAAACATGGGGGCAATCTATCACTGGGCTCACACTCACTCACAAACACACACTCTATATGGGGCAATTTGGAGAATTTATTTCACCCATCCAGGGCAGCATGGTGGCTTAGTGGTCTAGCATGTTCTCCACTCAGCGCTAGGGATTCCCAATTCCAATCCCAATCTGGGTGGAGTTTGCATGTTCTCCACGTGTCTGCGTGAGTTTCCTCCGGGTTCTCCGGTTTCCTCCCACAGTCCAAAAACATGGATGGGTGAAATCCATCCATCCATCCATTGTCTTCCGCTTTATCCTCTATTAGGGTCGCGGGGGGGGGGTTCCCCATGCCCATCCATGGGAGAACGTTTTGGGCGCTGGGCAGATACACTCAGGACAAGGGGGCAATCTATTACTGGGCACACACTTACTCACACACACACACACACACACACATTCTATATGGGGCAATTTGGAGAACTCAACTGACTTTGAATCCATGTTTTTGGACTGTGGGAGGAAACCGGTGAACCCGGAGGAAACCCACGCGGACACGGGGAGAACATGCCAACTCCACCCAGATTGGGATTCGAAATCGGGCATCCCTAGCGCTGAGAGGAGAACATGCTAAACACTAAGCCACTGTGCCACCCTATATGGGTGAAATGAATTCTCCAAATTGCCCCATATAGAGTGTGTGTGAGTGAGTGAGTGTGTGTCCAGTGATGGATTGGCACCCTGTCCTGGGTGTATCTGCCCAGCGCCCGAATCATCCCCCACGTGACCCTTCTCCGGGTTCTCCGGTTTCCTCCCATAGTCCAAAAACATGGATCAAGGTCACTTGAGTTCTCCAAATTGCCCCATATAGAGTGTGTCTGTGTGAGTGAATGTGTGCCCAGGATTGGACCGGCTTCATGTTACACCTTGAAAACAGACGAGATGGCTTCACTGCGAGAGGAAAAATATTTGGAATTGCACTGAAAGCCTGATTTCAAAACCAAATAGATATTCATTCATTCATTATCTCCCGCTTTATCCTCTATTAGGGTTGGGGGGGTTCCCCATGCCCATCCAGGGGAGAACGTCTCGGGCGCTGGGCAGATACACCCAGGACAGGGCGCCAATCCATCGCTGGACACACACTCACTCACACAGACACTCTATATGGGGCAATTTGGAGAATTCAATTAACTTGATCCATGTTTTTGGACTGGCGGCACGGTGGCTTAGTGGTTAGCATGTTCTCCTCTCAGCGCTAGGGATTCCCGGTTCGAATCCCAATCTGGGTGGAGTTTCCATGTTCTCCCCGTGTCCGCGTAGGTTTCCTCCGGGTTCTCCGGTTTCCTCCCACAGTCCAAAAACATGGATCAAGTCAATTGAATTCTCTAAATTGCCCCAAATAGAGTGTGTCTGTGTGAGTGAGTGTGTGTCCAGCGATGGATTGGCGCCCTGTCCTGGGTGTATCTGCCCAGCGCCCGAGACGTTCTCCCCTGGATGGGCATGGGGAACCCAACCCCCCCCATAGATCCTCAGTTCGAATCCCAATCTGGGTGGAGTTTCCATGTCCTCCCCGTGTCTGCGTGGGTTTCCTCTGGGTTCTCCGTTTTCCTCCCACAGTCCAAAAACATGGATCAAGTCAATTGAATTCTCAAAATTGCCCCATATAGAGTGTGTCTGTGTGAGTGAGTGTGTGTCCAGCGATGGATTGCCCCCCTGTCCTGGGTCTATCTGCCCAGCGCCCGAGACGTTCTCCCCTGGATGGGCATGGGGAACCCCACTTCGACCCTAATAGAGGATAAAGCGGGAGATAATGAATGAATGAATGAATGAATGAATGTTTTTGGACTGTGGGAGGAAACCGGAGAACCCGGAGGAAACCCACGCAGACACGGGGAGAACATGGAAACTCCACCCAGATGGGGATTCGAACCGGGAATCCCGAGCGCTGAGAGGGGAACGTGCTAAACACTAAGCCACCGTGCCGCCCCAAATAGATATAAAGGTCTAAAAAGGGCGAGTTAACGTGAGTTCATGCAGCTGGCTGATGGGCTGACCCGAAACGAACCCGAATCGAACCGCGCTCCCGACAAGTGAGTCTCAATTAAAACCCGCAGAGAGTCAGCTGTGTTAAAACCGCGCTGCAGGATCAACAGGACGGTGAGGACATGAAAGCACAACATCCGAGCAGACAACGGAAGACATCAAAACAGAGCGCAGTGCCCCGAAGCTAACACTCATCAAAACGACTTTAATAACGAGATAACGCCGAGATTTAACTAAAAAAAAAGACGCCTGCAATTAAGAGCTTCTCTGATTTACGCAGCTCTTATTTAAACAGCTTTCTGCTGAATGAGCAGAAACCCAACCGGATCTCATCGCTCTCATCCTGCTCCTCTGATACACAACTGTACAGCCATCATCATCGCTTTATCCTCTATTAGGGTCGCGGGGGGGGGTTCCCCATGCCCATACAGGGGAGAACGTTTCGGGCGCTGGGCAGATACACCCAGGACAGGGGACAATCTATCGCTGAACACACTCACTCACACAGAAACACTCTATATGGGGCAATTTGGAGAATTCAATTGACCTTGATCCATGTTTTTGGACTGTGGGAGGAAACCGGAGAACCCGGAGGAAACCCACACGGACATGGGGAGAACATGGAGACTCCACCCAGATGGGGATTCGAACTGAGGATCCCTGGGAGGGGGTTGGGTTCCCCATGCCCATCCAGGAGAGAACGTTTCAGGCGCTGGGCAGATACACCCAGGACAGGGGGGCAATCTATCACTGGTCACACACTCACTCACACACACACTCTATATGGGGCAATTTGGAGAATTCAATTGACCTTGATCCATGTTTTTGGACTGTGGGAGGAAACCGGAGAACCCGGAGGAAACCCACACGGACATGGGGAGAACATGGAAACTCCACCCAGATTGGGATTCGAACTGAGGATCCCTGGGGGGGGGGAGGAGTTGGGTTTCCCATGCCCATCCAGGGGAGAATGTCTCAGGCGCTGGGCAGATAGACCTAGGACAGGGGGCAATCTATTGCTGGACACACACTCACTCTCAAACACACTCTATATGAACACGCGGCACGGTGGCTTAGTGTTTAGCATGTTCTCCTCTCAGCGCTAGGGATTCCCGGTTCGAATCCCCATCTGGGTGGAGTTTCCATGTTCTCCCTGTGTCCGCGTGGGTTTCCTCCGGGTTCTCCGGTTTCCTCCCACAGTCCAAAAACATGGATCAAGTCAATTGAGTTCTCCAAATTGCCCCATATAGAGTGTGTCTGTGCGAGTGAATGTGTGCCCAGTGATGGATTGGCGCCCTGCCCAGCGCCCGAGACGTTCTCCCCTGGATGGGCATGGGGAACCCCACCGCGACCCTAATAGAGGATAAAGCGGGAGATAATGAATGAATGAAATGTGGAATACGAAGAGCCGACTGTAAACCCTGTGCAGGTGAGAATCGTGTGGATTTGCTGCCCCGTGTGGACACACCGCGCTACTACAGGCACTCCGGTCGGTTCGGGGTTGTTTGAGATGAGGGGGAGGGGTCTGAGAGGACAGAGTCTGAGGTCTCTGCAGGTCTGAGGGCTTTTCTGATGTGGGGGGACCAGAGTCCAATTCACCAGAAGGGGGACATTTGTGTGGACAATGTGGGACACCAATGCACTGCCATATATATATATATATATATATATATGGCGGCACGGTGGCTTAGTGTTTAGCATGTTCTCCTCTCAGCGCTAGAGATTCCCAGTTCAAATCCCCATCTGGGTGGAGTTTCCATGTCCTCCCCATGTCCGTGTGGGTTTCCTCCGGGTTCTCCGGTTTCCTCCCACAGTCCAAAAACATGGATCAAGTCAATTGAATTCTCCAAATTGCCCCATATAGAGTGTGTCTGTGTGAGTGAGTGTGTGCCCAGTGATAGAATGCCCCCCTGTCCTGGGTGTATATGCCCAGCGCCCGAAACGTTCTCCCCTGGATGGGCATGGGGAACCCCCCCCCTCTCAGGGGGTTCTCAGTGGGTTCTCAGTGGGTTCTCAGTGGGTTCTCAGGGGATTCTCAGTGGGTTCTCAGTGGATTTTCAGTGGGTTCTCAGTGGGTTCTCAGTGAGTTCTCAGGGGGTTCTCAGTGGGTTCTCAGTGGGTTCTCAGGGGGTTCTCAGTGGGTTCTCAGTGGGTTCTCAGGGGGTTCTCAGTGGGTTCTCAGTGAATTCTCAGTAGGTTCTTTCTTGGGCTTGGTTCCTCTAAAGTTCCATCCAGAACCTTTCAGATCAGAATCTTCACTGAAGGGAAATCCTGACATGCAGGTTTCAGAACCACGGAAAACATCGGAACCCCTCAATGAGGAAAACTTCAAAAGCCGCAGACCCCAAGGCCAGGGTTGGCCTTCGCATGAGGTTTGGCATGTTCTCTCCATTTGTGCAGAAATTTGACCGGACTAAGACCGACCGAGGTGGCAGAGACAGGCCATTTATTTATGATATAAACCACTTGGTTGCTTGGTGGTTGGCATGTTCTCTCAGCTCTCGGAAGTCCAGTTTCAAATCCCAATGTGGGAGTTTGCATGTTCTCCCCGTGCCCATGTGGGGTTCCTCCAAAATCTCTGGTTTCCTCCCACAGTCCAAAAACAGGGATTCAAGGTCAATTGAATGCTAAAACTATATGGGGCAATTAAGAGCATTCAATTGACCTTGAATCCATGTTTTTTGACTGTGGGAGGAAACCGGAAACCCACAAGGACTCAGGGAGAACATGCAAACTCCACCCAGACTGGGAGGTAAAGATTTAAAAAATGCATTTTTTAGTTAATTAACAAAATCTCAAATTAAAAAAACGTATTAAATTAATAAAATAAAGAAGCTCAGAGTTGAGTCAGCTACGGTTCATACCATATATGGACAAAAGTATTCGGACACCTTCCCATTAGTGGCTCACTAAAGGTGTTAATGACCTGCACACCACTCACCCCACCTCTCGTCTCTTTGCGCTGCAGAAAAGGGCCTTCCCCAAACTGTTCTTACAAAGCTGTCCCGGGTTCGAGTCGTTCTGGGTGGAGTCTGCATGTCCTCCCTGTGTCTGAGTGACATCAGAGATGTTAATGATCCCTCAAATTAAATCATTTTAAACCAGAATTGAGAGATCAACCTCCTAAAAACCTTCAGCATGAAACTGTATGGATCAGCTCACACACACACACACACACACACACATACATACACACACATACACAAACACACACACCCACATATATATATATATATATATATATATATATATATATATATACACACATAGTATATATATACACAACACACCCACAAAACACACATACCCACAAACACACATCACACACATACCCACACAAACACACACACACATATATACACACACACACACACACACACACACACACACATACATACATACACACCATACACAAACACACACACCCCACATATATATCATACATACACACACACACAACCCACACACACCACATATATACATCCACACACATACACACACACAAACACACATACCACACACACATACACAACACACACCCACATACATACACAAACACACCCACGTATATATATAATATATATATATATATATATATATATATATATATATATATATATATATACACCACAAACACACACACACACACAAACCACACACCCATACAACACACACACACACACACATCCCACACACACATACATACACAAACACATACCCACACACACATATATATATATATATATATATCTATATATACACACACACATACACACCCACACACACACACACATATACCTACACACACACATACAGACACATATAGACACAAACACACACACATACAGACAAATACACACACACACACATATACATATACGCACACACATACACATACACACACATATACACATACACACACATATAGACACAAACACATACAGACACATACACACACACATATACAGACAAACACACACACACACACACACACACATACATATACGCACACACATACACATACACATCCACATACACACACACACATATACACACACACCTGCATCATATACACACACACACACACGCACACACATGCACACACACATACAAAAATACACACCCACATACACACACACACACACACACACAGACACACACCCACACACACACCCACATATACACATACACACAGACACACCCACATATACACATACACACACATACACACACACACACACATCTACACACACACACACACACATCAGATGAGATGATGGATGTGTGTATGTGCAGGTGGGAATGAGGAGATGTGGGTGTGCTGTGTGTGTGTTTATAAAACTGCAGACTCGGCGAGTTGAACTCAGAACGAGTGTTATTAAAGAGAGAGTAAAGAAAGACGGTCTCAGAGCGCCGGATGAAGCACCGCAGGTACAACAGCGCAACACGGTGGAACAAAGAGAACGTTAAAACATGGGTGATGTCACGCCACCGACCAATCAGATTCATCTATTACGATCAGTATACTAAAAGCCTACAGCGTACGGACAACGAAGCTAACTGCCGACTCATGGGCCTTTTTATTAGGAACATCTGGTGGCGCTGTGGTCCCCCGATCCACCACAAGATCCCAATGTGGCCCCTCGAGCAAGGCCCTTATACCTCACTGCACTGGGGGGGGGGAAGGGGGGGTTCCCCATGCCCATCCAGGGGAGAACGTTTTGGGCGCTGGTCAGATACACCCAGGACAGGGGGGCAATCTATCACTGGGCACACACACACACAAACAAACTCTTTATGGGGCAATTTAGAGCCTTCAATTCACCTTGAATCCATGTTTTTTGGACTGTGGGAGGAAACCAGAGAACCCGGAAGAACCCCACATGGACACGGGGAGAACATGGTGGCGCCAATCTTAATGGTATTTGAACCTGGATCACCAGCGCTGAGAGGAGAACATGCCAAACACTAAGCCACTGTGCCACCCTGGATGGGTGAAATGAATTCTCCAAATTGCCCCATATAGAGTGTGTTTGTGTGTTCGTTTTGGGCGCTGGGCAGATACAGCCAGGACACCAATCCTGGGCACACACTCTCACTCGCACAAACACACACACTGTATATGGGGCAATTCAGAGCATTCAATTCACATTAAAGCCCTGTTTTTGGACTGTGGGAGGAAACCGGAGAACCCGGAGGAAACCCACACGGACACGGGGAGAACATGGTGGCTCCAGTCTTAATGGGATTTGAACCTGGATCACCAGCGCTGAGAGGAGAACATGCCAAACACTGTGCCACCCTGGATTATTCATTCATTCATTATCTCCCGCTTTATCCTCTATTAGGGTCGCGGTGGGGTTCCCCATGCCCATCCAGGGGAGAACGTCTCGGGCGCTGGGCAGATACACCCAGGACAGGGCGCCAATCCATCGCTGGGCACACACTCACTCACACAGACACACACTCTATATGGGGCAATTTGGTGAATTCAATTGACTTGATCCATGTTTTTGGACTGTGGGAGGAAACCGGAGAACCCGGAGGAAACCCACACGGACACGGGGAGAACATGGTGGCTCCAGTCTTAATGGCATTTGAACCTGGATCACCAGCGCTGAGAGGAGAACATGCCAAACACTGCGCCCCCCTGGATTAATATTATTTCATATTAATTAAATGTGAAATAATATTAATATTAATTAATAATAATTAATATTAATATGCAACGTGGGGGTTCAGAGGAGGTTTTTGGAAAAAGGCTTTTCCTTTAGCATTGAAAAATCATTAATAGCCCCAGCGTGCCATATATGGGCGTGTAAACCTCGGGGGGGGGGGGGGGGGGCAATAAACCGGATGTTCATGATAAGGAGGCGGATGAGTCGGTTTGTTCTAAGGATCAACCGAAGCGGTGGTACATCAAAGAAAAGGACCTTCACCTGGACGTGAGTGACGGACAGGTGGGCGGAGTCTGATGATGTGGAATCACACATGAGCTCATTAATATTAATATCCAGATGTCATTAGATCATTAAAGTTCGAAGCTTCCTGAGGTCATTGTATTGCTTTTTCGTTTCCCTCTGCTCCCCATCGTTCTGCCCCAAATCAGGTCCAACCCCCCCTCCGAATCCCCCCCTCCCCCCCGAATCGCCCCCCCCCCCCAGGTATCAAAATACAGTTTCTGCAGCCGGTGGCCGAGCAGAGGATTCCAATTGGGCGGGATTGTCTGGTCCGTGAGGTCCCGGAGGTTCAGATCTCATAGTGCAGGTCGTTCAGCTCCAGCCTGGTGTAGTGTCTCCTGTCGAACGACTCCAGGGCCTTGCGCCCCACCACGGCCACCACCAGGGTGAGCACCACCAGCGTCAGCACCACCAGCACCACCAGGCTGTTCTTCCAAATCGCGTGCGCCTCCTTGGCCTTCTTCTGCGCCGGAACCACCCCGGGCTCCGTATCTCCCACCTCCAGACCGTTGGCCATCTCAATGACGACGATGGTTGTCCTTTCAGGTGAAGCTGTGGAGGTGGAGGTGGAGGTGGTGGTGGAGGTGCTGGTGCTGGTGGTGGTGGGTACGGTTGTTTTCCATATGGGATGCCTCTGTGCGGTGGGCGGGGCCACTTTACCGGGGGGTTTCTGATGGGTCTCTGGTCTTTTAGCTGGTTTGCTGGGTTTTTTGGGAGGTTTGATTGGATTGATGGGTGGATGGGGTGGTTGTGTGGTGGTTGTAGTGGTGGGGGTGGTGGTGGTGGTGGTGGTGGTGGTGGTGGTGGGGGGTGTGTTGTTGTTGTGGTGCTGGTCGTTGTGGTGGTGGTGGTTGTGGTGGTGGTCGTGGTTGTGGTGGTGGTCGTTGGCGTCGTTGGCGTCGCCGTGGTGACGGCAGGCATGGTGAGGAGGATGAACGGCGGTTCGGTGGGGGCCACAGTTCGGATTCGTGTTGGAGTGGAGGGTCTTCTGGGGCCGGGTGAGGTGGTGCTGATGGTGGTGGATCTCCTGGTGCTTGACCTGGTGGTGGGTGGAGTCGTGCTTGTGGTGGGTTTGGTGCTCACTGAGGTGGACAGTGGAGTCGTGATGGGTTGCTTGATAAGGGCTCTGCTGGTGACGGGCACGGTGGCGACCTTGGTGACGGGCACGGTGGCGACCTTGGTGACGGGCACGGTGGCGACCCTGGTGACGGGCACGGTGGCGACCCTGGTGACGGGCATGGTGACGGGCACGGTGGCGACCTTGGTGACGGGTATGGTGGTCGTTCTCATGCTGTCTTTCCCAGCAGGATGCGTTATTCCTTGTAAAGATACATAAAGAGTTAATAACTAGTAATTAAACTCCAGCACTGGCACATTTGCCCTGAACTGAGACCAGCGCCAAAAGCCCTGAAGATGTGAACATCTACCCCTGGTCTACCCCTCAGCATGTCCTAAGGACACAGGGAGGACATGCAGACTACACCCTGTAGAGTGGCAGGAGGAAAATAAGGGCTCCCCCTAGTGTCTCAGTATGATCAGTGCAGCAGTTCCACACAGGGCCAGTAGGTGCTCCCTCCTTATTATTATCCATCCATCCATCCATTATCTTCCGCTTTATCCTCTACTAGTCACGGGGGGGGGACGTTTCAGGCGCTTGGCAAATACACCCAGGACAGGGGGGGCAATCTAACTCTGGACATTATGGGGCCATTTGGAGATTTCAACTGACCTTGATCCATGTTTTTGGACTGTGGGAGGAAACCGGAGACCCCGGAGGAAACCCACACTGACACGGGGAGGACATGGAAACACCCAGATTGGGATTCGAACCGGGAAGCCCTAGCGCTGAAAGGAGAACATGCCACCCCACCGCCCCACCGCCCCCTGTTGTTTTTATTTATTCATTTATTTATAGTGGGGGGGTGGCTTAGTGGTTGGTATGTTCTCCTCTCAGCACTGGGGTTTGAATCCCGATCCGGGAGGAGTTTGCATGTTCTCCCCATGTCCGCGTGGGTCTCCTCTGAGTCCTCCGCCCACAGTACGAAAACATGGATTCAAGGTAAATTAAATTCTCGAAATTGGCCCTATATAGAGTGTGTGTGTGTGTGTGTGTGTGTGTGTGTGTGTGTGTGTGTGTGTGTGTGTGTGTGGGTGTGTGTGTGGGTGTGTGTGTGTGTTTGTGTGTACCCTAGTAGAGGATGAAGGTTCAGAGTGAGGAGTGAAACTCAGTGAGTCGATCTCGTCCTCGTTATCATTATCCTCGTTATTTATCATCATTATCATTATCCTCGTTATTTATCATCATTATCATTATCCTCGTTATTTATCATCATTATCATTATCCTCGTTATTTATCATCACTTTGATTAATTGGAGATCAGAGAGGATGTTACCTTTGAAGATGTCGTAGGTGTTGATTCCGGGTTTGGCGACCATCAGGGGGCAGTCCTGCTCCGACTCGCAATGGAACAAGTAACAGTTCCTGTTCACCGCCTGACTGACCGGCTTATACACCAACATGTTACACTTCAGACCTGAGAGACGAGGTGGAGACGGAGACAATAAACACCTCATCTGTTAAACACCTCATCTGATAAACACCTCATCTGATAAATACCTCATCTGATAAACACCTCATCTGATAAATACCTCATCTGATAAATACCTCATCTGTTAAACACCTCATCTGATAAATACCTCATCTGATAAACACCTCATCTGATAAATACCTCATCTGTTAAACACCTCATCTGATAAACACCTCATCTGATAAATACCTCATCTGATAAACACCTCATCTGATAAATACCTCATCTGTTAAACACCTCATCTGATAAACACCTCATCTGATAAACACCTCATCTGATAAACACCTCATCTGATAAACACCTCATCTGATAAACACCTCATCTGATAAATACCTCATTTAATAAATACCTCATTTGATAAATACTTCATTTGATAAATACCTCATCTGATAAACATCTCATCTGATAAATACCTCATCTGATGAATACCTAATTTAATAAACACCTCATCTGATAAACACCTCATCTGATAAATACCTCATTTAATAAATACCTCATTTGATAAATACCTCATTTGATAAATACCTCATCTGATAAATACCTCATTTAATAAACACCTCATCTGATAAATACCTCATTTAATAAACACCTCATCTGATAAACACCTCATCTGATAAACACCTCATCTGATAAATACCTCATTTAATAAACACCTCATCTGATAAATACCTCATCTGATAAACACCTCATCTGATAAATACCTCATCTGATAAACACCTCATCTGATAAATACCTCATCTGATAAACACCTCATCTGATAAACACCTCATCTGATAAACACCTCATTTAATAAACACCTCATCTGATAAATACCTCATTTAATAAACACCTCATCTGATAAATACCTCATCTGATAAACACCTCATCTGATAAATACCTCATCTGATAAACACCTCATCTGATAAATACCTCATCTGATAAATACCTCATCTGTTAAACACCTCATCTGATAAATACCTCATCTGATAAACACCTCATCTGATAAACACCTCATCTGATAAATACCTCATCTGATAAACACCTCATCTGATAAACACCTCATCTGATAAACACCTCATCTGATAAACACCTCATCTGATAAATACCTCATTTAATAAATACCTCATTTGATAAATACTTCATTTGATAAATACCTCATCTGATAAACATCTCATCTGATAAATACCTCATCTGATGAATACCTAATTTAATAAACACCTCATCTGATAAACACCTCATCTGATAAATACCTCATTTAATAAATACCTCATTTGATAAATACCTCATTTGATAAATACCTCATCTGATAAATACCTCATTTAATAAACACCTCATCTGATAAATACCTCATTTAATAAACACCTCATCTGATAAACACCTCATCTGATAAACACCTCATCTGATAAATACCTCATTTAATAAACACCTCATCTGATAAATACCTCATCTGATAAACACCTCATCTGATAAATACCTCATTTAATAAACACCTCATCTGATAAATACCTCATCTGATAAACACCTCATCTGATAAATACCTCATCTGATAAACACCTCATCTGATAAACACCTCATCTGATAAACACCTCATTTAATAAACACCTCATCTGATAAATACCTCATTTAATAAATACCTCATTTGATAAATACCTCATCTGATAAACACCTCATCTGATAAATACCTCATCTGATAAATACCTCATTTAATAAACACCTCAATTGATAAACACCTCATCTGATAAATACCTCATTTAATAAATACCTCATTTGATAAATACCTCATCTGATAAATACCTCATTTAATAAACACCTTATCTATTAAACACCTCATCTGATAAATCTCATTTAATAAACACATCATCTGATAAATACCTCATCTGATAAATACCTAATCTGATAAATACCTCATCTGATAAACACCTCATCTGATAAATACCTCATTTAATAAATACCTCATTTGATAAATACCTCATTTACTAAACACCTCATCTGATAAATACCTAATTTAATAAACACCTCATCTGATAAACACCTCATCTGATAAATACCTCATTTGATAAATACCTCATTTGATAAACACCTCATCTGATAAATACCTCATTTGATAAATACCTCATTTGATAAATACCCCATTTGATAAACACCTCATCTGATAAATACCTCATTTGATAAATACCTCATCTGATGAACACCTCATCTGATAAACACCTCATCTGATAAATACCTCATCTGATAAATACCTCATTTAATAAATACCTCATTTGATAAATATCTCATTTGATAAATACCTCATCTGATAAACACCTCATTTGATAAATACCTCATCTGATTAATACCTCATTTAATAAACACCTCATTTGATAAATACATTATCTGATAAATACCTCATCTGATAAACACCTCATTTAAAAAATACCTCATCCGATAAATACCTCAACCAATACATACCTCATCCAATACATACCTCATCTGATAAATACCTCATTTTATAAATACATCATTTAATAAATACCTAATTTTATAAATTGCTCATTTAATAAATACCTCATCTAATAAATACACAATTTAACAAATACCTCATTAAATAAATACCTGATCTAATAAATACCTAATTTTATAAATAGCTCATTTAATAAATACCTCTTCCAACAAATACCTTATTTAATAAATACCTCATATTAATAAGTACCTCACTTAATAAAATCTTATAATAAACGAGGCGCTGAACGGAGACGGGAGCAGACTGCGTATCTCACCTGGTTTAATTTCCTGTGAACAGCAGGCCATGATGCAGTCTTTCTCTGCCTCCTTCTGCAGGGCCACCATCACTGTCCTCTGATTGTCCTGCTCCAGACGGAGGTTGACGATGGTGTCTCGATGCTGCCTGGAGTAACACATCTCACCGTTGTTGCTGGCGGCCAGGCCCGCCGCCGGGAGGAAGAGCAAAGCCCCCAGCAGCAACATGGCTCCTCTGACGGAGTCTCGATTCACCAGGAACATCACGGAGAACTCAGAAGATCCTGAAGGCTTCATCAGCTTCTCAACGGACCGCAATTCAGATCTGCTGGAGGAAAGACGGCCAGAAAGACGAAAGAGAGAGAGATGGTTACTTACAGTTCAAAGTTTAACGTCATCAAACACGGGTCATCATCATCATCATCATCATCATCACGGATGACATCATAACAACATGTGGTAATCCTTACATCAACCATAGAGCATGGACATTTGGTAAAATGAAAACGGTTAGACTTCAGAAGATCGAGCACTGAACGGGACGTGGTACGGAGGACAGAACGTCTTTAGACAAAGGTTTATTAGTCTAAAGTTTATCTCAAACGAACTTTGGTCTCTAATTATGAGTCCCGCCTTATCTTAATGTCTGACTTCAGAGCTGGACGAGTGCCATGATGTGCTTCCATTTTGATCTGAAGGAACCTTCAGGGTGTAACATTCCCATTTGGTCATTTATTGGACACTTTTATCCAAAACGACTTACAAGCACAGAGTTCATCACAGCGCCCCCTGGAGCAATGAGGGTTAAGGATCTTGCTCAAGGACCCACACTGGTAACTTCAGTGGACCTGGGATTTGAACCCACAACCTTCAGATTGACAGCCCAACGCCCTAACCACTGAGCTACCACTCCCTTCAGCGCCCTACAGCCGGCTGATTAATAATTTCGGGCGGCCTGGTGGCTTAGTGTTCGCGTGGGTTTCCTCCGGGTTCTCCGGTTTCCTCCCACAGTCCAAAAACATGGATCAAGGTCAATTGAGTTCAAATTGCCCCCTATAGAGTGTGTCTGTGTAAGTGAGTGTGTGCCCAGCGATAGGTTGGCGCACTGTCCTGGGTGTGTCTGCCCAGCGCCCGAAACGTTCTCCCCTGGATGGACATGGGGAACCCCCCCCCGTGACCCTAATATAGGATAAGGCGAAAGATATTGGATGGATGGATGGAAAACAACAGGAGGACGCACCTACTGGCCCTGTGTGGAACTGCTGCACTGGCCATACTGAGACACTAGGGGGAGCCCTTATTTTCCCCTGACACTCTACAGGTGCCGGCACAGAGTCGCAGACCACACAGTGTTTAGTTATGTCCTCCCTGTGTCCTTAGGGGTAGATCAGGGGTAGATCAGGGGGAAAAGTTCACATCTTCAGGGCTTTTGGTGCTGGTCCTCAGTTCAGGGCAAATGTGTCAGTGCAGGAGTTTAATGCGCCTGTTGCTCTGTGGCGCCCCCTAACACTAACAAGCAGAAAGAAGACTTGTATGTGATTGATTCAAAGGTTATTAAGATAATGGACGGATGGATGATTAATAATGTCCACACTTTATAGATGTTCCCTTACGGTCTCAGCGTCCTCCTGTGGACAGTGTCCTTCTTTAGGTTGAATTACGAGGTTTTTAAATTATTTAAACAAACATTTTTTAGCTTTAGAACATCCCGTTAGAACCACACCACCCTATATGGACATAACCAACATGGTGTGGACAATAAAACGATCACATGACTAAAGGGATTTACTGCCCGTTAACACAGATGAGCATTGGTGAGGTCGGACGCTGAGAGGACACGGCTCACAATCTCTGTTCTGATTCATCTCAATGGGACGGGGTGAGACTGGGATCAGGGCTCTGTGTGGAACATCAAACTCCTCCATCGTCTTATGGTTGGTTGTTTGGTCCACCCCAAACTTATAGCATCTTATCTCAGTATCCTCTGCTGAGGGCGAGGGGGTCCACATGCCCCTGCACGGCTGGTCAGATACACTCAGGACAGGGTGCCAATCCATCACTGGGCACACTCAGTCACAAAGGGAGAACATGCAAACTCCACCCGGATTGTGATGTGAAGCCCAGTGCTGAGAGGCAGACCTGCTGACCCCTTAAAACTGTTTTTTGTCCACTGTTGGTGTTGATGCCCGCCTGGTGCTGATGCTGATGTTGGTGTTGATGCTGATGTTGGTGTTGATGCTGATGTTGGTGTTGATGCTGATGTTGGTGTTGATGCTGATGTTGGTGTTGATGTTGGTGTTGATGCTGATGTTGGTGTTGATGTTGGTGTTGATGCTGATGTTGGTGTTGATGCTGATATTGGTGTTGATGTTGGTGTTGATGCTGATGTTGGTGTTGATGCTGATGTTGGTGTTGATGCTGATGCTGGTGTTGATGTTGATGTTGATGTTGATGTTGATGCTGATGCTGATGTTGGTGTTGATGCTGATGTTGGTGTTGATGCTGATGTTGATGCTGATGCTGATGTTGGTGCTGATGTTGGTGTTGATGCTGATGTTGATGTTGGTGCTGATGTTGATGCTGATGTTGATGTTGTTGTTGATGCTGATGTTGGTGTTGATGCTGGTGTTGATGCTGATGTTGATGTTGGTGTTGATGCTGATGTTGGTGTTGATGCTGATGTTGGTGTTGATGCTGGCGTTGGTGTTGATGCTGATGTTAGTGTTGATGCTGGTGTTGATGTTGATGCTAATGTTGATGCTAATGTTGGTGCTGATGTTGGTGTTGATGCTGATGTTGGTGCTGATGTTGGTGTTGATGTTGGTGCTGATGTTGATGCTGATATTGATGTTAATGTTGATGTTGGTGCTGATGTTGGTGTTGATGTTGGTGTTGATGTTGGTGCTGATGTTGGTGCTGATGTTGGTGCTGATGTTGGTGCTGATGTTGGTGCTGATTTTGGTGCTGATGCTGGTGCTGATGCTGGTGCTGATGCTGGTGTTGATGCTGATGTTGGTCCTGATGCTGATGTTGATGTTAGTGTTAGTGCTGATGCTGATGTTGGTGTTGATGTTGATGCTGGTGTTGATGTTGATGCTGATGTTGGTGTTGATGCTGATGTTGATGCTGATGTTGATGCTGATGTTGGTGTTGATGTTGATGCTGATGCTGATGCTGATGTTGATGCTGATGTTGATGTTGATGTTGATGTTGGTGTTGATGCTGATGTTGGTGTTGATGCTGATGTTGGTGTTGATGCTGATGTTGGTGTTGATGCTGATGTTGGTGTTGATGCTGATATTGGTGTTGATGTTGGTGTTGATGCTGATGTTGGTGTTGATGTTGGTGTTGATGCTGATGTTGGTGTTGATGCTGATGCTGGTGTTGATGTTGATGTTGATGTTGATGTTGATGTTGATGCTGATGTTGGTGTTGATGCTGATGTTGGTGTTGATGCTGATGTTGGTGTTGATGTTGATGCTGATGCTGATGTTGATGCTGATGCTGATGTTGGTGCTGATGTTGGTGTTGATGCTGATGTTGATGTTGGTGCTGATGTTGATGTTGGTGCTGATGTTGATGTTGATGCTGATGTTGGTGTTGATGCTGATGTTGGTGTTGATGCTGGCGTTGATGCTGATGTTAGTGTTGATGATGGTGTTGATGTTGATGCTAATGTTGATGCTAATGTTGGTGCTGATGTTGGTGTTGATGCTGATGTTGGTGCTGATGTTGGTGTTGATGTTGGTGTTGATGTTGGTGCTGATGTTGATGCTGATATTGATGTTAATGTTGATGTTGGTGCTGATGTTGGTGTTGATGTTGGTGTTGATGTTGGTGCTGATGTTGGTGCTGATGTTGGTGCTGATGTTGGTGCTGATTTTGGTGCTGATGCTGGTGCTGATGCTGGTGTTGATGCTGATGTTGGTCCTGATGCTGATGTTGATGTTAGTGTTAGTGCTGATGCTGATGCTGATGTTGGTGTTGATGTTGATGCTGGTGTTGATGTTGATGCTGATGTTGGTGTTGATGCTGATGTTGATGCTGATGTTGATGCTGATGTTGATGCTGATGTTGATGCTGATGCTGATGTTGATGCTGATGTTGATGCTGATGTTGATGTTGATGTTGATGTTGGTGTTGATGCTGATGTTGGTGTTGATGCTGATGTTGGTGTTGATGCTGATGCTGATGTTGATGTTGATGTTGATGTTGGTGTTGATGTTGATGTTGGTGTTGATGCTGATGTTGGTGTTGATGCTGATGTTGGTGTTGATGTTGATGCTGATGTTGGTGTTGATGCTGATGTTGATGTTGATGCTGATGTTGATATTGATGTTGGTGTTGATGTTGATGTTGATGCTGATGATGATGTTGATGCTGATGCTGATGTTGGTGTTGATGCTGATGTTGGTGTTGATGCTGATGTTGGTGTTGATGCTGATATTGATGTTGATGCTGATGTTGGTGTTGATGCTGATGTTGATGCTGATGCTGATATTGATGTTGATGCTTATGTTGATGCTGATGCTGGTGATGATGTTGATGCTGATATTGATGCTGATGATGATGTTGATGCTGATGTTGATGCTGATGTTGGTGTTGATGCTGATGTTGGTGTTGATGCTGATGTTGATGCTGATATTGATGTTGATGCTGATGTTGATGCTGATATTGATGTTGATGTTGATGCTGATATTGATGTTGATGCTGATGTTGATGCTGATGCTGATGTTGATGCTGATGTTGGTGTTGATGCTGATGCTGATGCTGATATTGATGCTGATATTGATGTTAATGCTGATGTTGGTGTTGATGTTAATGCTGATGCTGATATTGATGCTGATGCTGATGTTGGTGTTGATGCTGATGTTGATGCTGATGCTGATGCTGATATTGATGTTGATGCTGATATTGATGTTAATGCTGATGTTGGTGTTGATGTTAATGCTGATGCTGATATTGATGCTGATGCTGATGTTGGTGTTGATGCTGATGTTGATGCTGATGCTGATGCTGATATTGATGTTGATGCTGATATTGATGTTAATGCTGATGTTGGTGTTGATGTTAATGCTGATGCTGATATTGATGCTGATGCTGATGTTGGTGTTAGTGATGATGCTGATCTTGATGCTGATGTTGGTGTTGATGCTGATGCTGGTGTTGATGCTGATGCCAATGCGTCGCTAGGATACGGAGCAGCGCCTGGTCCCCTGTAGCAGCAGAACCGTGACGCAATCGCGATGAAATCGTCAGGAAACCTCGCAGTTTGACAAACAGCCGAATATCCGGCGTCTTCGGGAACAACCTGATGATCGCCGCCCGATGATGAAGATGATGATGATGAAGAACATCATGATGATGATGAAGATCATGATAATGATGATGATGAAGATCATGATAATGATGAAGATGATGGTGGTGGTGATGATGATGATGATGAAGATGTGCGCGCGCGTTGTGTCCCAGCCGCGTCCCGGCGGCCTTCTTCAAAGGGACACTTACCTTTCTCCGCCAGCCGTGTCCTGCTTAACGCCAGCCGTCGACGTTCTCCGGGAGAACCGGGAGAGACCCGGCCGGCATCCTGCGGGGGGAGTCCTCTTCAGAGAACAGAGGCGCGTCTCAGAGCGGCGCTGTCTCTAAAATGGAGGCGTCTTCGGGACGCAGAGCATCGCAGAGAAAACAAAGCGCATCATCCCGCGACGCCTCCACACACACACGCACACACACACGCACACACACACACACGCTCTGTTAGAACGTCTGAGAACGTTCAGAGATCAAAGCCCGCCGCCGCGCTCCACACAAAGGGACGCGAGTGCACGACGAACCGACGCGCGTTTGAACGCAGCACCGCGCGCGCCGCCTTCACGACGCCCGCCTCGTCGCGTTGCGTTGCGTTGTCGAGGCTCACAGCGGCGCGTCCTGCGTCCTGCGTCCTCCGCGCCGTGACCCACTTTCCACATCTTTTGTCCTGCCCGCTGAGCCACGACGAGACCCCCCCACCCACCCCCACACACCCACCTACCCCCCCACACCCCCCCCCCAAACACGAATCAGACACTAGAGCTGTGCGATACCAAGAATTTTGGTATCGATCCGATACCAAGTAAATACAGGGCCAATATCGCGATATTCGATACCGATACTTTTTAATATGTTAAGCTTCATTGATCCAAAAGACCTAGTATAGAATTTCACCAAACATTGTAGGTGACAACAAAATAATGTATCCCAATCAACATCTTTGTTTAGAAACAATGGAACAGTAATAAAACAAAGTTCATTCATTCATTATCTCCCGCTTTATCCTCTATTAGGGTCGTGGTGGGGTTCCCCATGCCCATCCAGGGGAGAACGTCTCGGGCGCTGGGCAGATAGACCCAGGACAGGGCGCCAATCCATCGCTGGGCTCACACTCACTCACACAGACACACTCTATATGGGGCAATTTTGAGAATTCAATTGACTTGATCCATGTTTTTGGACTGTGGGAGGAAACCGGAGAACCCGGAGGAAACCCACGCAGACACAGGGAGAACATGGAAACTCCACCCAGATGGGGATTCGAACCGGGAACCCCTAGCGCTGAGAGGCGAACGTGCTAAACCACTAAGCCACCGTGCCGCCTTAAAAAAAAAGTTTATATATAAAAATATAAAAATATATATTTTTGAAGTAAGAAACACAATACAAATATATTTTTTTCAAATAGAATTTTGGGTGTGGTTTTGGGTGTGCTGTGTGCTTTTTAATGAGCTTAAATAAGTTTGTTGTGTTTCCTGTGTACCTAATAGACTTTTTGCAAACTGAACAGGTTGCTGAAGTCGCATTTTCGGCTGTAAAATACGGCCGAACGGCGCTTCTCTTTCTTTCAGACATCTTTTTTATCTCCCACTCCGAGTCTCTCTCGCCGTACTGTGACGTGTCGACTTGGGCGGGTCAGGCTGAGCCCACGTGGCCGCTGTCTTGAGTATCGATCTTTTTACGCAAGTATTGTTCAATACCAATACCAGCGTTGGTATCGATATTATCGATATTTGTATCGATCCGCACAGCTCTATCACACACACGAGCTGCACCTCTGCAACGTTAGGGACCGCACGGCTCTCCAGCAGGTCACGTGAGCATCTCAGACGTAATGACCTGGTTCAGGGACACGGGTTTGAACCCTCAACCCTCAGGTCTGAAGTTACCCCCCCCCTGAAGAACTGCCTGCTGCCACATTTAATACAGTGGGAGGGCAAAAGGGGCATCATGGTGGAGCAGCAGTGAGCACCTCCATGCTCTCAGAGGGGTGAACACAAGTGGTGGTTTAGCATGTTCTCCTCTCAGCGCTGGGGAGCTGAGAGGATTCAAATCCTGAGCATGTTCTCCCCGTGTCCACATTATCCTCTGTTAGGGTCGTGGGGGGGGGGGTTCCCCATGCCCATCCAGGGGAGAACGTTCGGGCGCTGGGCAGATACACCCAGGACAGGGGAGCAATCTATCGCTGGACACACACTGACTCACACACACACTCTATATGGGGCAATTTAGAGAATTCAATTCACCTTGATCCATGTTTTTGGACTGTGGGTGGAAACCGGAGAACCTGGAGGAAACCCACGTGGACACGGGGAGAACATGCAAACTCCACCCAGATTGGGATTCGAACCGTGAATCCCTATGCGCTGAGTGGAGAACATGCTAAACCACTAAGCCACCGCCAAGATAAATTGAATGCTCTAAATTGCCCCATATAGAGTGTGAGTGCGTGCCTAGTGAAAGATTGGCACCGTCCTGGTGTAACTGCCCAGCACCAAAAACGTTCTCCTCTTGCCACCCCATGTGCTTTTTTTTCCCTCCCACAGTCCAAAAACTGGATTCAAGGTAAATTGAATTCTCCAAATTGCCCCATATAGAGTGTGTGTGTGTGTGAGTGTGTGTTCAGTGATAGATTGCCCCCCTGTCCTGGGTGTATCTGCCCAGCGGCCCGAGACGTTCTCCCCTGGATGGACATGAGGACCCCCCCCCCCGACCCTAATAGAGGATAAAGTGGAAGATAGTGAATGAATAAACAAACAGGCGACACGGTGGTTTAGCATGTTCTCCTCTCAGCACTAGGGATTCCCGGTTTGAATCCCCATCTGGGTGGAGTCTCCATGTTCTCCCCGTGTCCACGTGGGTTTCCTCCGGGTTCTCCGGTTACCTCCCAAATACCAAAAAACATGGATCAAGGTCAATTGAATTCTCCAAATTGCCCCATATAGAGTGTGTGTGTGAGTGTGTGTTCAGTGATAGATTGCCCTCTGTCCTGGGTGTATCTGCCCAGCGCCTGAAATGTTCTCCCCTGGATGGGCATGGGGAACCCCCCCCCCCCCCCCGACCCTAATAGAGGATAAAGCGGAAGATAATGGATGGAAATAAATAAACACAAACAAAAATGATATGTCCATGAAATTTATTTGTTTAGATTCCTTAAAATAAAAAAGAAAGTTTTTAAAAATGAGATTATTTCTTTTACTTGGAAATTTATTCAAATCAAAAACCAGGTTTCAGACGTTTTGAAGCGATTCTCATTTGTTTCTGATTCTGATTTGATTCTGATTCTCATTTGTTTCTGATTCTGATTTGATTCTGATTCTGATTTGTTTCCGATTCTGATTTGATTCTGATTTGTTTCTGATTCTGATTCTGATTTGTTTCCGATTCTGATTTGATTCTGATTTGTTTCTGATTCTGATTTGATTCCGATTTGTTTCCGATTCTGATTTGTTTCCGATTCTGATTTGTTTCTGATTCTGATTTGTTTCCGATTCTGATTCGTTTCTGATTCTGATTTGTTTCCGATTCGTTTCTGATTCTGATTCGTTTCTGATTCCGATTTTTTTCCGATTCTGATTCGTTTCTGATTCTGATTTGTTTCCGATTCCGATTTGTTTCCGATTCGTTTCTGATTCTGATTTGTTTCCGATTCCGATTTGTTTCCGATTCGTTTCTGATTCTGATTTGTTTCCGATTCGGATTTGACTCTGATTTGTTTCTGATTCTCATTCGTTTCTGATTCTGATTTGTTTCCGATTCTGATTCGTTTCCGATTTGTTTCTGATTCTGATTTGTTTCCGATTCTGATTTGTTTCCGATTCTGATTCGTTTCCGATTCTGATTTGTTTCCGATTTGTTTCTGATTCTGATTTGTTTCAGATTCTGATTTGACTCTGATTCGTTTCTGATTTGTTTCTGATTCTGATTTGTTTCAGATTCTGATTAGTTTCTGATTCTGATTCGTTTCTGATTCTGATTTGTTTCAGATTCTGATTCGTTTCTGATTTGATTCTGATTCGTCGCAGGGTGAACGCTGATGCTGTGAGTGAAGCGGGCGGTTCCACCAATCAGGAGTCGGCTTTTTGTTTTCATTGTTAAAAAAGACATCCGTTCCAGAAAGTCGCATTTCATTAATGTGAGAACGCCTTCGAATCCGATTGGAGGAGGAGCTGGGGGCGGGGTCAAACCCAGCAGTTTGTCTGTCTGAGTGAGTCGGTCAGATGTTCCGGGTCGCGGAACCCTGTTCACAGTTCAGAGATGAAAGAACGACCGCAGACGGTCACTCCACATCCATCACGTCCTCCTCAGCCGAGGCTTTCGGCTGCTTCCTGTCGGGGCCACGCCCACTTTTCTTCTGAGGCGCCACCTCAACTAAAAAATAATAAAAAATAAACACAGAATTTAACATTTTTACAGACACTAAGGCGTAGTGGTTCGAATCCCGACCTGGGTGGAGTTTGCATGTTCTCCCCATGTCCACGTGGGTTTCCTGTTATTTGGCCACTAGATGGCAGTATTTGATTGATATATTGAGAAACTGCTACTCAGCGATGGGTGGCTTAGTGTTCAGCATGTTCTCCTCTCAGCACTGGGGATCCAGGTTCAAATCGCAATCTGGGTGGAGTTTCCATCTTCTCCCCGTGTCCACGTGGGTTTCCTCCGGGTTCTCCGGTTTCCTCCCACAGTCCAAAAACATGGATTCAAGGTAAATTTAATGCTCCCAATTGCCCAATATAGAGTGTGTGTGTGTGCCCAGCATTAGATTGCTCTTCTGTCCTGGGTGTATCTGCCCAGCGCCCGAGACGTTCTCCCCTGGATGGGCATGGGGAACCCCCCGCGACCCTAATAGAAGATAAAGCTTAAGATAATGGATGGATGGATATTTTAAATGTTAGATAACTGGCGCTGGGGATTCCCGGTTCGAATCCCAATCTGGGTGGAGTTTGCATGTCCTCCCCGTGTCCATGTGGGTTTCCTCCGGGTTCTCCGGTTTCCTCCCACAGTCCAAAAACATGGATCAAGGTCAACTGAGTTCTCCAGATTGCCCCATATAGAGTGTGTTTGAGTGAGTGAGTGTGTGCCCAGTGATAGATTGCCCCCCTGTCCTGGGTGTATCTGCCCAGCGTCCGAAACGTTCTCCCCTGGATGGGCATGGGGAACCCCCCCCCAACCCTAATAGAGGATAAAGCGGATTAAACCACTCTCAATAAAGTTCCCTGAGACTAAAGGATTTAGTTGACCACTCGGGGAGGACAGGTCCCCCACAAACTTGTGGTTCCCACAAGAGAACCAGCAGGAAACTTTTTGGTTCCACAGTCACCCTGAGCTGCTCTCTGGAGGTTCAGGGTCAGTGATTTATGTTCTGATGCTCTGGTCCATTTCTGCCCACGCGGTTCTTTCTCCTCATGGCAGACGGGACCACCGCCCTTCCCCCCCCCCGGCGGTTCAGTATTATGGGATGTACCTTCCATGGTGGATTTTTCTTTGTCCATGTGATGCAGCTGCTTCAGAAGCTTCCGTTTCTTCTTCCCCGACAGAGTGATGTTGGCTCTGGAACTCGTGCTGTTCAGAAACGAGGAGCGATTCGTTAACAACGTCACACCGGAACATTCCGCATGACGACGCGGAACCCTGAAGGTCCAGGGCCTCGCTGCGGGACGGCGACTCGGTTCGAACCCACGACCTTCAGCCCAACACGTCACGTCGTATAAAGCAGGGATTCTTAACCCATGGGCCGCGAGTGCCACCTTGAGGGCCTCAAAAGAACAACAGTTTTTACCCTCGGGCCGTAGAGGGCCACGGCACCACGATGATTTTTCATAAGGTGCAATACACTTTCTCACCACTAGTGCGCCACTCAGATGTTTAACATTCATTCATTCATTCATTCATTCATTAGCTTTATCCTCTATTAGGGTCGCGGTGGGGTTCCCCATGCCCATCCAGGGAAGAACGTCTCGGGCGCTGGGCAGATAGACCCAGGACAGGGCGCCAATCTATCTCTGGGCACACACTCACTCACATACACAGACACACTCTATATGGGGCAATTTGGAGAATTCAATTGACTTGAGCCATGTTTTTGGACTGTGGGAGGAAACCGGAGAACCCGGAGGAAACCCACGCGGACACGGGGAGAACATGCAAACTCCACCCAGATGGGGATTCGAACCGGGAATCCCTAGCGCTGAGAGGAGAACGTGCTAAACCACTAAGCCACCGTGCCGGCAGATGTTTAACAACTTATTTAAAATGTAGAAGAACGTTAGCTAACTGCCGAAAATGGAAGCATATTTTAAGAGAAAAGTGGAAGACAAAAATGAAGGTAACCCGTCAAAAGAGGCCAAAGTTGTTAGAAAATATAACACAGACTTTATTAAATCTGGTTTTGTGAACGGAGGAGGCGAGGTAGAACCCAGAGCTCAGTGTGTTGAGTGTGGACTGATGCTGTCGCACTTTATCAAATTTATTTTAGTTTTTTTAAACATTTCCATGAACATTTCGATTGTATTCATTTTATGGCAGTAATTTTATTTATTGAATTTATTTATTGAATTAGTCTATTTTTGTTAAAATGTTAAATAAAAGTGGCACGGTGGCTTAGTGGTTTAGCACGTTCTCCTCTCAGCGCTAGGGATTCCCGGTTCGAATCCCCATCTGGGTGGAGTTTCCATGTTCTCCCCGTGTCTGCGTGGGTTTCCTCTGGGTTCTCCGGTTTCCTCCCACAGTCCAAAAATATGGGTCAAGTCAATTGAGTTCTCAAAAATTGCCCCATATAGAGTGTCTGTGTGAGTGAGTGAGTGTGTGCCCAGTGATGGATTGGCGCCCTGTCCTGGGTGTATCTGCCCAGCGCCCGAGACGTTTTTTTCAAAAACCT
The DNA here is from genome assembly GCA_019802505.1 of Corydoras sp. C115. Taxonomy (NCBI): domain Eukaryota; kingdom Metazoa; phylum Chordata; class Actinopteri; order Siluriformes; family Callichthyidae; genus Corydoras; species Corydoras sp. C115. The sequence continues at coordinate 126,880 of JAFMOC010000346.1, read as the reverse complement.
TTCAGTTGTACTCTAATAGTTGATGACTGGAAAATTACGACTACAATTCATACAGGTCATTCTGGAAAATCGGAGAAAACATAATTTGCATAGTAATTTGGAACACTTTGTAGACGCTCCCTTACAGTCTCCGGTTCTTTGAGTGGATCTAATAAATTACAAGATCTTTAACGAAATCCTCCGGACCGTGGTCTGTTCTGTGTTCCCTCACCGTTCAGACATTTGCACCGCGCTCTACGGCGCTCCTGATGTAATGAAACCCACCTCCTTTTTTTCAGATGGTGTTTGGTTATGAGCCCAGCATCCACCACGGCGCCCACGATGCGGTGCTTCTTCCGTTTCTGCTTCATCTGAACCCTCCGCCTTTTAAACAGGTTCTTTCCCAAATCCTGCAGAGAACACAGATCTATATTAATACCTGTAAATATGTTGGGGATGAGACGATTTATTGCTTTTTTTCAATTAATTGTAATGAAAATTGTTGCAAATAGTTTGTCAAAGAAGCGACCGGACATCATGACGACGTTCCAAAGAAAAATACTGATTATCATTTTAATATAAAATACAGATTAATTTAAACAGATCAGCACTGAGCCTGTTACACTGTTTATAAACTGTCTTGTTATTTGGCCACTAGATGGCAGTATTAGAATGATATATTGAGCAACTGTTACTCAGCGATGGGCGGTGCGGTGGCTTAGTGGTTTAGCATGTTCTCCTCTCAGAGCTGGGGATTCCCGGTTCGAATCCCAATCTGGGTGGAGTTTGCATGTTCTCCTCGTGGGTTTCCTCCGGGTTCTCCGGTTTCCTCCCACACTCCAAAAACATGGATGAAGTTAATTGAATTCTCCAAATTGCCCCATATAGAGTGTGTGTGTGAGGGTGTGTCCAGTGATAGATTGGCACCCTGTCCTGGGTGTATCTGCCCAGCGCACGAGACGTTCTCCCCTGGATGGGCATGGGGAACCCCCCCCCGCGACCCTAATAGAGGATAAAGCGGAAGATGATGGATGGGTTACTCAGCAATCAACTTACTCATTTATAACTTGCACTTTTCTTGTAACTTTATGCTATCATGCAGATTCATATATAATATATGTATATCTATATGGGTTGCAGGGTGGGGGGGGGAGGGGGTTCCCTATGCCCATCCAGGGGAGAACGTTTTGGGCGCTGGGCAGATAGACCCAGGACAGGACACCAAACTTTTGCTGGGCACACACTCACTCACACACACACACTCTATATGGGGCAATTTGGAGAATTCAATTGACTTGATCCATGTTTTTGGACTGTGGGAGGAAACCGGAGAACCCGGAGGAAACCCATGCGGACATGGGGAGAACATGCAAACTCCACCCAGATTGGGATTCGAACCGGGAATCCCTAGCGCTGAGAGGAGAACATGTAATTATAATATTATTATTATTTTATAGACGTTACAAACTTGTTGAATGTTTCTTTGGTAACGTGTTCTCGGTCGTTGAGAGGTAGCACTCGGAATTTCGTCACAGAAGGTCAGATTATTAATGATTTAGTTTTTAATAAAGACATTGTTTTTTATTATAGTGAGTTTGTAAGTGTTTTATTAAAGCAATCAGACTCTCGAGGTTGTGTATTATTGGGAATAAATCACGTAAAGAGGTGGCGCTGTTCTCCACTACAGACTCAGAACACCTCTTTATGGGCTTTATTCAGAATGAGAAAGCTTAATTAAAAGCTTAATTAAAAGCTTAATTACATAAAAGCTTTTAAATGAATAATTGTAGTTCGGTTCAGATCTGTGACGTCATGTGCGTCACTATGAAAGCTCGCTGCACGTGTATTTAATGTTTAAAGCGTAAAACAGTCTCTGATTCCTTTATTTTATTTTTATTTATTAAACCAGATTTTAATTATTAAGGTTTGGAACGCGATCTCTGACGTCATCAGTGTTTATGTCTCTGTGAAGCTTGTCGCTTTAAAACTCTGTCTGTGAAATTAAAGTAATTAATTTATTCTAATTAAAAAAAAGAGAGAAATTAGATGAATAATTGAAATGAATAATTAATGAAATGAATAATTAATTAATAAACTTACTGTTTTCGGTCTGTTGATTTTACCACCGGGCGCCATGCTCGCGCACATGTACAGACTCCGCCCAAAGACTTCCTTTTGCTTTGTAGAATAAAAGTCCCATCGCGACGAGCTCTACCGACATGAGACCGAACACCTCTAATAAATACTATTAATAAATACTATTAATACTGCCACTGATAATAATACTGTTAACACTAAAAATACTGATAAAATACTACGAATAATACTAATACTACTAAATTAATATTATTAATACTACCAACGATAATAATACTATTAACACTAAAAATACTGATAAAATACTACGAATAATACTAATACTAATCATTTATTATCTCCCGCACGTCTCGGGCGCTGGGCAGTTAGACCCAGGACAGGACGCCAATCTATCACTGGGCAATACTAATACTATTTATTAGTATTAGTATTAGTATTTATTATTATTATTATAAAATAATATTAATAATACTACCACTGATAATAATACTATTAACACTAAAAATACTGATAAATTACTACAAATAATACTAATAACGATAATACTAATTCCTACTACTAATAATAATACCATTACAAATTTTTATAAAAAAGTAAAATTTATTAAAATATAAAAAAAATAAAAAATAAAAAAAATATTATTAATGCTACTGCAAATACGACTATTATCACTAATCATTTTATTAATACTACTGCTAATAATAAAAATAGTCTAATCAAAGTTATGCAAAAAGGTCAAATAAAATAAAATATATATTTACAAGGTACAAGTTAAAAGTTTAAAATAAAGAAACTGTACAAATATGGAACTGTACGGATATAAAGTAAAAATTGTTTTATAACTTGTAAAAAGTTGTTTTAGTTATGAAGGTGTTGTATGTGGGATTTGTGTCCATTTAGTCCTGGTTCAGGGTCCGAATCGCCGATGGGAATACTAGTACGATGACTACAAATAATACTATTAATACTGCTACAAATACTACTAATATTATTAATACTGCTACAAATACTACTAATACTATTAATACTGCTACAAATACTACTACTACTACTACTACAAATAATAATAATAATAATAATAATAATAATAATAATAGGTGGCAAGGTGGCTTAGTGGTTTAGCATGTTCTCCTCTCAGCGCTAGGGATTCCCGGTTCGAATCCCCATCTGGGTGGGTTTTCCATGTTCTCCCCGTGTCCGCGTGGGTTTCCTCCGGGTTCTCCGGTTTACTCCCACAGTCCAAAAACATGGATCAAGATCAATTGAGTTCTCAAAAATTGCCCCATATAGAGTGTGTCTGTGTGAGTGAGTGTGTGCCCAGCGATAGATTGGCACCCTGTCGTGGGTGTATCTGCCCAGCGCCCGAAACGTTCTCCCCTGGATGGGCATGGGGAACCCCACCGTGACCCTAATAGAGGATAAAGCGGGAGATAATGAATGAATGAATGAATGAATGAATAATAATAATAATAATAATAATAATAATAATAATATAATAGGTTTTTATTTTTTAAATCCCAAATGTTTTTCAAACAGTAGAAACTATTTTAAATACAGTGCCATTATTTTCAAAAAGCCTTCATATCGACATTATAAAGCTTAAACCCTAGAATTTTATTAACTAAAGAGGACCAGTAAAATATTTTGTTTTTAATGTTAGTCGTCTTTAATTTTATAAGTCGAGCTGGAACTACATTTCAGTCCACAAGGACGCGCAATAAACCATAACCTCTTTACTGAGAGATGCACCAAACAGCTTGGCTCGCTGCCCCCCCCTCTCTCTTTATAAAGTAAAAGCTTTTCTGAGCAGTCAACAAACTGTTTTATTAAAACTATGTGGCTATTTAGTGCCCAACCCCCAGACTCTACACAGCGCCCCTAATGGCAACAATATTGCATTACACCGTACCTACTGCTATGTTTTGGGTCAGAGCACAGGGTCAGTTATGAACCATATTTAAATTTTCTGAGCATTTACAAAAAGAACCTACAAAATCTCAGATCTCAGTTGAAATCCATTTAAAGTGAGAAATGAAGACGTGCGTGCAGCAAAGAGGCAGCCGATACGAAGAGACACAGATCTGCAAGAGGTTCTGCGAATGTTCTGCTCTGTGTGCAGCAATATGAAATGACCAGCACAACAAAGACACACCATGTGACCTGACGGAGACGCCTGTGGGATTTATAGATACATTCATTCATTCATTATCTTCAGCTTTATCCTATATTAGGGTCGGGGGGGGGGGGGGGGGGGGGTTCCCCATGCCCATCCAGGGGAGAACGTTTCAGGCGCTGGGCAGATACACCCAGGACAGGGGGGCAATCTATCACTGGACACACACTCACTCACACTCACACACTCTAAATGGGGCAATTTGGAGAATTCAATTGACCTTGATCCATGTTTTTGGACTGTGGGAGGAAACCGGAGAACCCGGAGGAAACCCACGCAGACACGGGGAGGACATGGAAACTCCACCCAGATGGGGATTCGAACTGGGAATCCCTAGTGCTGAGAGGAGAACATGCTAAACCACTAAGCCACCGTGCCACCCTATTTTTATTTTATTTCTATTTCATTCATTCATCATCTTCTGCTTTATCCTCTATTAGGGTCGCGGGGGGGGGGTTCCCCATGCCCATCCATGGGAGAACGTTTCGGGTGCTGGGCAGATACACCCAGGACAGGACACCAATCCATCGCTGGGCACACACTCACTCACACAGACACACTCTATATGGGGCAATTTGGAGAATTCAATTGACCTTGATCCATGTTTTTGGAGTGTGGGAGGGAACCGGAGAACCCGGAGGAAACCCACGCGGACACGGGGAGAACATGGAAAGTCCACCCAGATGGGGATTCGAACCGGGATTCCCTAGTATTGAGAGGAGAACATGCCAACCACTAAGCCACTATGCTGCCCTATTTTTATTTTATTTTTATTTTAATCTATTCATATATAGTATTAAATTGGTTTTATTTTGCTCATGTCTCTTCTTACTAGCACCTTTGGAGTTGCACCCAAATTTCATTGTAATGGTAATTATAATGACAATAAAGGCGATTCTGATTCTGATTCTGATTCTTCTGATTCTGATTCTTCTGATTCTGATTCTGGAACCACGGTTCTCACACAGAACTCGCATCTGTCTGGAGAAAGCAAAACGTGGAGTGGGCGTGGCAAGCAGAAGTGATGAGGTAATAAAGTGATCTATTGATCCTACTCTCCTTACACTCAGTATAACCCATCTGTGCAGTGAAACACACACACACACACACACACACACACACACACACACACACACACACACACACTGAATGCCCGCGACTGTACGTGGCGCCCGGGGAGCAATTGGGGGTAGGTGCCTTGCTCAAGGGCACTTCAGCCAGAGTACTTGGGGGGGGTGAGAATCGAACCCGGGACCTTCAGGCCACAGACCCTAAATGTGGATGACATCACAACACCACCCTGGTGCCCCCCTCTGGTGCCCGCTCTATGTCAGTGTCACTGCTGCAGTGCTGAGAATGATCTCATCTCATTATTAACCCTCAACAAGGGTCGTGCGTGGGGGTGGGGGGGGGTTCCCATGTCCACACACACACACTACAGTATATGGGGCAATTTGGAGCATTCAATTCACACACACACACACACACACTCATATATATATATATATATATATATATATATATATATATATATATATATATATATATGTGTGTGTGTGTGTGGCTTAGTGGTTTAGCATGTTCTCCTCTCAGCGCTAGGGAGTTTGCATGTTCTCCCCGTGTCCATGTGGCTTTCTTCCGGGTTCTCCGGTTTCCTCCCACAGTCCAAAAACATGGATCAAGGTTAATTGAATTCTCCAAATTGCCCCATATAGAGTGTGTGTGTGAGTGAGTGTGTGCCCAGCGATAGATTGGCGTCCTGTCCTGGGTGTATCTGCCCAGCGCCCGAGACGTTCTCCCCTTGATGGACATGGGAAACCCCCCCAGAACCCTTTGTGTGTGTGTGCATATATATACACACACATCCACACACACACCACAGACACAAACAGGATGGCAATCGTTGCTGGGCACACACTCACACAAACTCATACATACACTGTATTTAGATGGGGCAATTTAGAGCAGCCATTTCACCTTAAATCCTTAAAAAAAAGTTTTTGCATTGTTGGAGGAACCCGGAGAACCTGTAGTTGTAGACAACGAGATGCCCAGCACTGAGAGCACTGTGAATGTGCTGGGAATCATCCTCCACCTAAATCCCATCTGCTCTGCAGAGACATACGGACTACAGAATGGAACTCCAGAACTACAAATCCATCCACAAGGAAGAAGAAACTGATCAAACAGAAACTGATCAAACAGACAATGCGGTCAGGAAGAAAGAGATGGTTATTAGTTCCCTGTGTATTATGGGATGTACCGACGGACCCCGCGTTACCCCTTCGACTTTAAGAAGCGGTCCGCCGCAGGGTTGAGGCTTTGCGTGTCACGTGACGACGTCCGCCAACCGCTGAAAGGCGAGAAGGACAGGCAGGTCTGTGAGGGACGCGCAGGTAACCCAGGAACCCGCACTCAGCCCTCACCCACTCAGTAAAGGACGCACGGACATCTCGGAGGACGTGGGTTCTGTCGGGTCGGACCTTTCGAACGCGACGCTGGTTCTCGGGTCAGTGCGTCTTTTCGGCGCCGCAGAAAAACGCGCTCAGGCCGTTTGTAAGTAGACGATCGCGAGATCCGCTGTTAACCAATCAGGCACGACGCCGGGGGCTTAGACGCTGCACGCCGCGCGTTTGGTTACTTGTTTTGCGTAGGATCCGGAAAATCCGCCGCGGCTCTGATCCACGTAAGACGCGTTACGCAACGCAGCCGGAGCCGACAGCCGCGGAGCGCAACCTTGCGCCAAATCCCTCATCCGGGGAAGCGCCGCTCGTTTCAGCACAGCGTTTATTATAAGAGCGTTTATTATAAGAGCGTTTATTATAAGAGCGTTTATTATAAGAGCGTTTATTATAAGGGAGCGTTTATTATTGGAGCGTTTATTAAGGGAGCGTTTATTATAAGGCAGCGTTTATTATAACGGAGCGTTTATTATAGAAGAGCGTTTATTATAGAAGAGCGTGTATTATAAGGAGCGTTTATTATAAGAGCGTTTATTATAGAAGAGCGTTTATTCTAGGGGAGCGTTTATTATAAGAGAGCGTTTATTATAAGAGCGTTTATTATAAGAGCGTTTATTCTAGGAGAGCGTTAATTATAAGGGAGCGTTAATTATAAGAGAGGGAGCGTTTATTATAGGAGAGGAAGGGTTTATTATAGGAGAGGAGGGGTTTATTCTCGGAGCTGCGGGACGCGGCGGTGGAACGGACAGCGCGCGGTAACAAAGCGGCGGCGGCGGCGGCGGACGCGTCAGGGAACAGCGCGTGAGAGGCGGGGTTCTGTGGAAGGCCAGCAGCGGCTGTGTGTTTGTTCCGCTGGTCCAGGTTTCGGATTCGGGGGAAAATGTCGGGCCAGACGCTGACGGATCGCATTGCGGCTGCGCAGTACCAGCTGACCGGCTCGGACGTGGCCCGCGCGGTCTGTAAGGCCACCACGCACGAGGTGATGGCGCCCAAGAAGAAGCACCTGGACTGTGAGTGTTCCATTCCCGTCCTCATGAGTCATTTACCGAGTCGCTTACTGTGTCGGTTACACCAGCGTCAGCAGTCCGCATCAGGCGCTGTCCGTTTCAGGACCACACGATTAACGTGTGAATCAAATGATACCCTACTGAATCAACTGATTCACCACTGAATCAAATGATACCCTACTGAATCAAATGATACCCTACTGAATCAACTGATTCATCACTGAATCAAAGGATACCCTACTGAATCAAATGATACCCTACTGAATCAACTGATTCATCACTGTATCAAATGATATCCTTCTGAATCAACTGATTAATCACTGAATCAAATGATACCCTACTGAATCAACTGATTCATCACTGTATCAAAAGATACCATTTTGAATCAACTGATTCACCACTGAATCAAATGATACCCTACTGAATCAAATGATACCCTACTGAATCAACTGATTCATCACTGAATCAAAGGATACCCTACTGAATCAAATGATACCCTACTGAATCAACTGATTCATCACTGTATCAAATGATATCCTTCTGAATCAACTGATTAATCACTGAATCAAATGATACCCTACTGAATCAACTGATTCATCACTGTATCAAAAGATACCATTTTGAATCAACTGATTCATCACTGAATCAAATGATCCCCTACTGAATCAACTGATTCATCACTGTATCAAATGATATACTTCTGAATCAACTGATTCATTACTGAATCAAATGATACCCTACTGAATCAAATGATACCCTACTGAATCAACTGATTCATCTCTGTATCAAAAGATACCATTCTGAATCAAATGATCCCCTACTGAATCAACTGATTCATCGTTGAATCAAATGAGAGCCTTCTGAATCAATTGACTCATCACTGAATCAACTATTTCATCACTGAATCAAATGATACCCTACTGAATCAACTGATTCATCACTGAATCAACTGATACCCTACTGAATCAACCGATTCATCACTGACCAAATGATGCCATTCTGAATCAACTGATTCCCTATTTAATCAACTGATTCCCTTATGAATCTAATATTGCCCTACTGATTCTACTCATAGGGTGACACGGTGGCTTAGTGGTTGGCATGTTCTCCTCTCAGCACTAGGGATCCCCGGTTCGAATCCCAATCTGGGTGGAGTTTCCATGTTCTCCCCGTGTCCCCGTGGGTTTCCTCCGGGTTCTCCGGTTTCCTCCCACAGTCCAAAACCATGGATCAAGTCAATTGAATTCTCCAAATTGCCCCATATAGAGTGTGTTTGTGTGAGTGAGTGTGTGCCCAGAGATAGATTGCCCCCATCCTGGGTGTATCTGCCCAGTGTCCGAAACGTTCTCCCCTGGATGGGCATGGGGACCTTCTGAATCTACTGATTCCCTACTGAATCTACTGATGCCCTACTGATTTCAGTGATTCCCTTCTGAAACTAATGATTCACTACTGAATCTACTGATTCCCTTACTGAATCTAATGATACCCAACTGATTCTACTGAGTCCCTTCTGAATCGAATGATTCCCCACTAATTATATCGATCACTGACGTTACTGATTTATTTAATATTTACAAGCTCGTCACTGAACTAATGATTTTCTACTAATTAATTAATTTAGTTTTAAATCTGATTTATATAACCATTTTTGTGAATTTA
>JAFMOC010000346.1:82500-112500 GCA_019802505.1 Corydoras sp. C115 | reverse complement strand
CACACACACACTAACACACACTAACACACACACTACACAGCACACAGCACCCAGCACAGCACACACACTAACACAGCACACTAACACAGCACACTAACACAGCACACTAACACAGCACACTAACACAGCACACACACACTAACACAGCACACTAACACACTAACACAGCACACTAACACAGCACACACACAACACACTAACACAGCACACACACACTAACACACTAACACAGCACACTAACACAGCACACTAACACAGCACACTAACACAGCACACACACACTAACACAGCACACAGCACACTAACACAGTACACACACACTAACACAGCACACACTAACACAGCACACACTAACACACTAACACAGCACACTAACACAGCACACTAACACAGCACACAGCACACTAACACAGCACACTAACACAGCACACTAACACAGCACACTAACACAGCACACTAACACAGCACACACACACTAACACAGCACACTAACACAGTACACACACACACTAACACAGCACACACACACTAACACAGCACACTAACACAGCACACTAACACAGCACACTAACACAGCACACTAACACAGCACACAGCACACTAACACAGCACACTAACACAGCACACAGCACACTAACACAGCACACAGCACACTAACACAGCACACTAACACAGCACACAGCACACTAACACAGCACACTAACACAGCACACACATAGCACACTAACACAGCACACTAACACAGCACACACACACACACTAACACAGCACACACACACTAACATAGCACACTAACACAGCACACACAGCGGCTCCCCCAAGGGGTGATCAAGGGGAAAAACTGATCTCTTTATCCTACAGCACTTCTATCTACGGTAATATGTGTCCTCCACATTTAACCCATCTGTACACACACACCCACACACACACACACACACACCCACACACACACACACACACACACACACACACACACAGACTGAGTGGAGTGAGCACACATGCCCGCAGCGGTGGGCAGCCCTGTACACGGTGCCCAGGGAGCAATTGTGGTTAGGTGCCTTAAGCAAGGGCACTTCAGCTGGAGAACGTGGTAGAACCGGGAATAACTTATTTTTATTTTTTTTTGTCCCATGTGGTCGGGTCCGGTATGACTCCCCTCATACCTCACTTCCATGTAGATGGACTTTGTAGTCCGTCAGTTGCAGTTTGTAGTCCATTTGTTCTCCCATAATCAGGACCCCCCCCCCCACAGAGCAGGCATGATTCTGGGTGGTGGATGATTCTTCTCACATGCAAATACATGGAACCTGCACCTGGTATGTTCCCAAACCTACATTCAGGCCTCATGGGAACTGAACTGGCTTCGGGTTCGAGCCGCCGAAACCCCGCGATGTTCTGTTTCAGACAGTTTGAACGTTTCCATCCATCCATCCATCATCTTCTGCTTTATCCTCTATTAGGGTCGCAGGGGGGGGTTCCCCATGCCCATCCAGGGGAAAACATTTTGGGCTCTGGGCAAATACACCCAGGACAGGGGGGGCAATCTATCACTGGACACACACTCACTCACACAGACACACTCTATATGGGGCAATTTGGAGAATTCAATTGACCTTGATCCATGTTTTTAGACTGTGGGAGGAAACCGGAGAACCTGGAGGAAACCCACGCGGACACGGGGAGAACATGGAAACTCCACCCAGATGGGGATTCGAACCGGGAATCCCTAGTGCTGAGAGGAGAACATGCCAAACCACTAAACCACCGTGTCGCCCTCTATAGAATTATATAAAGTCTAAAATGTGACTGACCAGAGTAAGTGCAAACATTATACCAAGATTATTATAGTATTATATAGTTTAAAAAATAGTTATCAGAGTGGGTGTGATCCATGTTCTTGGACTGTGGGAGGAACCCGGAGAACCCGGAGGAAACCCACGCAGACATGGGGAGAACATGGAAACTCCACCCAGATGGGGATTGGAACCGGGAGCGTTGAGAGGCGGTCGTGCTAAACCACTAAGCCACTGTGCCACTCGAGTTTGAACGTTTCGTCACTAAAATATTCTTAAAACTGGACTCCGACCCGACGGGGGCGCTCTGTGTGGCGTGAGGGAGCATCGATGCTGAAGACCGGTTCTCTGATTCTCTGATTGTTAAAGGTTCTATATATAGTTTAAGAAAGAAGCAGTATGCTGTAAGGGACCGTCTTAAAAGAGACTGAAAAAAGTGAAATTGTACAATTTCAATAAGTTTACTATTAAATTATACATGGTTAAAGGGGTAGTTTTCAGGGACTGTCTAAAAGGTGAGTGACCTCACAGCAGAGTGACAGTGTCTGTAAGGGACCGTCTAAAATGTGACTGACCAGAGTAAGTGCAAACATTATACCAAGATTATTATAGTATTATATAGTTTAAAAAATCGTTATCAGAGTGGGTGTGATCCATGTTTTTGGACTGTGGGAAGAAACCGGAGAACCCGGAGGAAACCCACGCGGACATGGGGAGAACATGGAAACTCCACCCAGATGGGGATTGGAACCGGGAGCGTTGAGAGGCGGTCGTGCTAAACCACTAAGCCACCGTGCCGCCCGAGTTTGAACGTTTCGTCACTAAAATTCTCTGATTGTTAAAGGTTCTGCGTGTCTCAGCTGCTTTCGGTTCCCGGCCGTCTGTGGTTTGGTTGCTGACGGTTCGAACTGTTTATTCACGCTTTTGTTTGTGATGTTTATCTCGCGCCGCACGCTCTACAATGGATGCTTCTTGTAGGAGAGGCGGTTGCCCTCGGGGGGCGGAGCGGGCCTTTGTCTCTGACCCGTCATTACACCACCAGCTGATTGATGGAAGCTGCGTTGCCATGGCAACAGGAACGATACAGAGCGGGTGGAGGGTGGGGTGACCTTGGGATGGTTTGGTCCGTTTGGTCAGAACACGATGGTCATCATTCTGGGGGGTTTTTTCGGTGAAGATGAAGGTGAATGTTGCACATCACACCTTTAAAACCAAAAATAAAGTCGTTCTGCAGTTCATCATCCATTCATTTATTCATTATCTTCTGCTTTATCCTCTATTAGGGTCACGGGGGGGGGTTCCCCCATGCCCACCCAGGGGAGAACATTTTGGGCGCTGGGCAGATACACCCAGGACAGGGCGTCAATCTGTCACTCACTCACACAAACATACTCTATATGGGGTAATTTAGAGCATTTAGTTAACCTTGAATCCATGTTTTTGGATTGTGGGAGAAAACAGAGAACCCGGAGGAAACCCACACAGACATGGGGAGAACATGCAAACCACCCAGGTTGGGATTCAAAGCTGAATCCATAGCGCTGAGAGGAGAACATGCCAAACCACTAAGCCACTGTGCCGCCCCGTCCTGTCGAAAAATATAATTAATGTAATGAGCACAGACCGAAGCACACAGCACGCTGACTCAGCGGTCAGCGAGCAGGTTCCAGGTTTGGTCCCAGAGTCTGTGCAGCTCCCTTATTTATCTGTAGGGGGAGGTATAGGTCTGATGCACGGCTGTAGGGGCGCATGCCACCTGAGGTTTGGTTCTTGTTGTAGGGGCGCATGCCACCTGAGGTTTGGTTCTGGTTGTAGGTGCGCATGCCACCTGAGGTTTGGTTTTTGTTGTAGGGGTGCATGTCATCTGAGGTTTGGTTCTGGTTGTGGGTGCGCATGCCACCTGAGGTTTGGTTTTTGTTGGGGTGAATGCCACCTGAGGTTTGGTTCTAGTTGTAGGGGTGCATGTCATCTGAGGTTTGGTTCTTGTTGGGGTGAATGCCACCTGAGGTTTGGTTCTGGTTGTAGGTGCGAATGCCACCTGAGGTTTGGTTCTGGTTGTAGGGGCGCATGCCACCTGAGGTTTGGTTCTGGTTGTAGGGGCGCATGCCACCTGAGGTTTGGTTCTGGTTGTAGGGGCGCATGCCACCTGAGGTTTGGTTCTGGTTGTAGGTGCGAATGCCACCTGAGGTTTGGTTCTGGTTGTAGGGGCGAATGCCACCTGAGGTTTGGTTCTGGTTGTAGGGGCGAATGCCACCTGAGGTTTGGTTCTAGTTGTAGGGGTGCATGTCATCTGAGGTTTGGTTCTAGTTGTAGGGGCGCATGCCACCTGAGGTTTGGTTCTTGTTGGGGTGAATGCCACCTGAGGTTTGGTTCTTGTTGGGGTGAATGCCACCTGAGGTTTGGTTCTTGTTGGGGTGAATGCCACCTGAGGTTTGGTTCTGGTTGTAGGTGCGAATGCCACCTGAGGTTTGGTTCTGGTTGTAGGGGCGCATGCCACCTGAGGTTTAGTTCTGGTTGTAGGGGCGCATGCCACCTGAGGTTTGGTTCTGGTTGTAGGGTCACCTGCAATGTGGCGTGATGGTTCTCCATCTCAGGTTTCGGAGACTCAGGTTCTTCAGATTGCAGGTTCTTGGATGAAGATCGGAGCTCCAGCGTGATCAGACCCCCCCCCCCCCGCGTTTAACCCTCGTCTGATCTGTGCTCTGTAGATCTGATCTCTGCCACCAACGAGACCAACGTCAACATCCCGCAGATGGCCGACACTCTGTTCGAGAGAGCCATGAACGCCAGCTGGGTGGTGGTCTTCAAAGCGCTCGTCACCACCCACCACATGTGCATCCACGGCAACGAGGCAAGGAGCTCCCCACGTCCCGAACCCCACGTCCCGAACCCCACGTCCCGAACCCCACGTTCCCCGCATGTGAGGGGAGGGTTCCACTCACTTTAACTCTGTTTGGTCTCTTTCAGAGGTTTATTCAGTATTTGGCTTCGAGGACGTCCCTCTTTAATTTGAGCAACTTCATCGACAAAACTGGCACCCACGGTGAGTGTGGACGCGTGTGTGTGTGTGTGTGTGTGTGTGTGTGGACGCGTGTGGACTTGTGTGTCCATGTTTGTATGCATCTGAACGTCCGTGGATGCTTTTGATCATGGGTGAACACGTATGTCTGTGTCCATGTGTGTGTCCATGTGTGTGTCCATGTGGGTGGACGCATGTATGTGTGTGTGTGTGTGAACTAGTGTGCGTGTGTGTGTGTATATGTGAACGTGTGTGTGTGTGTGTATATACGTGTATGTGTGAACCTTTGTGTGTGTGTGTGTGTGTGTGTGTATATATGGTGTGTATGTGTGAACGTATGCGTGAGGACGTGTGTATGTGTGTGTATTTTTTTTTGTTGTGGACGTGTGTGTATGGTGTGTATGCGTGAGGATGTGTGTATGTGTGTATGTGTGTGTAAGTGTGAACGCGTGTATATGTGAACGTGTGTGTACATGTGGACGTGTGTGTGTATGGTGTGTATGCGTGAGGACATGTGTATGTGTAAATGTGTATGTGTATGTGTGTAAGTGTGAACGCGTGTATATGTGAACGTGTGTGTGTGTATGCGCGTGTATATGTGAATGTGTGTGTGTATGGTGTGTATGCGTGAGGATGTATGTGTGAATATATGTATGTGTGTATGCGTGAGGACTTGTGAATGTGTGTATGTGTATGTGTGTAAGTGTGAACGTGTGTGTGTGTATGTGTGAATGCGTGTGTATATGTGGACGTGTGTGTGTATGGTGTGTATGTGTGAGGACTTGTGTATGTGTGAATATGTGTAAGTGTGAACGCGTGTATATGTGAACGTGTGTGTATATGTGAATGTGTGTGTATATGTGGACGTGTGTGTGTATGTATGAATATATGTATGTGTGTATGCGTGAGGACGTGTGTGTATATGTGAATGTGTGTATGTGTGAACATGTGTATATGTGACCGTGTATATGTGAATGTGTGTGTATATGTGGACGTGTGTGTGTATGGTGTGTATGTGTGAGGACATGTCTTCCCGTGGTCTGTGAGATAATCTCGTTCTGTTGTGTTTGGTTACCGAGGTTACGACATGTCCACGTTCATCAGGCGTTACGGACGTTACCTCAACGAGAAAGCTTACGCCTACCGCGCCATGGCCTTCGACTTCACCCGCGTGAAGAAAGGGTGAGAACCCATCAGAACCCAACACAACCCATCAGAACCCAACACAACTCATCAGAACCCAACAAATCCCCATCAGAACCCAACACAACCCATCAGAACCCAACACAACTCATCAGAACCCAAAAAACCCCATCAGAACCCAACAGAACCAATTAGAACCCATCAGAACCCATCAGTATCCAACACAACCCAACAGACCCCATCAGAATCCATCAGAACCCAACACAACACATCAGAACCCAACAAAACCCAACAGAACCAATCAGAACCCAACAAAACCCATCAGAACTAATCAAAACCCTGACACATCTGCAATCAAACTCAGCAGTGTGTGTAAATGTATATATGTGTGTGTGTATGTACAAGTATATATATAGAGTATATGTATGTGTATGTATATATATGTGTGTGTATATATTTGTGTGTGTGTGTATTTCTTTTATATATATTTCTGTGTGTGTGTGTGTGTGTGTGTGTGTGTGGTCAGTGCTGATGGGGTGATGAGAACCATGGCTCCTGATAAGCTGTTGAAGGCGATGCCGGCTCTGCAGACGCAGGTGGACACTCTGCTGGAGTTTGACGTGAGTTTACAACCAGATCTGCTGCGTCAGCACAAAGTGTCTCCATCACCGCTGATTGATTCATTATCAGATTATCAGATTCATTATCAGATTATCAGATTCATTATCAGATTATCAGATTCATTATCAGATTCATTATCAGATTCATTATCAGATTCATTATCAGATTCATTATCAGATTATCAGATTCATTATCAGATTATCAGATTCATTATCAGATTCATTATCAGATTCATTATCAGATTATCAGATTCATTATCAGATTCATTATCAGATTCATTATCAGATTCATTATCAGATTATCAGATTCATTATCAGATTCATTATCAGATTCATTATCGGATTATCAGATTAAATATCAGATTCATTATCAGATTATCAGACTCATTATCAGATTAATTATCAGATTATCAGATTAAATATCAGATTCATTATCAGATTATCTGACTCATTATCTGATTCATTATCAGATTCATTATCAGATTATCTGACTCATTATCAGATTCATTATCAGATTCATTATCAGATTATCTGACTCATTATCAGATTCATTATCAGATTAAATATCAGATTCATTATCAGATTATCTGACTCATTATCTGATTCATTATCAGATTCATTATCAGATTAAATATCAGATTCATTATCAGATTATCTGACTCATTATCTGATTCATTATCAGATTCATTATCAGATTATCTGACTCATTATCTGATTCATTATCAGATTCATTATCAGATTAAATATCAGATTCATTATCAGATTATCTGACTCATTATCTGATTCATTATCAGATTCATTATCAGATTAAATATCAGATTCATTATCAGATTATCAGATTAAATATCAGATTCATTATCAGATTATCAGATTCATTATCAGATTATCAGACTCATTATCATATTCATTATCAGATTTGTTATCAGATTAATTAATGGTGTTTAATGGATGATCAGTTCTGAGGGTTCTAAACACCCAAACATTACGTCAGGGTCAGGACAGGGTCGGCCCGGCTGTCAGTGGCGCGCAGTGCATTGTGGGAGATGTCCAGCGTGTGGGATGTCCAGTGAGTGCAGCGGTGCTGACGCGCTCCTGGTTTCTCATTTCTTGATGGAAATTTTGCAGGTTCACCCCAAAGACCTGAACAACGGCATCATCAACGCGGCGTTCCTGCTGCTCTTCAAAGACCTGATCAAACTGTTCGCCTCCTACAACGACGGGATCATCAACTTATTGGGTGAGGACCGCGCCGAGGTCGGGCGGCGCCCCCCGGGGGCGGGGTCAGAGTTCACCTCCATCTCCCCGTCTGTGTGTCCACAGAAAAGTACTTCAAGATGAAGAAGTCCGACTGCAAGGACTCTCTGGAGATCTACAAGAAGTTCCTGAACCGGGTCACCAAGATCTCCGAGTTCATGAAAATCGCTGAGGTTGCAGAATCAGATGAGCTCGTTAAGAGTGACCTCGTCAGCGTCTCGCCTTTAATCTGCATAATTAACGTTCTGTTCATCTTTTCATTTCAGCAAGTGGGCGTCGACAAAAACGACATCCCCGACATATCATACGTAAGTGACACCTGTTCTCCATTTCACCCTGTTCACCATCCTCCTCCCTCATCCCAACCACCTGCACCTCCACCTCCCTCACCCCAAACACCTGCACCTCCACCTGCACCTCCATCAGTACCTCCATCACCCAACCACCTGCATCCACACCTCCCTCACCCCAAACACCTGCACCTCCACCTCCCTCACCCCAAACACCTGCACCTCCATCTCCCTCACCCCAACCACCTGCATCCACACCTCCCTCACCCCAAACACCTGCACCTCCATCTCCCTCACCCCAACCACCTGCATCCACACCTCCCTCACCCCAAACACCTGCACCTCCACCTCCCTCACCCCAAACACCTGCACCTCCACCTCCCTCACCCCAAACACCTGCACCTCCATCTCCCTCACCCCAACCACCTGCATCCACACCTCCCTCACCCCAAACACCTGCACCTCCACCTCCCTCACCCCAAACACCTGCACCTCCATCAGTACCTCCATCACCCAACCACCTGCATCCACACCTCCCTCACCCCAAACACCTGCACCTCCATCAGTACCTCCATCACCCAACCACCTGCATCCACACCTCCCTCACCCCAAACACCTGCACCTCCATCAGTACCTTCATCACACCAACCACCTGCACTTCCACCTGCACCTCCATCAGTACCTCCATCACCCCAACCACCTGCACCCGCACCTTCCTCACCCCAAACACCTCCCTCACCCCAACCACCTGCATCCACACCTCCCTCACCCCAAACACCTGCACCTCCATCAGTACCTCCATCACCCAACCACCTGCATCCACACCTCCCTCACCCCAAACACCTGCACCTCCATCAGTACCTTCATCACACCAACCACCTGCACTTCCACCTGCACCTCCATCAGTACCTCCATCACCCCAACCACCTGCACCCGCACCTTCCTCACCCCAAACACCTCCCTCACCCCAACCACCTGCATCCACACTCCCTCACCCCAAACACCTGCACCTCCATCAGTACCTCCATCACCCAACCACCTGCATCCACACCTCCCTCACCCCAAACACCTGCACCTCCATCAGTACCTTCATCACACCAACCACCTGCACTTCCACCTGCACCTCCATCAGTACCTCCATCACCCCAACCACCTGCACCCGCACCTTCCTCACCCCAAACACCTCCCTCACCCCAACCACCTGCATCCACACCTCCCTCACCCCAAACACCTGCACCTCCATCAGTACCTCCATCACCCCAACCACCTGCACCCTCACCTTCCTCACCCCAACCACCTGCACCTCCCTCACCCCAACCACCTGCACCTCCCTCACCCCAACCACCTGCACCTCTCTCACCCCAACCACCTGCACCTCCCTCACCCCAACCACCTGCACCTGCACCTCCCTCACCCCAACCACCTGCACCTCCCTCACCCCAACCACCTGCACCTCTCTCACCCCAACCACCTGCACCTCCCTCACCCCAACCACCTGCACCTGCACCTCCCTCACCCCAACCACCTGCACCTCCCTCACCCCAACCACCTGCATCTGCACCTCCCTTACCCCAACCAACTGCACCTCCCTCACCCCATCAGTACATGAGGAGGGTGGCACGGTGGCGCAGTGTTTGAATCCCAATCTGGGTGGAGTTTGCATGTTCTCCCCATGTTCGCATGGGTTTCTTTGGTTTCCTCCCACAGTCCAAAAACATGGATCAAGGTAAATTGAATGCTCTAAATTGCCCCTAGTGTCTGTGTGTGTGTGAGTCCAGTGATAGATTGGCGTCCTGTCCTGGGTGTATCTGTCCAGCGCCGAGACGTTCTCCCCTGAATGGGCATGGAGAACCCACCGGTGACCCGGGAGATTAAGTTTGAATGAATGCGTTCAGGAGGAACTGTATCGGGTTCTGAACGTGTGATGATGAAGATTTTAAAAACCTTTTTAAAGTTTGTTATTGAGAATCCTGCTTCGGACTCCGACTTCCAAATATGGTCATAACTTCCTTGGTGCCGGTACGTAATGTTCCCTCCCTTTCTTTCTGTGATGCTGGTCGTTCTCAGTGCCTTCACCCCGGAGTGGTCACCGACCTCGCCGACTCAGACGACGAGGACTGTCCCTTTAACGACTGCCAGGAGGAGGGGCCGGTACGGTGTGGATGCGTGGTGGTGCCCAGCTTCACCTTAAAACACTGCTGCCTTCTGTTACACACTCACCAGCTGACCGTTTCAGCTTCACTGCTGTAGTCCACTTGTCCCTCTACATACTTGATTAGTCCCCTTAATGGATGACAGAAATTTTTATTTTTTATTTTTTCCCAGCACTGATTAGTGTTTGTTGGATCAGACGTTAAAGTTGATCAGACGTGACTAAAGATCTGACGGGGCAGAAGGAAGCAGTGTGTTAATGAAGTGCACTTGGTTTGCAGTGGAGTAAAGATTGAGTGCACTCTCAAGTGCACTCTGTAGAGAAGAAGGCTTTCAGCGTTGGTTTTATTGATCTTCGTCTCTGAGGGGTGTGCACTGATGGATCTACACTCATCTTCATCTTCAGGTTCATGGTGATCTGTTTGTGTTTCCTCTCAGGCTCCCAGCAGCATTCTGGAATCTCTGGAGACGCACATGAACAGTCTGGAAGGAAAGAAAGGGTGAGTCCATCATCTTCATCATCATCATCACCAATATTACCAACATCACTATTACCACCATCATCAAAAACATCATTTCCATCACCATCATCATCATCACCACAATCACCACCATTGCCATCATCACCCTCACCACCATTATCATCATCCTAATCACCATCATCACCAATACCACCATCATCAAAAACATCATCACCATCATCATCACCATTGCCATTTTTATCATCATAATCACCATCATCACCAATACCACCATCATCAAAAACATCATTACCATCATCATCACCATTGCCATTTTTATCATCATAATCACCATCATCATCAATACCACCATCATCAAAAACATCATTACCATCATCATCACCATTGCCATTTTTATCATCATAATCACCATCATCACCAATACCATCATCATCAAAAACATCACCATCATCACCATTTTTATCATCATAATCACCATCATTACCATCATCAATACCACCATCATGAAAAACATCACCATCATCACCATTGCCATTTTTATCATCATAATCACCATCATCACCAATACCATCATCATCAAAAACATCATTACCATCAACATCACCATTGCCATTTTTATCATCATAATCACCATCATCACCATCATCAATACCACCATCATCAAAAACATCATCACCATCATCATCACCATTGCCATTTTTATCATCATAATCACCATCATCACCAATACCATCATCATCAAAAACATCACCATCAACTTCACCATTGCCATTTTTATCATCATAATCACCATCACCACCACCATCATCAAAACATCACCATCATCATCACCATTGCCATCACCATCACCACCATTGCCATCATCATCATCATTATAATCACCATCATCACCATCACCACCATTGCCATCATCATCATAATCACCATCATCACCATTGCCATTTTTATCATCATAATCACCATCATCAATACCACCATCATCAAAAACATCACCATCATCATCACCATTGCCATCACCATCACCACCATTGCCATCATCATCATCATTATAATCACCATCATCACCATCACCACCATTGCCATCATCACCATAATTACCACCTTCATCACCACAATTGCCATTATAATCATCACCACAATTGCCATCATCATCATCATCACCACCATTGCCATCATCACCATAATGACCACCATCATCACCACAATTGCCATCATCATCATCATCATCATGTTCAGAGTTGCATGGAAACCCATGAGAACAATGCAGACAGATGAGAGGAGATTATAGTGATCTTTATATTATATATTATAATCTCCACTTTAATATTATGATAATATGAATGAATATTAAAATATTGAATATTATTTTGCTTGTGTCTGTTTGTGCTTAATAAAGACAATGGTTGCCACAACTACTATAATCCCTCGTAAATATTTGTGTATGCACGTGTGTTTTTAGATGATGAGGTGCGGGATTAATCTGGATTATTAACTTGTTTTTGCTTTTCTTCTCTCTGCGGCGCTCGGCTTCCTCAGTGAAGGGTGAGTGAATGCTGTTCGTTCACAGTTGATGTGTGTTAGGGTGTGTGTGTGTGGGGGGGTGTGGGTGTGTGGGTGGATGTCTCACTTTGTTCTCTTTTATTTCTCAGGTCACCAACTAAGGTACCTCTTGACTTCATTCTTTTCTTGGTGTTTATTCGTGGAGTTCGTCTCTGTCGTCATCAGAAAACATTTTTATTTATTTATTTTTTTTTTAAGGACTCTCCAACCAACAACGTGTCTCCGACCTCCACTCCTGCCAAATCAGCAGCCTCCGTACCCACCCTGGAGCCCCCACCCACAGAGGCAGCGGCCGCCGCCACACCTGGAGCCACGCCTGCCGCCGCCGCCGCCGAGCCGGCCACTGAGTGGGTCATCACACCTATCCCGTCACATCGCATCCACCCCGCATTCAACTTTAAGCTCATTCTGTGGAGTCACCATACCGGGTTCTAATTGTACATAAAGCAGTCTGGGGGGTGGGGTGGATGGTGGTGGGGTGGGGTTGGGGGGGTGTCGGGTAATTTTATATCCATCCATCCATTATCTTCCGCTTTATCCTCTATTAGGGTCGCAGGGGGGTTCCCCATGTCCATCCAGGGGAGAACGTTTCGGGTGCTGGGCAGATAGACCCAGGACAGGACGCCAATCCATCACTGGGCACACCCTCACTCACACACACACACACACACTCTATATGGGGCAATTTGGAGAACTCAATTCCCCTTGATCCATGTTTTTTGGACTGTGGGAGGAAACCGGAGAACCCAGAGGAAACCCATGCGGACACGGGGAGAACATGCAAACTCCACCCAGATTGGGATTCGAACCGGGAATCCCTAGTGCTGAGAGGAGAACATGCCAAACCACTAAGCCACCGTGCCGCCCGTAATTTATACCAAATAAAAGTTTAATTTGCAATCTATCAATGGTCAGTGCCTCCGACTCACAGCAGAAAGGATCTGGGTTCGAGTCCAGCGTGGGGCAATCACGGTTCTTTGTGTGGGGCATCTGCACCTCCTCTAGGTGTCCGTGGAGGTTTTCGGTTGGAGTTTCCGGGTTCCTCACACTCGGGTCCAGTGGAGATGAAATGGTCCATAGTCTGAGGTCTGGGGTGATACTGATGTGGTGGAGGTGGAGGTTGAGGTGGATCAGTGGTGGTGTTTGAAGACCTGGACTGAGATCAGACAGCCAATCAAAATGTCGATCCACCAGGAAGCATCAGATGACCCACCGTCTCTGATTCTACATCCACAAGGTGGCGCACTAAGGTGTCCAGTGACACCACCACGTCAGTGTGGCTGAGCATGGTCCACCGCCCTAACGACACCCGCTCTGGACGCGGTCCTGATGAGAGACCAGCGTGGGCGGAGGCTTTGATTGACAGATGGATGTTGGTGTGTATTTCGGGTTCTAACGGCGTTCCCTCGTCTGTCTGCAGCTCTCTGTTGGACCTGGACCCGCTGTCCTCCTCAGGACCTCCATCATCCGCGGCTCCCACATCCTGGGGAGGTGAGGTTCGCTCGTCCTTTGTTCTCTCAGCGTCATGTTTACGTTTGTCAGTGCTCCATTCTGATTGGTTCCCTGTTTCTCCATCTGCAGATCTCCTGGGTTCAGGTACAGATGCTCCTTCCTCCTCCTCCTCCTCCTCCTCGTTCATGTGTAGTTCTCCATAGTTCTCATTTAGAGGGGGACGGAGGTTCTTCTGAGATGTTTCTGCGTCTGTCTTCTCTTCTGGCCTCGTCTCATTTCCTCTCTCTCTCTCTCCTCCTCTGAACCTCCTCCTGCGCCTCCTCTTCGGCCTTCCTGCTTTCTCCGCGACCTTTTTAGAATTCGGTTCCCTAACCGCGGAGACTCTTCTCCCCGACCCCTCCCCCGCCGTAGACGCCACCTCCTCAGCGGCGGCCGTGTCTAGTCCCCCGTCCGGTGAGGGTGCCCCTCCCTCTGCCGCCGCCGCCGGACAGGCGGATCTCCTCGGAGGTCAGTGGAAAGGTTGGGAGGTGCTGCAGTGTGAGGGGTGATGTGAGTGTGTGTCCGTTTATCGGTTTTGCACCTCCCGGGTTTTAAGATGCTCTTCAGGTGAAGTGGGATCCAGAGACGTGCTTTCTGAGGGTTCTGCATGTCCTGTGTTAGAATGGCGACCCCTGCTGGGTGCAGGGATAGGCTCCCCGACCCCCGTCTGTCAGAATCAGGACGTGTAGACTGTGTTGGTGCGGACTGTGTTGGTGCGGACTGTGTTGGTGCGGACTTTGTTTGTGCGGACTTTGTTTGTGCGGACTGTGTCGGTGCGGACTGTGTCGGTGCGGACTGTGTCGGTGCGGACTGTAGACTGTGTCGGTGCGGACTGTGTCGGTGCGGACTGTAGACTGTGTCGGTGCGGACTGTGTCTGTGCGGACTGTGTCGGTGCGGACTGTGTCGATGCGGACTGTGTTGGTGCGGACTGTGTCGGTGCGGACTGTAGACTGTGTCGGTGCGGACTGTGTCGGTGCGGACTGTGTCGGTGCGGACTGTGTCGGTGCGGACTGTAGACTGTGTCGGTGCGGACTGTGTCGGTGCGGACTGTAGACTGTGTCGGTGCGGACTGTGTCGGTGCGGACTGTGTCGGTGCGGACTGTGTCGGTGCGGACTGTGTCGGTGCGGACTGTAGACTGTGTTTGTGCGGACTGTGTTTGTGCGGACTGTGTTTGTGCGGACTGTGTCGGTGCGGACTGTGTCGGTGCGGACTGTGTCGGTGCGGACTGTAGACTGTGTCGGTGCGGACTGTGTCGGTGCGGACTGTGTCGGTGCGGACTGTAGACTGTGTCGGTGCGGACTGTAGACTGTGTTTGTGCGGACTGCGTTTGTGCGGACTGTGTCGGTGCGGACTGTGTCGGTGCGGACTGTAGACTGTGTCGGTGCGGACTGTGTCGGTGCGGACTGTAGACTGTGTCGGTGTGGACTGTAGACTGTGTCGGTGCGGACTGTAGACTGTGTTTGTGTGGACTTTGTTTGTGCGGACTGTGTTTGTGCGGACTGCGTTGGTGCGGACTGCGTTGGTGCGGACTGCGTTGGTGCGGACTGCGTTGGTGCGGACTGCGTTGGTGCGGACTGTGTTGGTGCGGACTGTGTTGGTGCGGACTGTGTTGGTGCGGACTGTGTTGGTGCGGACTGTGTTGGTGAAGACTGTGTCGGTGCGGACTGTGTTGTGCGGACTGTGTTTGGTGCGGACTGTGTTTGGTGCGGACTGTGTTGGTGAAGACTGTGTTGGTGCGGACTGTGTTGGTGCGGACTGTGTTGGTGCGGACTGTGTTGGTGCGGACTGTGTTGGTGCGGACTGTGTTGGTGCGGACTGTGTTGGTGCGGACTGTAGACTGTGTTTGTGCGGACTGTAGACTGTGTCGGTGCGGACTGTAGACTGTGTTTGTGTGGACTTTGTTTGTGCGGACTGTGTTTGTGCGGACTGTGTTGGTGCGGACTGTAGACTGTGTTTGTGCGGACTTTGTTTGTGCGGACTTTGTTTGTGCGGACTGTGTTGGTGCGGACTGTGTTGGTGCGGACTGTGTTGGTGCGGACTGTGTTGGTGCGGACTGTGTTGGTGAAGACTGTGTTGGTGCGGACTGTGTTTGTGAAGACTGTGTTGGTGCGGACTGTGTTGGTGCGGACTGTAGACTGTGTTTGTGCGGACTGTAGACTGTGTCGGTGCGGACTGTAGACTGTGTTTGTGTGGACTTTGTTTGTGCGGACTGTGTTTGTGCGGACTGTGTTGGTGCGGACTGTGTTGGTGCGGACTGTAGACTGTGTCGGTGCGGACTGTAGACTGTGTTTGTGTGGACTTTGTTTGTGCGGACTGTGTTTGTGCGGACTGTGTTGGTGCGGACTGTAGACTGTGTTTGTGCGGACTGTGTTGGTGCGGACTGTAGACTGTGTTTGTGCGGACTTTGTTTGTGCGGACTGTGTTTGTGCGGACTGTGTTTGTGAAGACTGTGTTGGTGCGGACTGTGTTGGTGCGGACTGTGTTGGTGCGGACTGTGTTGGTGCGGACTGTGTTGGTGCGGACTGTGTTGGTGCGGACTGTGTTGGTGCGGACTGTGTTGGTGCGGACTGTGTTTGTGAAGACTGTGTTGGTGCGGACTGTGTTGGTGCGGACTGTGTTGGTGCGGACTGTGTTGGTGCGGACTGTGTTGGTGCGGACTGTGTTGGTGAAGACTGTGTTGGTGCGGACTGTGTTTGTGAAGACTGTGTTTGTGAAGACTGTGTTGGTGCGGACTGTGTTTGTGAAGACTGTGTTGGTGCGGACTGTGTTGGTGCGGACTGTGTTGGTGCGGACTGTGTTTGTGAAGACTGTGTTGGTGCGGACTGTGTTGGTGCGGACTGTAGACTGTGTTGGTGCGGACTGTGTTGGTGCAGTGATGATGGTTCCTGATCAGTCATCATGTCTCTCTTTCTGTTGCATTGGTTCCTGGTGGCTGTGGTTCAGGAACCTTCGGTGGAGCGGCCGGTGATGGAGCCGCCACTGCAGAGAGCGGAGGAGCTGCATCCAGCACCAGCAACAGCACCACCACCACCACCACGGGGTCCGACGCCACTGCAACCGGTGGGTTCTGATCTGAACTCCCTCCATGTGTGTGTGTGTGTGTGATGTAAATGTGTGTGTGTGTGTGTGTATGTGAGACGGGGTAATGTGTGTGAATGTGTTTGTGTGTGTGTGTGTGTACTTGTGTGTATTTGTGTGTGAGACGGTAAATGTGTGTATGTGTGTGTGTGTGTGTGTGAGTTTGTGTGTGTGTGTGTGTGTGTGTGTGAGTGCGTGCATAGTTATGAGAGTGTCCCCTCCATTCCAGGATGTGAGTTGGTCTGATGAGGTGTGTGTTTTTTGGAGAGTGTGTGTGTGAGTGTGTTTGTGTTGGAGAGTGTGGGTGAGTGTGTGTGTGTTGGAGAGTGTGGGTGAGTGTGTGTGTGTTGGAGAGTGTGGGTGAGTGTGTGTGGGTGAGTGTGTGTGTGTTGGAGAGTGTGGGTGAGTGTGTGTGTGGGTGAGTGTGAGTGTGTGTGTGTGTGTTGGAGAGTGTGGGTGAGTGTGTGTGTGTTGGAGAGTGTGGGTGAGTGAGTGTGTGTGTGTGTGTGTTGGAGAGTGTGGGTGAGTGTGTGTGGGTGAGTCTGTGTGTGTGTGTGTGTGATGTTGAGGTTCTCAGGCTGTTCTGTTAGGATCATTAGGGTCCAGACCCCAATTCAGAACAACTTTGGAGAACGTCTCAACCACCATGATTGATTATTTCGGGCTGATTGATTATTTGGGGCTGATTGATTATATTGAGATGATTGATTATTTCGGGCTGATTGATTATATTGAGATGATTGATTATTTGGGGCTGATTGATTATATTGGGCTGATTGATTATTTGGGGCTGATTGATTATATTGAGATGATTGATTATTTCGGGCTGATTGATTATATTGAGATGATTGATTATTTCGGGCTGATTGATTATATTGAGATGATTGATTATTTGGGGCTGATTGATTATATTGAGCTGATTGATTACTTTGGGCTGATTGTTTGGGGGTGTGTGTGTCTGCTCTCTGTATTAAGACCCCTTCGCACCGACAGCCGACTGCACAGCTGTGTCCTCACAGCTGGACCTGTTCACCATGCAGCCCGCAGACAGCGCCACCTCGTTGTTCGGGTCCGAGTTGGCGCCGGCTCTGCAGAACTCCTTCCATTCCACCTCCATCACCTCCACCCCCTCCATCACCTCCACCCCCTCCATCACCTCCGGCCCTCCGGCCCCCGCAGCTCCGACGATAGATCTGTTCAGTGGTAAATGTGCACGGACGTCCGATCTGTAACGTCTGATTCATATTCTGTAATTCTAACACGCCTGCAGTGAGTGGGCGGGGCTTTCAGAGATCACATGTTCTAAGAATGTTCTAAATTCTAAGAGTTTTTAATTTAGAGCTACACTCAAAAAAACATTAATGATCAGCTCGTCCCACCACATGAGGTCAGAAACCACACCCCCTCGGTCAGAGTTCATTATTAAAGCAGTACAGTGTGAGGGGGCGTGGCCTTTTTCTGAATAAAGCCCATAAGGAGGTGTTCTGAGTCCCGGCGTGTAGTGGAGTACAGCGCCACCTCTTTACGTGATTTATTTACAATATTACACAACCTCGAGAGTCTGATTGCTTTAATAAAACACTTACAAACTCACTATAATAAAAAACAATGTGTTTATTAAAAACTAAATCATTAATAATCTGACCTTCAGTGATCTCATCTAGTCCGGATTAGAAAGTGAACGCTGATCGCTGAGTAACAGGATTCCGGTTTCTCCAACCATCAAACACAAACGGGTAATTCCGCTTCTCAAACCTGATTGGCTGAGCTGTTGGTCATCATTATCAATAACACACCCCTCTGAGCTTCACATTGGTATCAGTGTGTGATATACAATACATTATTTTAATATAAAATACAGATTCATATAAACACATCAGCACTAAACCTGTTTTGGACACTAGATGACAGTGTTTGATGATTAGAGAAACCGGAATCCTGGTCCTTGACTTTATAACCCGGACTAGATGAGGTGACTGAAAGTCAGATTATTAATGATTTAGTTTTTAATAAAGACATTTCTGAATCAGAGCTTGTTTTTTATTATAGTGAGTTTGTAAGTGTATTATTAAAGTAATCAGACTCTCGAGGTTGTGTATTATTGTAAATAAATCACGTAAACAGGTGGCGCTGTTCTCCACTACACGCCGGGACTCAGAACACCTCTTTATGGGCTTTATTCAGAATGAGGCCACGCCCCCTCGTACCGTTTTGCTTTATAATATGATTATTACAATAATGCAAAAATTTCATTCATTCATTCATTATCTCCCGCTTTATCCTCTATTAGGGTCGCGGTGGGGTTCCCCATGCCCATCCAGGGGAGAACGTCTCGGGCGCTGGGCAGATAGACCCAGGACAGGGCGCCAATCCATCGCTGGGCACACACTCACTCACACATACACACTCTACATGGGACAATTTTGAGAATTCAATTGACTTGATCCATGTTTTTGGACTGTGGGAGAACATGGAAACTCCACCCAGATGGGGATTCGAACCAGGAAGCCCATGCAAAAATTTATTTAACCAATTTTGATACAGAAATAAAAGTCAATGCGGGATTTTTGCTGAATATTGACACAAAAAATTATTCTTTGTTAAAATCTAATAAAAAAAAGTCTGTCCATTAAAGTATAAAATCATATTCATTTGAGGACAAAGCAAACAGACGAGTGTTCTGTGTGCTGTAAAGTTCTACAAACGTAATCTTCTTCTGAATGTCGTCATGACGATGATGTGGCACTCTTACGATAAACTAACTGTGACGTTTTTAATCGTGATTAATTAATTAATTCATTCATTCATTATCTCCCACTTTATCCTCTATTAGGGTCGTGGTGGGGTTCCCCATGCCCATCCAGGGGAGAACGTCTCGGGCGCTGGGCAGATAGACCCAGAACAGGGCGCCAATCCATCGCTGGGCACACACTCACTTACACACACACACTCTATATGGGGCAATTTTGAGAATTCAATTGACTTGATCCATGTTTTTGGACTGTGGGAGGAAACCGGAGAACCCGGAGGAAACCCACGCAGACACGGGGAGAACATGAAAACTCCACCCAGATGGGGATTCGAACCGGGAATCCCTAGTGCTGAGAGGCGAACATGCTAAACCACTAAGCCACCGTGCCGCCTCGTGATTAATTGTAAAATTGAATTGTGTTGCCCCTGGTGGACAGGTGCGGTATAGCTGACGGTTTGCACGTCTTGGAGCTTTTCTGATTTAGTTTTTATTTAGTCGTGTGCCGTTTTGTTTTTTTTAATGTTGCGTTTGAGAACCTCACGAGGGTCTGTTTCCCTCAGATCTGTTCGATCCCAAACCCGGCCCCGCCCCCGGCCCCGCCCCCGGCCCTGCTCCCGGTTTAGACCTGTTTTTATCAGGTAGGCGGAGTTCTCCTCACCTGTCCCCGTTCTCCTCACTGCTCTGTCTCCTTCCACAAAGTTGCACCTTTCCTGAGGTTTCCGTGACGACCCCCCCCACCCCCCCCACTCTCAGGTGTGGACCTGCCTCACCCCCCCCCCCCCTTTCATCTTGATCTCCGCTTCCCTCGTTTTCTGATTTCCGTCGTGATTGGACGAGCCGAGGCTCTCCGTCCGATGTAAGGCCAGACGTCCGTGGTGCTAATCGAACCTCCGTCTCCACCCCGCTGCTGCAGATGTCTTCAGCCCGCCCCCCGCCGCTCTCTCCGCCCCTGCGAGCTGGCTGGACAACCAGGGCAGGGGTGCGTAAGGAGTGCCCCACCTGCTGGTGGACGTTTGGGACGGACCCCTCGTGTGCAGTCTGTGTGTTTTCTTTAAGGCTGCGTCCCAATTCGCACTAAACTAACCCGTGGGTACTAGTTTGGATCTAGTTTGGGTTAAACGATCGTCACATGACCACGCGTCCTCCATCTTACAAACTAAATTTGATGACGTGGCAGTAGATGATTTGGGACACAGCCTTAAATGTGTGCTGGACTGTTTTATGACACACACACACACACACACACACACACACACTTACAAGGTCCTGGGTTCGAGTCCCACTGGTCCTTATTGTGTGGTGAAGTCTGAATGTCCTCCCTGTGCCTGTATGGGATAGAAGACATGTTCTCATCCCATTATCTTCTGCTTCATCCTCTATTAGGGTCGGGGGGGGGGGGGGGGTTCCCATGTCCATGGGTGGTTTCGGTGGGCGCTGGGCAGATACCCCCAGGACAGGGGGGCAATCTATCGCTGGACACACACTCACTCACACAGACAACACATATTATATAGGGGCAATTTAAAGCAGCCAATTAACCTTAGCAAGTTCATCTTTCAGCGCTAGGGGTTCCCAGTTCGAATCCCATCTGGGTGGAGTTTGCATGTTCTCCCCGTGTCCGCGTGGGTTTCCTCAGGGTTCTCCGGTTTCCCCCACAGTCCAAAAACATGGATCAAGAGCAATTGAGTTCTCCAAATTGCCCCATATAGAGTGTGTACCCAGTGATAGATTGCCCCCCTGTCCTGGGTGTATCTGCCCAGCGCCCGAGACATTCTCCCCTGGATGGGCATGGGGAACCCCCCCCCGCCGCGACCCTAATAGAGGATAAAGGAATGGAATTTACCTTAAATCCATGTTTTGGACTTTGGGAGGAAACCAGAGAACCCAGAGGAAACCCATATGGACACGGGGAGAACATGCAAACTCCACCCAGATAAGGATTCGAACCTGGATCCGGAGAACGTGAACCTCGGCGGTTCGTTGGGTTCGAGGTCCGAATTGTTCGGTGACCGGCTCGATGAGACGACCCGCTGGTCCTGAAGAAAACGCTCTCCCACTCCTCACCCCGCATCATGACATCATCATGACATCATCATGACATCATCATGACATCTCAACCACAAAAAACCCCTTAATATTCCGTTAGCGAGAACGCCCAGAACCGCGTCCACGCCTCAGTGTGGATTTCAGTCCGTATGTCCTCGGGGCGGGTATCGGGTGGGGACTGTCCAGCTGAAGGTTGGGGGTTCAAACCCCGAATTTGACCAGATGATGTCGATGTGGCCCCTTATGCGAGGCCCTTAACCCTGTGTGCTCCAAAGGGCTGGACTCCTCCAGTTGGGGTACCTGTGGGTGGGGGGGGCGGGGCGGTTGGGGGGGCAGCTGTATACTAACTAGGGCTGTATTCAACTACAAATTTTCGTAGTCGAATCTGATTCGTCAGATTTTCCCTATAGTCGACTCGAATCAGTTAAAATTTCACCACAAGATGGCGCTATAAGCATAGTTTTTAAAAAAAAATATTTTTTTATATTTTACTTGTTTTTCTAACAAAAGAAAACCTTTTTTTTTTTTTTTTTTTTTCTTTTTTTTCTAGAAATTATGATGATTTTATTTGACAAAAGGCTATATATATATATAACGAAAGACATTTCATGTAAAAACTAATGCTTAGCAGCAGCCATGGGCTCCCCCATGTGGTCAAAATGGTACATTCGACTATGAGGTTCATAGTCGACTACGGTTCTCCGAATCGAATCGTCGAATCAGCGAATATTGCAGCTCACCCCTACATACTGACATCTAAGCTTTTCATGCTGATCATGTGATGTCTGGGCGTCTGCATCATTTAAGCCGGCTCATGTAAGTCAGGCTTAAGCTCTGTCTCATGACTCTGTGTTCTTTTATCCAAACTCGTTGGAACCTGCCTCTCGGGGCGTCGGCTCACTCTCACCCCTCTCTGTCCCCATGCTGCGCGGATGGGATGTCCTCGCCCTGACCCGGTCCTCCAGAACCTTCAGGCGCAGGCAACGGGCAATCCGCTGCGGCCGCAGCACCGGCGCCACCTGCAGGAGGAGATCTCATGGGAGGTGAGCGCGTCCTGCCGGTTCCGTCCTCCTCGTGTCCCTCATCGTGTACCGTGTCCCGTATAGCATTTCGGCTGCCGACGTGTGTGTGTGTGTGTGTGTGTGTGAGACCAAAGGTTTGTAGACATGATGACGTCATTAATCGACCAATAGGAATTGAGCACAAACGTATCGTACCGTGT
Source organism: Corydoras sp. C115 (assembly GCA_019802505.1). Classification (NCBI taxonomy): domain Eukaryota; kingdom Metazoa; phylum Chordata; class Actinopteri; order Siluriformes; family Callichthyidae; genus Corydoras; species Corydoras sp. C115. The sequence goes on along the minus strand of JAFMOC010000346.1, from coordinate 89,597 downwards.
AGAACTTACCGATTAGAACGTTGTCCACCTGTCAATACCCAACATCCCCGGCCTCAGCTCCACGATGTCCTATTAGTGTCCGGCAGCAGTCCCCCAGCACCGCGGGATGCCGGTCGCCACGGTAACCCGTTTCCATGGTGATGTCACCATGTTTGTGAGTTTGGAGCTTGATAGTTAACATTTTCATCCTTAAATGATCTCGAGGTGATGTCCTCAGGTTCCTCACCCCCCCGGCGTCCAATCGTCTACGCCGATGCCACACCCATTAACCCTGATTGGTCCGGCGGCGCCATGCTGCACCGGACCGCTCCAGCCACGTTGATTGGGCGGATGTTTACTACAAATTTTTTTATTTTTTTATTTTTTTATTTATTTATTTTTTATTTCTTTTTATTTATTTATTTATTTATTTTTTTATTATGTTGAGTCTGGACTCGCTGTATGTCTCTCCGTCTCCATGGTAACCAGTATCTTTATTCGGAGAGAATAAAAGCTTTGTGTCCAAGATTTATTTTTAAAGACGTGAAGACGTTCGGTCACACCTCACAGTGAGGACATCCATCCATCCATTATCTTCTGCTTTATCCTCTATTAGGGTCACGGGGGGGTTCCCCATGTCCATCCAGGGGAGAACGTTTCGGGCGCTGGGCAGATACACCCAGGACAAGGGGGCAATCTATCACTGGACGCACACTCACTCACACAGACACACTCTATATGGGGCAATTTGGAGATTTCAATTGACTTGATCCATGTTTTTGGACTGTGGGAGGAAACCGGAGAACCCAGAGGAAACCCACGCGGACACGGGGAGAACATGGAAACTCCACCCAGATGGGGATTCGAACCGGGAATCCCTAGCATTGAGAGGAGAACATGCTAAACCACCGTGTCGCCTGTTTGTTTATTCATTCATTATCTTCCACTTTATCCTCTATTAGGGTCGCGGTAGGGTTCCTCATGCCCATCCAGGGGAGAACGTCTCGGGCGCTGGGCAGATACACCCAAGACAGGATGCCAGTCTATCACTGGGCACACACTCACTCACACACACTCTATATGGGGCAATCTGGAGAATTCAATTGCCCTTGATCCATGTTTTTGGACTGTAGGAGGACACCGGAGAACCCGGAGGAAACCCACGCGGACACGGGGAGGACATGCAAACTCCACCCAGATGGGGATTCGAACCAGGAATCCCCAGCGCTGAGAGGAGAACATGCCAAACCACTAAGCCACCCTGCCGCCCCTCTATCCATCCATTATCTCCCGCTTTATCCTCTATTAGGGTGGGTGGGGGGGGGGGTTCCCCATGCCCATCCAGAGGAGAACGTTTCGGGCGTGGGGCATATACACCCAGGACAGGGGGGCAATCTATCACTGGGCACACACTCACTCACACACACACACTCTATATGGGGCAATTTGGAGATTTCAATTGATTTGATCCATGTTTTTGGACTGTGGGAGGAAACCGGAGAACCCGGAGGAAACCCACGCGGACACGGGGAGAACATGTAAACTCCACCCAGATGGGGATTCGAACCGGGAATCCCCAGCACTGAGAGGAGAACATGGTAAACCACTAAACCACTGTGCCGCCCACAGTGAGAACAGCCTGGCTTTTTTAAAAATTATTTTTATTCCGGGTGAACACAGTACGGCCTGTGGGGAATTGGCATGTTCTCCCTGTGGAATTACCCATTGCTCTGACATTCACATGACTCTTTAGGTCATTTTGGGTGTTTGGAGGGGCGTCCCAACTACCCTACTGTACGATACAGTAAAGGGAAGGCCCCGAACCTTTTCACAAGCTCCTGACTGCGACCTTAATTGGAATGCAGATTGCAGGACGGGTACGGCCTGTGTGGAATTGGCATGTTCTCCCTGTGGAATTACCCATTGCACATGACTCTTTAGGTCATTTTGGGTGTTTGGAGGGGCGTCCCAACTACCCTACTGTACGATACAGTAAAGGGAAGGCCCCGAACCTTTTCACAATCTCCTGACCGTGACCTTAATTGGAATGCCGATTGCAGGACAGGTACGGCCTGTGTGGAATTGGCATGTTCTCCCTGCGGAATTACCCATTGCACATGACTCTTTAGGTAATTTTGAGTGTTCGGAGGGGCGTCCCAACTACCCTACTGTACGATTCAGTAAAGGGAAGGCCCCGAACCTTTTCACAAGCTGCTGACCGCGACCATAATTGGAATGCCGATTGCAGGACAGGTTCTCCCTGTGGAATTACCCATTGCACATGACTCTTTAGGTCATTTTGGGTGTTCGGAGGGGTGTCCCGATTACCCTACTGTACGATACAGTAAAAGGAAGGCCCCAGACCTTTACACAAGCTCCTGACCGTGACCTTAATTGGAATGCCGATTGCAGGACAGGTACGGCCTGTGTGGAATTGGTATGTTCTCCCTGCGGAATTACCCATTGCACATGTTTCTTTAGGTCATTTTGGGTGTTCGGAGGGGCGTCCCGATTACCCTACTGTATGATTCAGTAAAGGGAAGGCCCCAGACCTTTACACAAGCTCCTGACCGCGACCTTAATTGGAATGCCGATTGCAGGACAGGTACGGCCTGTGTGGAATTGGCATGTTCTCCCTGCAGAATTACCCATTGCACATGACTCTTTAGGTCATTTTGGGTGTTTGGAGGGGCGTCCCAACTACCCTACTGTACGATACAATAAAGGGAAGGCCCCGAACCTTTACACAAGCTCCTGACCGCGACCTTAATTGGAATGCCGATTGCAGGACAGGTACTGCCTGTGTGGAATTGGCATGTTCTCCCTGCGGAATTACCCATTGCACATGACTCTAGGTCATTTTGGGTGTTCGGAGCGGCGTCCCAATTAACCTACTGTACGATTCAGTAAAGGGAAGGCCCAGACCTTTACACAAGGTCCTGACCGCGACCTTATTTGGAATGCTGATTGCAGGACAGGTACGGCCTGTGTGGAATTGGCATGTTCTCCCTGCGGAATTACCCATTGCACATGACTCTTTAGGTAATTTTGAGTGTTCGGAGGGGCGTCCCGATTACCCTACTGTACGATTCAGTAAAGGGAAGGCCCCGAACCTTTTCACAAGCTGCTGACCGTGACCTTAATTGGAATGCCGATTGCAGGACAGGTTCTCCCTGTGGAATTACCCATTGCACATGACTCTTTAGGTAATTTTGGGTGTTCGGAGGGGCGTCCCAACTACCCTACTGTACGATTCAGTAAAGGGAAGGCCCCGAACCTTTACACAAGCTCCTGACCGTGACCTTAATTGGAATGCCGATTGCAGGACAGGTACGGCCTGTGTGGAATTGGCATGTTCTCCCTGCAGAATTATCTATTGCATATGACTCTTTAGGTCATTTTGAGTGTTCAGAGGGGCGACCCAATTAACCTACTGTACGATTTAGTAAAGGGAAGGCCCAGACCTTTACACAAGGTCCTGACCGCGACCTTAATTGGAATGCCGATTGCAGGACAGGTACGGCCTGTGTGGAATTGGCATGTTCTCCCTGCAGAATTATCTATTGCATATGACTCTTTAGGTCATTTTGAGTGTTCAGAGGGGCGACCCAATTAACCTACTGTACGATTCAGTAAAGGGAAGGCCCAGACCTTTACACAAGGTCCTGACCGCGACCTTAATTGGAATGCTGATTGCAGGACAGGTACGGCCTGTGTTGAATTGGCATGTTCTCCCTGCAGAATTATCCATTGCATATGACTCTTTAGGTCATTTTGGGTGTTTGGAGGGGCGTCCCAACTACCCTACTGTACGATACAGTAAAGGGAAGGCCCCGAACCTTTTCACAAGCTCCTGACCGCGACCTTAATTAGAATGCCGATTGCAGGACAGGTACGGCCTGTGTGGAATTGGCATGTTCTCCTTGCGGAATTACCCATTGCACATGATTCTTTAGGTCATTTTGGGTGTTCGGAGGGGCGTCCCGATTACCCTACTGTATGATTCAGTAAAGGGAAGGCCCCAGACCTTTTCAGAATCTCCTGAACGCGACCTTAATTGGAATGCCGATTGCAGGACAGGTACGGCCTGTGTGGAATTGGCATGTTCTCCCTGTGGAATTACCCATTGCTCTGACATTCACATGACTCTTTAGGTCATTTTGAGTGTTCGGAGGGTGTCCCGATTACCCTACTGTACGATTCAGTAAAGGGAAGGCCCCAAACCTTTTCACAAGCTCCTGACCGCGACCTTAATTGGAATGCCGATTGCAGGACAGGTACGGCCTGTGTTGAATTGGCATGTTCTCCCTGCAGAATTATCCATTGCATATGACTCTTTAGGTCATTTTGGGTGTTTGGAGGGGCGTCCCAACTACCCTACTGTACGATACAGTAAAGGGAAGGCCCCGAACCTTTTCACAAGCTCCTGACCGCGACCTTAATTGGAATGCCGATTGCAGGACAGGTACGGCCTGTGTGGAATTGGCATGTTCTCCCTGCGGAATTACCCATTGCACATGACTCTAGGTCATTTTGGGTGTTCGGAGGGGCGTTCCAACTACCCTACTGTATGATTCAGTAAAGGGAAGGCCCCGAACCTTTACACAAGCTCCTGACCGCAACCTTAATTGGAATGCCGATTTACAGGACAGGTACGGCCTGTGTGGAATTGGCATGTTCTCCTTGCGGAATTACCCATTGCACATGATTCTTTAGGTCATTTTGGGTGTTCGGAGGGGCGTCCCGATTACCCTACTGTATGATTCAGTAAAGGGAAGGCCCCAGACCTTTTCAGAATCTCCTGAACGCGACCTTAATTGGAATGCCGATTGCAGGACAGGTACGGCCTGTGTGGAATTGGCATGTTCTCCCTGCGGAATTACCCATTGCTCTGACATTCACATGACTCTTTAGGTAATTTTGAGTGTTCGGAGGGGCGTCCCGATTACCCTACTGTATGATTCCGTAAAGGGAAGGCCCCGAACCTTTTCACAAGCTCCTGACCGTGACCTTAATTGGAATGCAGGACAGGTCAGCGGCCGATGCACAGAGTTCCCAGAGAATTCCTCGGCTCAGATGGGTGCAGACTCTGAGAATTGAAGCCCGTGGTCTTATTATGGGATGTCCCTCAGGCCGATGAAGGCGCGGCGTCCTGCCCGAGGACATGTCCTCAGACCTTTGGCTCTACAGTACGGATCGTGTGTAGGTTTGAGGTTCCGCTGAGGATGGCTCCACGTTGCGTCCGTGTCATTGTCGTCATTCTCATTCGTGTCTCTTAAGAGAGTATCTGCTGCTTAATGCTGAATTCCTCTGTCCTGCTCTCTCTCTCTCTCTCTCTCTCTCTCTCACCCCTGTCTTCTCGTCCTTTTCGATTCATTTTCTCACTTTTCGATGTTTTGCTTCCTTTTGTTTTTGTTTCTTTTTCCGACCTCTTCATCTCCCATCCCGCTGTTGTGTTCTCTCTCCACCCCTCCACTCCTCCACCCCGACCCCCCCACACCCCCTTTCACTCTTGCTCCGGGTCATTGCTTGCTTCCTGCCGTGCGACGGTGAGTCCCGATGCTCCGACGCAAGCTGTTGTCTCAGTGTGTGTGACTGCATTGCAGTAGGAAACTCAGCTCTGGCTCCGGATCAGTACTGAACAGCGGGGACGGGGGTGGGGGGGACGGGGGTGGGGATGGGGGTGGAGTTGGGGGGGGGGGGTGGTGGTGATGGAGTGTAAAGGCAAACTGCATGCGATTTTCAGAACGTGTCCCTGACCGACGGCGCCGTAATCAGGAGACTCCCTCCCGTAAGAGGGATGGGCTGCTTTAATCATATGCGTGATGTCATGATGATGTCACAGCAGCGCTCGGACCCGACGCGCCGTGCGAGATCGCCCCCGCCGTCGTATGAACGGATCGGGCTGCAGCCGTGCGATGACGATAGGCCGGGTTCTTCGCAGGGCGTCGTATCGCCGTGGCAACAGAATGGGGCTCATGATACAGCCAGGTGGAACCATCACGTCATGCGTGTCCAGGAAGGGGCAGTTATAGGATGTCATGGGGGGGTGAACGGGGTAGGTACAGGGGTGTGGATGGAGAACAGAGCTGATGTTCTGAGGGATGGATAAGTCACGGGATGCCGTGTAGGTTTTATACCGATGGATGATGGGATGTGAATAAATGAGGAGGTGGGCGGAGTCTATAGAGATGGAGGAATGGGTGACGTGAATGTGTATGAATAACGCAGAGCTGGAAATCATCCACAGACTTGTAGGCTGAGTGTGTTTGTGTGTTTAATGTTAGTACTGTGGGTTCTGTGGGTTCTGTGTAATGGAACCTGGGTGGTACGAGACGTGATGCTGTTGCACAATACTGAGCAATAATGAAATGTGAGTGTTTTATGTAGTTAAAAAACAATAATAATAATAAAATAAAAAATAAAAAATATATATATATATATCCATCCATTATCTTCTGCTATATCCTATATTAGGGTCGCAGGGGTGGGGTGGGGGGTTCCCCATGCCCATCCAGGGGAGAACGTTTCGGGCGCTGGGCAGATACACCCAGGACAGAGCGCCAATCCATTGCTGGACTCACACACACACACTCTATATGGGGCAATTTGGAGAACTCAATAGACTTGATCCATGTTTTTGGACTGTGGGAGGAAACCGGAGAACCCGGAGGAAACCCACGAGGACACGGGGAGAACATGCAAACTCCACCCAGATGGGGATTCGAACTGGGAATCCCTAGCGCTGAGAGGAGAACATGACAAACCACTCAGCCACCGTACCTACCGCGAGTATTTTTTTAAATATATAAATATAAGCAAATCTTAAAGACACCAAACTGCATGAATAAAAATGGGGCGGCACGGTGGCTTAGTGGTTTAGCATGTTCTCCTCTCAGCGCTAGGGATTCCCGGTTCGAATCCCCATCTGGGTGGAGTTGCCATGTTCTCCCCATGTCCGCATGGGTTTCCTCCGGGTTCTCCGGTTTCCTCCCACAGTCCAAAAAACATGGATCAAGTCAATTGAATTCTCCAAATTGCCCCATATAGAGTGTGTGAGTGAGTGTGTGCCCAGCGATGGATTGCCCCCCTGTCCTGGGTGTATCTGCCCAGCGCCC
>JAFMOC010000346.1:45000-77500 GCA_019802505.1 Corydoras sp. C115 | reverse complement strand
CTGTGGAAATTCTAGTTTTGGTGTGGTACAGATCACCGTCCTATCCCGGCACCCTCCATCCATGTCGTCACTGAAGTATTTAGTTGTCTAGCTCTTAGCCCCGCGGCTTCCGGAACGCCTGACGATTGTCCCGTAGCATCGCAATCCCTCGCTCTGTTCCCGCCGACGACCCGCTTTCCATCGTCTCCTGCTGGTGGTGTGATGTGATGAGATCAAACGGAATATGCATTTAAAAAAAACAAAAAAACAACTAACTAACTAACTAATGTTGTTAGGATTTATTTTGAGAGAAGAATTCGAGATCTATTTTAGTTACGTTAAATCTTTAGGTATTAACCGCGGCGGGTGTGTTGGAGGAGCCCACCTGTATTCCTGGAACCTGAATGCGGGTTTGTTTTAGCGCTCCTCGCGGTGACCCGCGGTAATGCAGGAGGACGTGCGCCTCCGGAGTGGAACGATCGGGTAGTTAGAACGTAGACTGTGTAGTGTAGAACATGCTGTTGACGGAGAGACAGACTAAACGATGTTAGATTAATGTGGATGTGGACTTCTCTCCTTTGTTTATGATGGATCTTATTTTTTTGGATGGAATCACCCCGTGTCCCGGTTCCCCACCCGTGCATGTGAGTCCCTTTGAAATGCAATAAATATTTATCTGGTAACACAGTGACCCCGATGCAAGTAGTCTTCTTCTGAGACATCGTGGTACAATGCATGCCCTTACTCAGGTCAATCACTTTTTAGACAGTCCCTTACAGGCTGCTCCTTTAACCATGTAGAATTTAATAGTAAAATTTTATATATTACATTTTTTTCTGTCTCTTTTAAGACGGTCTCTTACAGCTAAACCATTCTTTTTTAAAATATATGTAATGTCATATTAATGTTATTGGAATTGTTTGGGTTTACATTGCTCAGTCTCTTTTTAGACGGTCCCTTACGAACACTCCCTACTCAAATAACCACACCCACTCTGATATTTTTTAAACCACATAATCCTATAATAGGCGGCACGGTGGCTTAGTGGTTTAGCACGTTCGCCTCTCAGCGCTAGGGATTCCCGGTTCGAATCCCCATCTGGGTGGAGTTTCCATGTTCTCCCCGTGTCTGCGTGGGTTTCCTCCGGGTTCTCCGGTTTCCTCCCACAGTGCAAAAACATGGATCAAGTCAATTGAATTCTCAAAATTGCCCCATATAGAGTGTGTCTGTGTGAGTGAGTGTGTGCCCAGCGATGGATTGGCGCCCTGTCCTGGGTCTATCTGCCCAGCGCCCGAGATGTTCTCCCCTGGATGGGCATGGGGAACCCCACCGCGACCCTAATAGAGGATAAAGCGGGAGATAATGAATGAATGAATACTATAATAATCTTGATATAATGTTTGCACTTACTCTGGTCAGTCACATTTTAGACGGTCCCTTACAGACACTGCCACTCTGCTGTGAGGTCACTCACCTTTTAGACAGTCCCTGAAAACTTTAACCATGTATAATTTAATGGTAAGCATATTGAAATTATACAATTTCCCTTTTTTCAGTCTCTTTTAAGACGGTCCCTTACAACATACATACTATATATAAAATTGCAGTAATATTATTGGATATTATCATATAGATCATATGTGGCTTTCCCCTACAGCCACTCCCCACTCTAATAGCCACACCCACTCTGATAAATATTTCTACTTTATTTACCATATAATACTTTAATAATCTCGTATGTTATTATGTCATTATTCTGGTCAGTCACATTTTAGACTTTATATAATTCTATAGTAAGCTTAGTGGAATTGTAGATATTCCCTTTCTTTAGTCTCTTTTAGGACGGTCCCTTACACCAAACTACTTCTTTCTTAAACTATATATAATGTTATATTAATGTTATTGGAATGAAATGTGGTTACTTTGTTCAGTTTCTTTTTAGACGGTCCCTTAAGGACACTCCCCACTCTAATAACCACACCCACTCTGCTAACTATTTCTATTTTAATAACAATTTAATACTATTGTAATGTAATTGGGGAATTACACTCCTCAGCCTCCCCGGCAAAGTCTATGCAGGGGTACTGGAGAAGAGAGTCCGACTGATAGTCGAACCTCGGATCCAGGAGGAGCAGTGTGGTTTTCGTCCTGGTCGTGGAACACTGGACCAGCTCTTCACTCTCTCCAGGATCCTCGAGGGTTCATGGGAGTTTGCCCAACCAGTCTACATGTGCTTTGTAGATCTGGAGAAGGCTTTCGACTGTGTCCCTCGGGGTATTCTGTGGGAGGTGCTTCGTGAGTATGGGGTACATGGCTCCTTACTACGGGCCATTCAGTCCCTGTATTTGCGAAGCAGGAGCTTGGTTCGCATGGCCGGCAGTAAGTCGGACTGGTTTCCAGTGAGGGTTGGACTCCGTCAGGGCTGTCCTTTGTCACCAGTTCTGTTCATAATTTACATGGACAGAATTTCTAGGCGCAGCCAGGGGATGGAGGGTGTCCGGTTTGGTGATCTGAGGATCACGTCGCTGCTGTTTGCAGACGATGTGGTCCTGTTAGCATCATCAGGCTGTGAACTTCAGCTCTTACTGGATCGGTTTGCAGCCGAGTGTGAAGCGGCCGGGATGAGAATCAGCACCTCCAAATCTGAGGCCATGGTTCTCAGCCGGAAAAGGGTAGAGAGTCCTCTCTGGGTCAAGGATCAGATCTTGCCTCAAGTGGAGGAGTTTAAGTATCTCGGGGTCTTGTTCACGAGTGATGGGAAGATGGAGCGTGAGATTGACAGACGGATCAGCGCGGGTCAGCAGTGATGCGGACCCTATACTGGTCTGTTGTGGTAAAGAAGGAGCTGAGCCACAAGGCAAGGCTCTCGATTTACCAGTCGATCTACGTTCCAACCCTCACCTATGGTCATGAGCTTTGGGTAATGACCGAAAGAACAAGATCGCGAATACAAGCGGCCGAAATGGGTTTTCTCCGCAGGGTGGCAGGGCTCTCCCTTAGAGATAGGGTGAGAAGCTCGGTCATCCGGGAGAGACTCGGAGTGGAGCCGCTACTCCTCCGCATCGAAAGGAGCCAGTTGAGGTGGTTCGGGCATCTGGTAAGGATGCCTCCTGGGCGCCTTCCTAGGGAGATGTTCCAGGCAAGTCCGGCTGGAAGGAGACCCCGGGGAAGACCCAGGACACGCTGGAGGGATTATATCTCTCAGCTGGTCTGGGAACGCCTCGGGGTTCCCCCAGTCGAGCTGGTGGAGGTGGCTGGGGCGAGGGAGGTCTGGGTCTCCCTACTTCGGTTGCTGCCCCCGCGACCCGAACCCCGGATAAGCGGAAGATAATGGATGGATGGATGGATGGTAATGTAATTGGAATGATACGTGGGTATTCTGTTCTGTCTCTTTTCAGACGGTCCCTTTCCGAGACTTATATAAAGTGAGACAAAAACACTTGTTTTTTGTTTTATACTTTTATTTATAAGATATAAAAAAAACATTAAATGTGTGAATATAAAACTGATCTCACTTCTGTGCATCGGGGGGCGCAGTTTAATTCCAGCCGCTCCGACTGTTCATGGAGTTGTGCTGGGATAGGACGCGTTTACGGCACGGTTCAGTTTATGGAGCGCTGTAACGGTCTGGGCCGCAGCGTGGGGCGAGGGCTGACCCGGGGTGACCTCAGCACAGGAAGGTGTAGTAAAACAGGGCGCTGATGGCAAACAGGGCCACGGACAGCATCATGTTCCTGCGGTTCTCCATCCGAAGGACGACGAGCTCCTCGTCTGAAAGAGATGCACGGTGAGCGGGGGGGCGGAGGGGCGGGGCTCGCCGGATTCTGCGTTCTCAGTGAAGTCCTTACCGTAACTCTGAATCCTCTCGCTCATGACGGCCATCTCCTCCTGTAGCGCCGCCCTGCAGACAGGTTACAGGTTGTGGTTAGATCTTTCGTCTGATCGGGGCGGGCGGGGCCGGTCTCACCGTCGGTCTCTCTCTCACCTTTCTTCCTCTGAGAGCTGCTCTCTCCTCTGTCTGAACTCCGCTCTCTCCAGACGGCTCTGCCACTCCACCCGCTTCTCCTCCACCCGCTCGATCTGACCCGACAAAGACACGGCCACAGTGTGTTCAGAGTGTGTGTGTGTGTGTGTGTGTGTGTGTGTGTGTGTGTGTGAGAAAAGTGAGGGATAAGTATGTGTAATGTGAGGTTTGTGTACAATGGAGTGTGTAGTGTCTGTATTGTGTGTGTGTGTGTGGTTGGGTGTCTGTAGTGTGCAGTGTGTGTGTGTGTGTGTGTGTAGTTGGGTGTCTGTATTGTGTGTGTGTGTGTGAGAAAAGCGAGGGATAAGTATGTGTAATGTGAGGTTTGTGTACAATGGAGTGTGTAGTGTCTGTATTGTGCAGTGTGTGTGTGTGTGTGTGTGTGTGGTTGGGTGTCTGTATTGTGCAGTGTGTGTGTGTGGTTGGGTGTCTGTATTGTGCAGTGTGTGTGTGTCTGTATTGTGCAGTGTGTGTGTGTGGTTGGGTGTGTGTATTGTGCAGTGTGTGTGTGTCTGTATTGTGCAGTGTGTGTGTGTGGTTGGGTGTCTGTATTGTGCAGTGTGTGTGTGTCTGTATTGTGCAGTGTGTGTGTGTGGTTGGGTGTGTGTATTGTGCAGTGTGTGTGTGTCTGTATTGTGCAGTGTGTGTGTGTGGTTGGGTGTCTGTATTGTGCAGTGTGTGTGTGTGTCTGTATTGTGCAGTGTGTGTGTGTGTCTGTATTGTGCAGTGTGTGTGTGTGGTTGGGTGTCTGTATTGTGCAGTGTGTGTGTGTGGTTGGGTGTCTGGATTGTGCAGTGTGTGTGTGTGGTTGGGTGTCTGTATTGTGCAGTGTGTGTGTGTGGTTGGGTGTCTGTATTGTGCAGTGTGTGTGTGTGGTTGGGTGTCTGGATTGTGCAGTGTGTGTGTGTGTGGTTGGGTGTCTGTATTGTGCAGTGTGTGTGTGTGTGTGTGTGTGTGAGAGAGAGAGAGAAAAGCGAGGGATAAGTATGTGTAATGTGAGGTTTGTGTACAATGGAGTGTGTAGTGTCTGTATTGTGCAGTGTGTGTGTGTGTGTGTGTGTGTGGGGGGGGGGGGGGGGTTGGGTGTCTGTATTGTGCAGTGTGTGTTTGGTGGGATGTCTGTACTATGCAATGTGTGTGTATATTGTCTATTGTGCAGTGTGTGTAGTTGGGTGTCAGTATTGTGCAGTGTGTGTGTGTGGTTGGGTGTCTGTATTGTGCAGTGTGTGTGTGTGGTTGGGTGTCTGTATTGTGCAGTGTGTGTGTGTGTCTGTATTGTGCAGTGTGTGTGTGTGGTTGGGTGTCTGTATTGTGCAGTGTGTGTGTGTGGTTGGGTGTCTGTATTGTGCAGTGTGTGTGTGTGGTTGGGTGTCTGGATTGTGCAGTGTGTGTGTGTGTGGTTGGGTGTCTGTATTGTGCAGTGTGTGTGTGTGTGTGTGTGTGTGAGAGAGAGAGAGAAAAGCGAGGGATAAGTATGTGTAATGTGAGGTTTGTGTACAATGGAGTGTGTAGTGTCTGTATTGTGCAGTGCGTGTGTGTGTGGGGTTGGGTGTCTGTATTGTGCAGTGTGTGTGTGTGTGGGGTTGGGTGTCTGTATTGTGCAGTGTGTGTTTGGTGGGATGTCTGTACTATGCAATGTGTGTGTATATTGTCTATTGTGCAGTGTGTGTAGTTGGGTGTCAGTATTGTGCAGTGTGTGTGTGTGAGATGGGATGTTTGTACTATGCATTGTGTCTGTGTGTGTGTAGTTGATTGTCTGTATTGTGTAGTGTGTGATGTACAATGCAGTTAGTGTGTGTGTATGTGTGTGTGTGTGTGTGTATAGTGTCTGTATTGTGCAGTGTGTGTGTGTGTCTGTTGGGTGTCGTGTTTGTATTGTGCAGTGTGAGTGTGTGTGCATATTGTGTGTGTGTGTAGTTGGGTGTCTGTATTGTGCAGTGTGTGTGTGTGTGTGTAGTTGGGTGTCTGTATTGTGCAGTGTGTGTGTGTGTGTGTGTGTGTGTCTGTATTGTGCAGTGTGTGTGTGTGTGTGTGTGTGTGTCTGTATTGTGCAGTGTGTGTGTGTGTGTGTGTGTGTGTGTGTGTGTAGTTGGGTGTCTGTATTGTGCAGTGTGTGTGTGTGTGTGTGTCTGTATTGTGCAGTGTGTGTGTGTGTGTGTGTGTGTGTAGTTGGGTGTCTGTATTGTGCAGTGTGTGTGTGTGTGTCTGTATTGTGCAGTGTGTGTGTGTGTGTGTAGTTGGGTGTCTGTATTGTGCAGTGTGTGTGTGTGTGTGTGTGTGTGTGTCTGTATTGTGCAGTGTGTGTGTGTGTAGTTGGGTGTCTGTATTGTGCAGTGTGTGTGTGTGTGTGTGTGTCTGTATTGTGCAGTGTGTGTGTGTGTGTAGTTGGGTGTTTGTATTGTGCAGTGTGTGTAGTTGGGTGTCTGTATTGTGCAGTGTGTGTGTGTGTGTGTAGTTGGGTGTCTGTATTGTGCAGTGTGTGTGTGTGTGTGTGTGTGTGTGTGTGTCTGTATTGTGCAGTGTGTGTGTGTGTAGTTGGGTGTCTGTATTGTGCAGTGTGTGTAGTTGGGTGCCTGTATTGTGCAGTGTGTGTGTGTGTGTGTGTGTGTGTGTGTGTCTGTATTGTGCAGTGTGTGTGTGTGTAGTTGGGTGTCTGTATTGTGCAGTGTGTGTAGTTGGGTGCCTGTATTGTGCAGTGTGTGTGTGTGTGTGTGTGTGTGTGTGTGTCTGTATTGTGCAGTGTGTGTGTGTGTAGTTGGGTGTCTGTATTGTGCAGTGTGTGTGTGTGTGTGTGTGTGTCTGTATTGTGCAGTGTGTGTGTGTGTAGTTGGGTGTCTGTATTGTGCAGTGTGTGTGTGTGTGTGTGTGTGTGTGTGTCTGTATTGTGCAGTGTGTGTGTGTGTAGTTGGGTGTCTGTATTGTGCAGTGTGTGTAGTTGGGTGTCTGTATTGTGCAGTGTGTGTGTGTGTGTGTAGTTGGGTGTCTGTATTGTGCAGTGTGTGTGTGTGTGTGTGTGTGTGTGTCTGTATTGTGCAGTGTGTGTGTGTGTAGTTGGGTGTCTGTATTGTGCAGTGTGTGTAGTTGGGTGTCTGTATTGTGCAGTGTGTGTGTGTGTGTGTGTGTGTGTCTGTATTGTGCAGTGTGTGTGTGTGTGTGTGTGTGTCTGTATTGTGCAGTGTGTGTGTGTGTGTGTGTGTGTAGTTGGGTGTCTGTATTGTGCAGTGTGTGTGTGTGTGTGTGTGTGTCTGTATTGTGCAGTGTGTGTGTGTGTGTGTGTGTGTGTCTGTATTGTGCAGTGTGTGTGTGTGTGTGTGTGTAGTTGGGTGTCTGTATTGTTCAGTGTGTGTGTGTGTGTGTGTGTGTGTCTGTATTGTGCAGTGTGTGTGTGTGTGTGTGTGTGTCTGTATTGTGCAGTGTGTGTGTGTGTGTGTGTGTAGTTGGGTGTCTGTATTGTGCAGTGTGTGTGTGTGTGTGTGTGTATGTGTGTGAGACACTGTCCATCCGATCCAAGTCGTTTAACAAAGACAGGAGAACATACCAAACTCACACTGCAGTTCAGTCTGATTCTACACTCAGCGGCCACCGACCAATCAGAAGAGAGATTTAAATAAAGCTGTCACACTGGTGACTGATACCCGGATGAACATAAAACCAGCAGCCAATCAGAGCTCTGTCATCAGCTCCACGCGCCGCGGACGGGAGAACATGCCAAACTCTGTGTATGACGTCACCGGCTGAGCTCACCTGCGTCGCGACGCTGAGCGGTTCTCGCTTCGTCTTCTTTGATCTCGACATTTTGCCGCCCAGGTGTGTCGCGCGGCTGCTCTTCTTCTTCTCTGCTTTACTGGGAGCTGACGTTCCAGTACAGAGCAACAGCGCCCCCTGCCGTACTGCCCTCTCACAGACATTACACAATCGCGTTCAGGACAGATTTTTAAATGAAACCCAGGAAATCAAGCGTGAACATCAGCGTCATGTTTATTATGTTTACATTTAATTACAAATGAATATTTTCACTTATGAATTCTACAATCATAGAGCGCAGTTTAATATCTGCAATTAAGTGGTTTAGCATGTTCTCCTCTCAGCGTTAGGGATTCCCGGTTCGAATCCCAATCTGGGTGGAGTTTCCATGTTCTCCCCGTTTCCTCCGGGTTCTCCGGTTTCCTCCCACAGTCCAAAAACATGGATCAAGTCAATTGAATTCTTCAAATTGCCCCATATAGAGTGTGTCTGTGTGAGTGAGTGTGTGTTCAGTGATAGATTGGCGTCCTGTCCTGGGTGTATCTGCCCAGCACTCAGAACCCCAATAGCACCACCACAGAGCAGGGCTTATTGGGTGGGGGCATTATATCCTATCCCAGCAGTGTGACTGAGGTGGAGAAATGAACCTCCAGCAGCACTGCTGCACTAAAACCCCCTCAGTGCATCAGTGTCACTGAAATCCACCACCCAAATGATACCTGTTCTGTGATGGAGAACCAACAGTGGGCGAACAACAACACAGAACACAGATGTACTACAGTCTGGAACTATAACTACAAACTCCATCTGTGTGGTAAGTGGAGGACATGGAGGATCGAGCCAGAAAGCAAATTATCCATCCATCATCTGACGCTTTATCCTCTATTAGGGTTGCTCGCGGGTGGGGGGGGGGGGGGGTTCCCTTGCCCATCCAGGGGAGAAAGTTTTAGACGCTGGGCAGGTACACATTTGGAGAATTCAATAGACCTTGAATCCATGTTTTTGGACTGTGGGAGGAAGCCGGAGAACCTGAAGGAGACCGACGCGAACACGGGGGGGATTCGAACCAGGAATCCCTAGCGCTGAGAGGAGAACATGCTAAACCACTAAGCCACTGTGCCGCCCTTAAGGTAAATTGACTGCTCTAAATTGCTCCTATGTAAATTGCCCTTATATAGTCGCGGGGGGGGGGGGGGGGGAGCGGTGAACTTTTTGGGCGCTGGGCAGATACACCCAGGACAGGGCGCCAATCTATCACTGGACACACACTCACTCACACTCTATATGGGGCAATTTGGAGAATTCAATTGACCTTGAATCCATGTTTCCTTGAATCCATGAAACCGGAGAACGCAGAGGAAACCCACGCGGACATGGGGAGAACATGGAAACTCCACCCAGATAGGGATTCGAACCAGGAATCCCTAGCGCTGAGAGGAGAACATGCTAAACCACTAAGCCACCCTAGAAATAAATACATTTGGGATAAAACGGTGTATTAACACCCCCCCCCCAGCGTCATCACGCCCCCGCGCGCAGGCGACTGGAGATCTGATTGGTCCTCGCGTGCGTCACGTGACCCCGGCCCGTTGACTGAGCATCAGCTGATCTCCTCGAGGTCGTTGCTAATCTCGGTGACGCGTTCGCCTCAGACTCAGATTTAGACTCGGACTCAGATTTAGACTCGGACTCAGATTTAGACTCGGACTCAGACTCGGACTCGGACTCTTTAGAACCCAAAGCGTTCGTCGTTTATTGCAGGACCATCGTGAGGACCGCAGCCATGGCGCTCAGCGACGCAGACGTTCAAAAGCAGGTAAGTCTGCAGACTCATCTAGTGCCCTACCGCAGCGCACTCCGGCTTCTAGTGTACTTGTTAGGGGATGAGTGCGCGTTTGAGACGCTGCAGCGGTCCAGCTGCCGCGACCTTTTATTACTGTTATTAACAAGGACGCTGCCCAAATACCGCGCATGAACACCTCCGTGTGTTTACTGTTGATTTATGTAATTATATTCTATAATATCATAACAGAGAGAGACTCTCATCCATCCATCCTCCATCCACCCTGCAGTATCAGCTCCTGTGATTGCTCCCTCCCCCATTTTAACATCCAGATCTGGAACCATCAGGAACCAAGGCTCATGGTTCCTGTTCTGCCTTTTGGGTGGTGTAGCATTAATGTTGTGCAAATACCTTCCGCGGGTGGGGGTTCTCCATGCCCATTCAGGGACTGGTGCCAGTCTATTACTGGGCATACACAGCACCCCCTCACACACACTATATAGGGGCAATTTATTCATTCATTCATCAGTTATCTTCTGCTTTATCCTCTATTAGGGTCGCGGTGGGGTTCCCCATGCCCATCCGGGGAGAACGTCTCGGGCGCTGGGCAGATACACCCAGGACAGGGCGCCAATCGCTGGGCACACACTCACTCACACATACACACTCTATATGGGGCAATTTTGAGAATTCAATTGACTTGATCCATGTTTTTGGACTGTGGGAGGAAACCGGAGAACCCAGGAGGAAACCCACGGGGAGAACATGGAAACTCCACCCAGATGGGGATTCGAACCAGGAATCCCTAGCACTGAGAAGAGAACGTGCTAAACCACTAAGCCACCGTGCCGCCAAGGGCAATTTAGAGCAGCCAATTCACCTTGAATCCATCTTTTCGGACTTTGGGTGGGTGACTCCCAGATTGGATTCGTACCTGGATCCTTACGTTCATGACGTCATAACATTAGTCTGGGTTATTCATTCATTCATAGTTTTATAATTAATTCATCCATTATCTTCAGCTTTATTCTATATTAGGGTCGCGGGGGGGGGGTTCCCATGCCCATCCAGGGGAGAACGTTTTGGGCGCTGGGCAGATACACTTAGGACAGGGGGGCAGTCTATCACTGGGCACACACTTACTCACACACACAGACACGCTCTGTATGGGGGAATTTGGAGAACTTATCCTGCAGATCATTCATTATCTTCCACTTTTCTGCTTAATCATCTACAAGGGTCGTTGTGGGCGGGGGGGGGGGTTCTCCATGCCCATTTAAAAAAAACAATTCAGGCACTGGGCAGATTCACCCAGGACAGGGTGCCAATCTATCACTGGACACACACACACTATTTGGGGCAATTTAGAGCATTTAATTTACCTTCAATACATGTTTTTGGACTGTGGGAGGAACCCCACATGGACACAGCGAGAACACACACACACCAAGTAAAGAAAGCAAACATGCCCGGAGCTGTGGACATTCCTGTGTACTGCGCCCGAGGGCCCCCATTTAATAATACTGTTTATTTGGCTTTTAGGGCAAATTGTTTTGTTTTTGATAATTCTTATCGCACAGTTGTCCCTCAGCGTGACGAGTGGGAGGCCTGATTGGGTATTTCATCAGTTTGAATGCAACAGTGACCTCTGCTGACCAGTATTATACACCAGCGACACTGCGTTTGGTTGAAAGTGAAAGCCACTGAAAGTGCTGCTTCACGCTGTGTACCGTACAGTTCATTATATGAAAAAGAACAGTCTTTAGACCCGTCAGCAGGTGGCGCTCTGATGTGAGAACCTGTTAATATGTTTTACTAACCGACGGACGTCTCTGTTTTTAATCTCCACAGATCAAACACATGATGGCCTTCATCGAGCAGGAGGCCAATGAGAAAGCAGAGGAGATCGATGCCAAGGTAACCCCGCCCCCAAACCGCTTCCAGACCTCTGTTCATCACGGGCTCACCTGATCTGGCTTTAATACCAATGGTTCTAAAGATGGTTCTAAGTTTTTTTTTCGCCAGTATCGGGAGTAAAGTTACCGTAATAACTGTATGTCGGCTGTAAAGAGCAGCTTCTTAGCTTTCAGAAACCGTCAGAATTTTTCTGAAGGCGCAAACTGTCTCAGAGTTACGGTAATTAAATCAAAACCTCGTTAAAACTGTCTCAGAGTTACGGTAATTAAATCAAAACCTCGTTAAAACTGTCTCAGAGTTACGGTAATTAAATCAAAACCTCGTTAAAACTGTCTCATCTGCGACTCGTAAAACAGATTCATGCTTTTCTGCAGAAGCTCAGGTTCATTTATTCAAAGGTTTTCATCCAAAACTGTCATTTATTAAACCTGAATGTGCTGCCCCCTGCTGACAGGATTATATTTCATTTATTCATTCATTCATTATCTTCCGCTTTATCCTCTATTAGGGTCGCAGTGGGGTTCCCCATGCCCATCCAGGGGAGAACATCTCGGGCGCTGGGCAGATACACCCAGGACAGGGCGCCAATCCATCGCTGGGCACACACTCACTCACACACACACACTCTATATGGGGCAATTTTGAGAATTCAATTGACTTGATCCATGTTTTTGGACTGTGGGAGGAAACCGGAGAACCCAGGAGGAAACCCACGGGGAGAACATGGAAACTCCACCCAGATGGGGATTCGAACCAGGAATCCCTAGCGCTGAGAGGCGAACGTGCTAAACCACTAAGCCACCTTATATTCCATATTTAATTAAATTTTATCCAATAAAACTAATAAAGGCGGCACGGTGGCTTAGTGCTTTAGCATGTTCTCCTCTCAGCGCTAGGGATTCCCAGTTCGAATCCCCATCTGGGTGGAGTTTCCATGTTCTCCCCGTGTCTGCGTGGGTTTCCTCCGGGTTCTCCGGTTTCCTCCCACAGTCCAAAAACATGGATCAAGTCAATTGAATTCTCCAAATTGCCCCATATAGAGTGTGTCTGTGTGAGTGAGTGTGTGTCCAGCGATGGATTGGCGCCCTGTCCTGGGTCTATCTGCCCAGCGCCCGAGACGTTCTCCCCTGGATGGGCATGGGGAACCCCACCGCGACCCTAATAGAGGATAAAGCGGGAGATAATGAATGAATGAATGAATGAAAACTAATAAATGATTCAAGAAAATTTTATCATCATTAATATCACATGTGGCACATGAGATAAGAATAAAGTTATGGGTCACGGACCCCAATTACCCCGTTATTTTAAAGTTATCATTTAAATTAAAATTTTAAAGAAGAAAATGAGAATTTTTTTTTTTAAATACAAAAATACAGAATCTAGATGTGTGAAATATACTAATATAATATATATATACTAATGTACAACTATGAATGATCAAACAAAATGAATGTAACAACAGATTAAAAATGGAATAATACCCTCATGAGAGGGCACTTTTTAAAGAGGACAGAGGGGGGGGGGGGGTAAGGGATCTGGGCTAAAGCCCCTGATGTTTGTAAACCCTAAACCCGCCCCCGGTGCCGTGCTTCCCCCCGCAGGCCGAGGAGGAGTTCAACATCGAGAAGGGGCGGCTGGTGCAGACGCAGAGGCTGAAGATCATGGAGTACTACGAGAAGAAGGAGAAGCAAATCGAGCAGCAGAAGAAGATGTGAGTCAACCGAGGAGTCAGATTCTGAATGAATCACCTGACGAATCGACTTCTGTCACCGACTCACCCGCTCTGACGGAACCGACGTCCCCCACAAACGTCCCACACCCGCTCTGACGGAACCGACGTCCCCCACAAACGTCCCACACCCGCTCTGACGGAACCAACGTCCCCCACCAACGTCATACACCCGCTCTGACGGAACCAACGTCCCACACCCGCTCTGACGGAACCAACGTCCCCCACAAACGTCCCACACCCGCTCTGACGGAACCGAACGTCCCACACCCGTCCCCCGGGAACCAACGTCCCCACAACCGCTCTGACAGAACCAACGTCCCACACCCGCTCTGACAGAACCAACGTCCCCCACCAACGTCCCACACCCGCTCTGACGGAACCAACGTCCCCCACAAACGTCCCACACCCCGCTCTGACGGAACCAACGTCCCCCACCAACGTCCCACACCCGCTCTGACGGAACCGACGTCCCCACAAACGTCCCCACACCCCGCTCTGACGGAACCAACGTCCCCCACCAACGTCATACACCCGCTCTGACGGAACCAACGTCCCACACCCGCTCTGACGGAACCAACGTCCCCCACCAACGTCCCACACCCGCTCTGACGGAACCGACGTCCCCCACCAACGTCCCCCACCAACGTCCCACACCCGCTCTGACAGAACCAACGTCCCACACCCGCTCTGACAGAACCAACGTCCCCCACCAACGTCCCACACCCGCTCTGACGGAACCAACGTCCCCCACAAACGTCCCACACCCGCTCTGACGGAACCAACGTCCCCCACCAACGTCCCACACCCGCTCTGACGGAACCGACGTCCCCCACAAACGTCCCACACCCGCTCTGACGGAACCAACGTCCCACACCCGCTCTGACGGAACCGACGTCCCCCACAAACGTCCCACACCCGCTCTGACGGAACCAACGTCTCCCACCAACGTCATACACCCGCTCTGACGGAACCAACGTCCCACACCCGCTCTGACGGAACCAACGTCCCCCACCAACGTCCCACACCCGCTCTGACGGAACCGACGTCCCCCACCAACGTCCCCCACCAACGTCCCACACCCGCTCTGACAGAACCAACGTCCCACACCCGCTCTGACAGAACCAACGTCCCCCACCAACGTCCCACACCACGCTCTGACGGAAAACCAACGTCCCCCACAAACGTCCCACACCCGCTCTGACGGAACCAACGTCCCCCACCAACGTCCCACACCCGCTCTGACGGAAACCGACGTCCCCCACAAACGTCCCACACCCGCTCTGACGGAACCAACGTCCCACACCCGCTCTGACGGAACCGACGTCCCCCACAAACGTCCCACACCCGCTCTGACGGAACCAACGTCCCCCACCAACGTCATACACCCGCTCTGACGGAACCAACGTCCCACACCCGCTCTGACGGAACCAACGTCCCCCACCAACGTCCCACACCCGCTCTGACGGAACCGACGTCCCCCACCAACGTCCCCCACCAACGTCCCACACCCGCTCTGACGGAACCAACGTCCCACACCCGCTCTGACAGAACCAACGTCCCCCACCAACGTCCCACACCCGCTCTGACGGAACCAACGTCCCCCACAAACGTCCCACACCCGCTCTGACGGAACCAACGTCCCCCACCAACGTCCCACACCCGCTCTGACGGAACCAACGTCCCCCACAAACGTCCCACACCCGCTCTGACGGAACCAACGTCCCCCACCAACGTCCCACACCCGCTCTGACGGAACCAACGTCCCCACCAACGTCATACACCCCCCGGAACCAACGTCCCACACCCGCTCTGACGGAACCAACGTCCCCCACCAACGTCCCACACCCGCTCTGACGGAACCAACGTCCCCCACCAACGTCCCACACCACGCTCTGACGGAACCAACGTCCCACACCCGCTCTGACAGAACCAACGTCCCCCACCAACGTCCCACACCCGCTCTGACGGAACCAACGTCCCCCACCAACGTCCCACACCCGCTCTGACGGAACCAACGTCCCCCCACCACGTCCCACACCCGTCCGGAACCGACCCCCCACAAACGTCCCACACCCGCTCTGACGGAACCAACGTCCCACACCCGCTCTGACGGAAACCGTCCCCCACAAACGTCCCACACACCCGCTCTGACGGAACCAACGTCCCCCACCAACGTCATCCGCTCTGACGGAACCAACGTCCCACACCCGCTCTGACGGAACCAACGTCCCACACCCGCTCTGACGGAACCAACGTCCCCCACCAACGTCCCCCACCAACGTCCCACACCCGCTCTGACAGAACCAACGTCCCACACCCGCTCTGACAGAACCAACGTCCCCCACCAACGTCCCACACCCGCTCTGACGGAACCAACGTCCCCCACAAACGTCCCACACCCGCTCTGACGGAACCAACGTCCCCCACCAACGTCCCACACCCGCTCTGACGGAACCAAAGTCCAAACGTCCCACACCCGCTCTGACGGAACCAACGTCCCCCACCAACGTCCCACACCCGCTCTGACGGAACCAACGTCCCCCACCAACGTCATACACCCGCTCTGACGGAACCAACGTCCCACACCCGCTCTGACGGAACCAACGTCCCCCACAAACGTCCCACACCCGCTCTGACGGAACCAACGTCCCCCACCAACGTCCCACACCCGCTCTGACGGAACCAACGTCCCCCACAAACGTCACACACCCGCTCTGACGGAACCAACGTCCCCCACAAACGTCACACACCCGCTCTGACGGAACCAATGTGCCCTACCAACGTCCCCCACAAACGTCCCACACCCGCTCTGACGGAACCACAACGTCCCCCACCAACGTCCCACACCCGCTCTGACGGAACCAACGTCCCCTACCAACGTCCCCCACCAACGTCCCACACCCGCTCTGACGGAACCAATGTCCCCTACCAACGTCCCCCACAAACGTCCCACACCCGCTCTGACGGAACCAACGTCCCCCACAAACGTCCACACACGCTCTGACGGAACAATGTGCCCTAAACGTCCCCCACCAACGTCCCACACCGCTCTGACGAACCAATGTCCCCTACCACGTCCCCCACAAACACCAAACCCGCTCTAACGGAACCAATGTCCCCCTACCAACGCCCCCACAAACGTCCCACACCCGCTCTGACAGAACCAACGTCCCCCCAACGTCCCACAACGTCCCACACACGCTCTGACGAACAAACGGAACCAACGCCCCCTACAAACTCTGACGGAACCAACGTCCCACCCCACCCAACGTCCCACCCCGCTCTGACGGAACCCACGTCCCCACACCCGCTCTGACGGAAACACCGTCCCCCACACAACGTCCCACACCCGCTCTGACGGAACCACGTCCCAACCCGCTCTGACAGAACCAACGTCCCCACCAACGTCCCACACCCGCTCTGACGGAACCAACGTCCCCCACCAACGTCCCCCAACCCGCTCTGACAACCAACGTCCCACACCCGCTCTGACAGAACCAACGTCCCCCACCAACGTCCCCACACCCGCTCTGACGGAACCAACGTCCCCACCAACGTCCTACACCCGCTCTGACGGAACCAACGGTCCACTACCAACGTCCCCCCACCAACGTCCGGAACCAACGTCCCACCCCGCTCTGATGGAACCAACGTCCCCCACCAACGTCCCACACCCACCCGCTCAGACAGAACCAACGTCCCACACACCAACGTCCCCACATCCTACGCTCTGAACCAACGGAACCCGCTCTGACGTCCCACTCCCACACCCCGCTCTGACAGAACCACCCCCCCAACATCACGCTCTGACGGAACCAACGTCCCACTCCCGCTCTGACAGAACCAACATCCCACACCCGCTCTGACAGAACCAACATCCCACACCCGCTCTGACAGAACCAACGTCCCCCACCCGCTCTGACGGAACCAACGTCCCCCACAAACGTCCCACACCCATTCTGACCGAACCAACGTCCCACACCCGCTCTGATAGAACTATCGTCCCACACCAACGTCCCACACCCACTCTGACAGAACCATCGTCCCAGTTAAATCTCAAGTCAATTGAGTCCAAAGTTAGGCCACGCCCCTTTCCTGCTTTATCATTCATGTCCTCCACGTACCTTACTGATGGACTTTGTGGTTCTATAATTCCAGACTGTAGTCCATCTGTGTTCTGTGTTTGTTATTTCAAGTCATTTATTTTACAATTTTTATTTTTACAATCGTACGTCGTCACAGAGCAGCTTCACAGAGTTATAAACCTTTAAATCCCCAAAGAGCGACCAAGAGACAGCGGCAAGACAAAACTCCCTGTTATGGTGTTATTTTAAGGAAGAAACCTTGTGAGGACCGAGGCTCAGTGGGGGACCGGGCAGCAGCAACACTGTTAGTCCCCTGTTGGTTCTCTGTTCTCTGTTGGTTTCATTTCTCCACCTCAGTCACACTGCTGGGATAGGATATAATGCCCCCACCCAATAACCCCTGCTCTGTGGTGGTGCTATTGGGGTTCTGAGCATCAGTCGGTGCTCCTGAGCATCAGAGGACAGATGAACGTTCTCTCTGACGGTGATGGTGGGTGATGTCTGATTCCCTCCCAGCCCCATCTCTGTGTTTCTAAATGATAAGTGCAGGGATAGGCTAAGTGCTGGATTAAGGTCATTTTAATGTCCGGTCTCATTTCAGTCAGATGTCCAATCTGATGAACCAGGCTCGTCTGAAGGTTCTGAAGGCCCGTGATGACATGATCTCGGTTAGTGACTCCGCCCACTCCCCCGTTTCATCATCACAGGCTCGGGGGGGGGGGGTGAGGTGCAGTGATGAACTTGTGTTTGGAACGTAGGACATGCTGAACGAGGCGCGGCAGCGGCTGGCCAACGTGGCCCGGGACCCGAACCGCTACTCGGTCCTGATGGACGGACTGGTTCTGCAGGTGAGTCTCTGTTCTGAGCAACACGTTCTCATGTGTTCCTCCACCTAAATACCACGGGAACACGTAGAACGGCACATGTAAACGTAAACAATCAGGTTCATGTTGGACCCCAAGATAGACCACTGAGCTGGAACCCCCGAGATGGAATCCAAGTTGGACCCCCATGTTAGAACCCCACATTAGAACCCCATGTTGGAACCCTGTATTAAACTCCCACGTTGGAACACCATATTTGAACCCCACATTAGAACCTCATGTTGGAACCCTGTATTAAGCCCCCACATTAGAACCCCACATTGGAACTCCACGTTGGAACCCTGTATAAAACCCCCATATTGGAACCCCACTTTGGAACCCTGTATAAAACCCCCATATTAGAACCCCAAGTTGGAACCCTGTATAAAACCTTCATATTAGAACCCCACGTTGGAACCCTGTATTAAACCCCCATATTAGAACCCCACATTGGAACCCAATGTTGGACCCCCCACATTAGAACCCCATGTTGGAACCCTGTATTAAACCCCCATATTAGAACCCCACATTGGAACCCGTGTTGGACCCCCATATTAGAACCCCACGTTGGAACCCCATGTTGGAACACCATATTAGAACCCCACATTGGAACCCTGTGTTGGACCCCCATATTAGAACCCCACATTAGAACCCCATATTGAAACCCTGCGTGGGACCCCCATATTAGAACCCCACGTTGGAACCCTGTGTTGGACCCCCACATTAGCACCCCATATTGGAACCCTGTGTTGGACCCCCATATTAGAACCCCACATTGGAACCCTGTGTTGGACCCCCATATTAGAACCCCACATTGGAACCCTGTGTTGGACCCCCACATATTAGCACCCCATATTGGAACCCTGTGTTGGACCCCCATATTAGAACCCCACATTGGAACCCTGTGTTGGACCCTGCATTGGGACACTGAGTTGGAACCCTGAGTTGTGTAGGAAAAAGAAAGAACCCTGAAGTGAAGGGAGTCCTTAGGCCCCTAAACAAGGGCCCTTCATTCTGCTGCTAATCAGCTTCAATCACTAATTATTATTTATATTAATTATCTTCATTAATCTCACTCCTGTCTGAGTCAGGTCTCTGTTCATGTTTCCTCACTTTTCCTCTCATGGAGGTGATTCGGACCCCGCCCCCCCCGCCCCTGCCCCGGCAGTCAGTGTGGTAATAACTGCCGTCGAACCGTAACTCTGGAACTTCACAGTGAAGAAGTGTGAGAACAGGAAGCTGACCGGTCACTTCTGAAGAGTGTGATGTGTTATTTCAGGTCATGTGACCGCGCTGTTGGTTTGTGTTTCAGGGATTCTATCAGATTCTGGAACCCAAAGTGACGATCCGCTGCCGCAGACAGGACCTGGGCTTGGTTCAGGTCAGAGGTCATTCATCAGAGAACCCGCAGTGCCTTCATCATTAATCTCATATCCTTACCTCCTCCTCCTCCTCCTCCCCCTCCCGCAGGCCGCCGTGCAGAAGAACATCCCTGTTTACAAATCAACTGCCAAGAACAACCTGGAGGTTCGAATCGATCAGGACAATTTCCTTCCGTCGGACATGTGAGTGACCGCAGCATGCAGCGTCCACTCAGACCATCAGCACACTCATGACTTTAACCCAGTGATTCTCAATTATTTTCTGTTAAGCCCCCCCTAGGAAGAAGAAAACATTTTGCGCCTCCCCCCCCCACATGCCAAAATGGGATAAATAATTTTTACTCGCCCACTGTAGTATGATTTGTCTATAAATTTGTTATAAATACACCTCTTTTATAACAATGTATCCTTATTAACAATAAAGGAAACAAAAAAGAAAGAAATATAGATCAACTTAGAACAAAGAATAATTTTAATAACTTTGTTTTTTAGTTTGTAACAGAAACGAATGAAATCCTTATTTAAACTAGAAACATTTTTGAACTGACTGGCATTTGATACTGAAAAATTAAATGAAATAAAATCAATAAATAATAATAAATTCAAATTCATCAGCAACATTAATTCAGGAGCACAATTTATTAACACTTTAACCTACAAAACTAAAATGAATACGACAATTTGTGCTGCTTTTTTTTTTTTTTTTTTTTTTTTGAGGAAGTCAGAACTGATGTCTACAACGCACCCGTTTTGCAGCACAGCTTTTCTGAATTAGCTTTTACAAAGCGTTATGATTGCTGATTATACGCGTCACGTTTACGATTAAAAACCTCAAGCGGTTATCAGCGTGATTGGGGTGTAATGTCTTTAAGAGACGCCTTCATTTATTTCACGCTGTCCGCTGCCAACATTTAAAGACACAGAAGACACGCCGGTCTTTCTTCGTCTCCCACCTTTAGTTACAGTGAAGTTACAGTGAAGCCAAGCGCTACGTTCGCTTCCACATTTAGTTTTCGGTTGACTTTTGTTGCTCTCATTATCTTCGTCTCTCTCCGTCTTTCTCTCCTCATCTCTGTTAAATATTTTTCCATGTTGTCTCTTGAGGGTTTGTTCAGTACACTTAATATCACTTGTTCTGTGATATCTTGTTAGGCACCCCCAGGGGGGCACGCCCCACTATTTGAGAAGCACTGCTTTAACCGTGTGTGTGTGTGTGTGTGTGTGTGTGTGTGTGTGTGTGTGTGTGTGTAGCTCTGGCGGGATTGAAATCTATAACTCGGATGGAAAGATCAAGGTGTCCAACACTCTGGAGAGCAGACTGGACCTCATGGCTCAGCAGGTAAACCGGCGACGTATATGAAACATGGATCTATTTATATAAATATCTAATTTATATAAAATATAATTAAAAATAGACGACACGGTGGCTTAGAGGTTTGGCATGTTCTCCTCTCAACACTAGGGATTCCCGGTTCGAATCCCCATCTGGGTGGAGTTTCCATGTTCTCCCCGTGTCCGCGTGGGTTTCCTCCGGGTTCTCAGGTTTCCTCCCACAGTCCAAAAACATGGATCAAGGTCAATTGAATTCTCCAAATTGCCCCATATAGAGTGTGTCTGTGTGAGTGAGTGTGTGTCCAGTGATGTATTGGCGTCCTGTCCTGGGTCTATCTGCCCAGCGCCCGAGACGTTCTCCCCTGGATGGGCATGGGGAACCCCCCCCCCGCGACCCTAATAGAGGATGAAGCGGATGATGATGGATGTACGGATAGATCAGCACTAAACCTGTAATTCGGCCACTGACCGGTGCTTTACGTATGTGAGGGACTCGGGCGGTTCTGCGTCACCACACTGTCATTAATGCTACACCCCCCCCCCCCCCCCCCACACACACACACACACACACACACGGCAGGACGGACCATGTGACCTGATCGGCCTCATGATGTCCAGCCATAATGGAATCATTTCAGTCTTTTGTTTTCGGACGGGAGCAGAACAGATCAGATCAAAACCTTTTGAGGGGGGGGGAGGGGGGTCAGAATCCAAACCCTGTTCACACAATCCCACTCATTCTGCTGGATGATTAGATCAGATGATTGGATTAGCTGCAGTGTGTGTGTGTGTGTGTGTGTGTATGTGTGTGTATGTGTGTGTGTTCAGATGTGGAAACATGATGCTGATTCTGCACAAACACTCAGAAATGCCTTTATTAAAAACTAAATCGTTAATAATCTGATGTCCTGCGACGTAATCTAGTCCGGTTTTTAAAGTAAATGCAGATCGCTGAGTAACAGAAGTCTGCTTTCTCTAACCATCAAACACTGCCATCTAGTGGCCGAATTACAGGTTTAGTGCTGATCTATCCATCCATCCATTTTCATCCTCTATTAGGGTCGAGGGGGGAGGTGGGGAGGGTTCCCCGTGCCCATCCAGGGGAGAACGTCTCGGGCGCTGGGCAGATACACCCAGGACAGGGGGGCAATCCATCACTGGACACACACTCACTCACACACACACACACACACTCTATATGGGGCAATTTGGAGAACTCAATTGACTTGATCCATGTTTTTAGACTGTGGGAGGAAACCGGAGAACCCGGAGGAAACCCACGCGGACACGGGGAGAACATGCAAACTCCACCCAGATGGGAATTCGAACCGGGAATCCCTAGTGCTGAGAGGAGAACATGCTAAACCACTAAGCCACCGTGCTGCCCCCATATATATATATATATAAAATATAATTAAAAATAGACGACATGGTGGCTCAGTGGTTTAGCATGTTCTCCTCTCAGCACTAGGGATTCCCGGTTCGAATTCCCATCTGGGTGGAGTTTGCATGTTCTCCCCGTGTCTGCGTGGGTTTCCTCCGGGTTCTCCGGTTTCCTCCCACAGTCCAAAAACATGGATCAAGGTCAAGTGAGTTCTCCAAATTGCCCCATGTAGTGTGTGAATGTGTGTCCAGTGATAGATTGCCCCCTATCCTGGGTGTATCTGCCCAGCGCCCGAGACGTTCTCCCCTGGATGGGCATGGGGAACCCCCCCCCCCCCGACCCTAATAGAGGATAAAGCAGAAGATGATGGATGGAATTGATCCAGTTCAGAGTCAGGTTCTGATCTAAACTCTAAATCAGATTGCTGACTGTTTTTAATGACTGATGTCTGATTCTGTTGATCAGATGATGCTGCAGATCCGAGTCGCTCTGTTTTTAATGACTGATGTCTGATTCTGTTGATCAGATGATGCTGCAGATCCGAGTCGCTCTGTTTTTAATGACTGATGTCTGATTCTGTTGATCAGATGATGCCGGAGATCCGAGTCGCTCTGTTTTTAATGACTGTGATTCTGATTCTGTTGATCAGATGATGCCGGAGATCCGAGTCGCTCTGTTTTTAATGACTGATGTCTGATTCTGTTGATCAGATGATGCTGCAGATCCGAGTCGCTCTGTTTTTAATGACTGATGTCTGATTCTGTTGATCAGATGATGCCGGAGATCCGAGTCGCTCTGTTCGGTGCAAATCAGAACCGCAAGTTCCTGGATTAATCCTCTGCAGATCCATCAGAGGAAAGTCTTCAGTCAGTCTGCCTGTGTGTGTTAATGTCTGTGTTAATGTGAGTGTTCAGTGTGTAATTAGTATTTATCTCGTTAATGTGTGTGTGGGGGGGGGAGGAGGGGGGGTCATTGCTGTATGAAACACATGGTTTTACTTTAATGATCTGAACGGCTGCTAAAGTCTTAACTTAAGGTTTAAAGCTGCTGGATGTAACTTCTGAAGGTGTTGGAGGTGGAGCTGTGGGGGGGGGGGGTGGAGGGTTGGAAGGTCCCACAGGTGAGGAGTGGAGGGTGAGCTGTGGGGGGGTTGGAGGTGGAGGGTGAGCTGTGTGTGTGGGGGGGGCGGGGTCGGAGGTGGAGGGTGAGCTGTGTGGGGGGGGGGGGTCGGAGGTGGAGGGTTGGAAGGTCCCACAGGTGAGGAGTGGAGGGTGAGCTGTGGGGGGGGTTGGAGTTGGAGGGTGAGCTGTGGGGGGGTTGGAGTTGGAGGGTGAGCTGTGGGGGGGGGGGGGTCGGAGGTGGAGGGTTGGAAGGTCCCACAGGTGGAGAGTGGAGGGTGAGCTGTGGGGGGGTTGGAGTTGGAGGGTGAGCTGTGGGGGGGGGGGTTGGAGTTGGAGGGTGAGCTGTGGGGGGGGGGGGGGGGGTCGGAGGTGGAGGGTTGGAAGGTCCCACAGGTGAGAAGTGGGGGGGTCGGAGGTGGAGGGTGAGCTGTGGGGGGGGGGGGGTCGGAGGTGGAGGGTTGGAAGGTCCCACAGGTGAGGAGTGGAGGGTGAGCTGTGGGGGGGGTCGGAGGTGGACGGTGAGCTGTGGGGGGGTCGGAGGTAGAGGGTGAGCTGTGGGGGGGGGGGTCCCACAGGTGAGAAGTGGGGGGGTCGGAGGTGGAGGGTGAACTGGGGGGAGGGGGGTCGGAGGTGGAGGGTTGGAAGGTCCCACAGGTGAGAAGTGGGGGGTCGGAGGTGGAGGGTGAGCTGTGGGGGGGGGGGGGGGGTCGGAGGTGGAGGGTTGGAAGGTAGAGGGTGGGAGGTGCAGTGAAAAGAGGCTGTTACACCCCCACCCCCACCCCCCCCCGACTCGGTTGTAGGGCGGAGCTTGGCATTCTGATATTTAAATGTGCAGAGTGGGACACGCCCACTACATACCACTCCTATTTTAATGCATTAACATTACATGAAATAACCACATGGTGGAGCTGCAGGTGTGGCGTGAACCCTAACCATGAGCGAGGGGGGGGGGTGGGGGGTGTTGCGGTGGAACATCCACTTCTTCCTCCAGCCCAGACCGTGGTGGGTGTGTCCTGCAGCACGTATGAGTCACAGACCCATCGTAACGGCACCTTTAAAACCGCCAGTAGTGGTCGCTGTTCCAGTGTTAAAGCCCCCCCCCCCCCCTGTCAGGCCTCTCACCCATCAGACATGAGTGACGTCACAGGCAGACGAGCTGAGGTCATCAGAAGTTACATACCGCACCTTTAATCCTGAAACATCAGACTGCAGTTTGGTTCTGCTTGAACATTCCGTATGATGATGATGAAGATGATGATGAAGATGATGAAGATGATTCTATTTATTATTGAAGCTTTGTGATGTTGCGGTCACTCATGATGTTCTGTAGATTCAAACCCGCTTCGGCTGTAACACTGACCTGGAAACGTACCAATAAAGAACACTGTCCGTCCCTCTGTCTGCGTCTCTGTTCACTGACCGTCTGACTGACTGACCGAATCACTGACTGACTGACCGACCGTCTGACTGACCGACTCACTGACTGACTGACCGACTGTCTGACTGACTGACTGACCGACTGTCTGACTGACTGACCGACCGTCTGACTGACCGACTCACTGACTGACTGACCGACTGCCTGTTCGACCGGCTGACTGACCGACTGCCTGTTCGACCGGCTGACTGACTGACCGTCTGACTGACTGACCGACCATCTGACCGACTCACTGATTGACCGTCTGACTGACTCACTGACTGACCGACTGACCGCTTGTTTGACCGGCTGACTGACCGACCGACTCACTGAGTGACCGACCGAATCACTGTCCGACCGTCTGACTGACCGACTGACTGTTCGATCGGCTGACCCACCGACTGACTGACTGACCGACCGCCTGACTGAGCGACTTCGACTGATTGACTGGCTCACTGACTGTCTGACCGACCGACTGACTGTCTGCATTGTTTGCAGCGTGCGTCTGCGTTTCGCTCACATGCTCCACATTTGCGCCTGGCCGTCTCGGCCTCTCCCGTCGGTCACATGTGCGTTTCAGTCCTGTCCCATCGCTCTGACCGTTCAGCTGACCCTCTGTGCGCTGAAACAGGGAAGTGGGAGGAGCTAAGGAGGGAGGTGTAAGAGGGAAAGCACGTCTGTTTCACATCCTCACAGTGAGCTGCTGCAGCCGACGCAGACGTCTGCCGTGCGAGGGGTGAGTGGCTTCATTTCCTTCACTGTTTAGTTTAAGATCAGCTTAAGATCAATCAGTTTAAGATCAATATATTTAAGATCAATCAGTTTAAGATCAATCAGTTTAAGATCAATCAGCTTAAGATCAATCAGCTTAAGATCAATCAGCTTAAGATCAATCAGCTTAAGATCAATTAGTTTAAGATCAATTAGTTTAAGATCAATCAGCTTAAGATCAATCAGCTTACGATCAATCAGCTTAAGATCAATTAGTTTAAGATCAATTAGTTTAAGATCAATCAGCTTAAGATCAATTAGTTTAAGATCAATCAGCTTACGATCAATCAGCTTACGATCAATTAGTTTAAGATCAATCAGTTTAAGATCAATCAGTTTACGATCAATCAGTTTAAGATCAATCAGTTTAAGATCAATCAGCTTACGATCAATCAGCTTACGATCAATCAGTTTAAGATCAATTAGTTTAAGATCAATCAGTTTAAGATCAACCAGTTTAAGATCAACTAGTTTAAGATCAATCAGTTTAAGATCAACCAGTTTAAGATCAATCAGTTTAAGATCAATTAGTTTAAGATCAATCAGTTTAAGATCAACCAGTTTAAGATCAATTAGTTTAAGATCAATCAGTTTAAGATCAACCAGTTTAAGATCAATCAGTTTAAGATCAGTCAGTTTAAGATCAATCAGTTTAAGATCAATCAGCTTAAGATCAATCAGCTTACGATCAATCAGTTTAAGATCAATTAGTTTAAGATCAATTAGTTTAAGATCAATCAGTTTAAGATCAATACATTTAAAATCAATCAGCTTACGATCAATCAGCTTACGATCAATCAGTTTAAGATCAATTAGTTTAAGATCAATTAGTTTAAGATCAATACATTTAAGATCAATCAGCTTACGATCAATCAGCTTAAGATCAATCAGTTTAAGATCAATCATCTTAAGATCAATCAGTTTATATGGGGCAATTTGGAGAACTTTCAGTTTATATGGGACACTCTATATGGGGCAATTTGGAGAACTCAATTGTTTTTGGACTGTGGGAAGAAACTGGAGAACCCGGAGGAAACCCACGCGGACACGGGGAGAACATGGAAACTCCACCCAGATTGGGATTTGAACCGGGAATCCCCAGCGCTGAGAGGAGAACATGCCAAACACTAAGACACCATGCCGCCCGCAGAATAAATCACTTTCTTAAATTTATTAAACGGTGGCTTAGTGGTTTAGCATGTTCTCCTCTCAGCACTAGGGATTCCCGGTTCAAATTCCAATCTGGGTGGAGTTTGCATGTTCTCCCCGTGTCCACGTGGGTTTCCTCCGGGTTCTCTGGTTTCCTCCCACAGTCTAAAAACATGGATCAAGTCAACAGAATTCTTCAAATTGCCCCATATAGAGTGTGTGTGTGTGAGTGAGTGTGTGCCCAGCGATGGATTGGCGCCCTGTCCTGGGTCTATCTGCCCAGCGCCCGAGACGTTCTCCCCTGGATGGGCATGGGGAACCGCACCGCGACCCTAATAGAGGATAAAGCGGGAGATAATGGATGGAAATTTATTAAATAAAAATTTTATAATAAGGTTGTGGCAGTTCACGCCCTATTATTCCAGCTGTCCCCCTTAGGGGGCGCCACAGGGGATCATTAATCTCCATTTTCACCCTGTTGAACCTCCTCTTTGCCCTTCCTCTCCTCCTCCTGTCATCATCCTCAGCCCCCCCCCCCCCCCCCCCCCCCCCCGCAGGTTCCCAATGCTTTCATTAAAATCCTGATTATTATTTTTTTTAATTATAGACATGCTCAGGGTGTGTGTGACGAGCAGGTGGAGCAGGTGGAGCAGGTGCAGTCAGGTGGGTGTTGTGGCGCTGAGTCTGCTGATGGTGGCGCTGATGAGGGAGGCCGACGGCGCCCCGGACCCTCGGCTGAGGGAGAGGCTGCTGCAGCAGGAGGCCGCGCGGGGCACCGGGGGGAGGGTGGCGCTGAGCGCAGCAGAGCGCAGGCTCGACTCCCACCTGCACCACCTGAAGGTGGAGGAGCTGCGGGCCACGCCCTTCCCCCCCGCCCTGCACTTCTTTAGAGCCAAGCCGCTGATGGAGAAGAGCGGGGTGTTCAAAGTGCTACAGAGAATGCCGAAAGGTAGTTCATTTAGCTCCTCTGTTACCGAGTAGGGGTTCCGATTCATCCCTCAATCAATAAACCAGTGGGTTCTCTGAACTTACACCGCCCTCTAACGTCCACCAGCTGTAACTGCACTATGAATCAACATCATCTAACATCCATCCATACATTATCTTCTGCTTTATCCTCTATTAGGGTCGCGGGGGGGGGGGGGGGGGGTTTTTAAAGTAAATGCAGATCGCTGAGTAACAGAAGTCTGGTTTCTCTTAACCATCAAACACTGCCATCTAGTGGCCGAATTACAGGTTTAGTGCTCATCTATCCATTATCTTCCGCTTTATCCTCTATTAGGGTCGCGGGGGGGTTCCCCATGCCCATCCAGGGGAGAACGTTTCGGGCGCTGGGCAGATACACCCAGGACAGGGGCAATCTATCACTGGACACACACTCACTCACACAGACACACTCTATATGGGGCAATTTGGAGAACTCAATTGACTTGATCCATGTTTTTGGACTGTGGGAGGGTTCCCCATGCCCATCCAGGGGAGAATGTTTCGGGCGCTGGGCAGATACACCCAGGATAGGGGGGGGGGCAATCTATCACTGGACACACACTCACTCACGCACACACACTCCATATGGGGCAATTTGGAGAACTCAATTGACCTTGATCCATGTTTTTATGTTTTTGGACTGTGGGAGGAAACCGGAGAACCCGGAGCAAACCCACGTGGACACGGGGAGAACATGGAAACTCCACCCAGATGGGGATTCCACCGGGAATCCCTAGCGCTGAGAGGAGAACATGCTAAACCACTAAACCACCGTGCCGCCCTGTTTTTATATAATCGGTGATAAATTCCGCCTTCGATCTCTGAACTTACACCGCCCTCTAACGTCCAACAGCTGTAACTGCACTGTGAATCAATATCATCTAACGTCCATCCATTCATAATCTTCCGCTTCATCCTCTATCAGGGTCGCGGGGGGTGGGGGGGGTTCCCCATGCCCATCCAGGGGAGAACGTTTCGTGCGCTGGGCAGATACACCCAGGACAGGGGGGCAATCTATCACTGGACACGCACTCATTCACACACACACACACACACACACTCTATATGGGGCAATTTGGAGAACTCAGTTGACTTGATCCATGTTTTTGGACTGTGCGAGGAAACCGGAGAACCCGGAGGAAACCCACGCAGACACGGGGGGGGGGGGACATGGAAACTCCACCCACACACAATCACTCACACAGACACACTCTATATGGGGCAATTTGGAGAATTCAACTGACCTTGATCCATGTTTTTGGAGGAAACCGGAGAACCCGGAGGAAACCCACGCGGACACGGGGAGAACATGGAAACTCCACCCAGATGGGGATTCGAACTGGGAATCCCTAGAGCTGAGAGGAGAACATGCTAAACCACTAAGCCACCGTGCCGCCCCATGCTTACCTTAACTCTGATGAATACTGGATCCTATCCCGGCAAGCACGGACATGTCGCCAACCAGTGTGGGGCAAGCGATACAAACACATTCACACCAAAGGGGCAACTTGGTCTATCCTGTACTGTACTGTGGGGCAAACAGCTTCAACGGGAACACGCACACAAACACGAGGATAACATTCAAACGTGTCCGAGTCGAATGTCATGCAGTTGCGGCAGTTAGCCTTTGGGTGGCAGCACAGATTCAGGTTTTAAGGCTATTGGACGGGTCGAGCTGCGGAGCAACAGTTTGGGGAAGGTCCTCACATCCTAAAATGAACACCCCAGGACCTGACCCCCCCCCCCCCCGTGCTGTGTGTTTAAGGGGCCGTGCTGCACATACACAGCTCTGCGCTGGTGGACGTGGACTGGCTGGTGATGAACGTGACCTACAGACCCGGGTGCTACGTCTGCTTCACCTGGACGGGTGGCGTGCAGTTCGTCTTCTCCCACCGGACGCCCTTCCCCCGCTGGGGCTGCTCTTTATGGAGTCTGCTGGAGGAACTGAGGAACGGCAGCCGTGATGTCCCGGCCTTCGACCGCAGGTGACCACTGACCAGCCATTACATCATATTACATCATAACAACCATCATCATGCTGTCACGCCCCCTTATTGATGCTAAAACAGCTCTGAGACATGAACTCCACTAGACCCCTGAAGGTGAGCTGTGGTATCGGTCACCAAGATGTCACAGCAGGTCCTTCAGATCCCTTCAGCGCTGAGAGGAGAACATGCTAAACCACTATGATGATTGATATTTATTTTTCTTACTCACCCTGATCATGTGACCGGTGAGGTAAGCACGTGTGCTCGGAGGGGTGGGCAATTGGGATTAGTGGGCAAGTGGCAATTGGGGTTAGTGGGCAAGTGGGAATTGGGGTTAGTGGGCAAGTGGGAATTGGGCAAGTGGCAATTGGGGTTAGTGGGCAAGTGGGAATTGGGGTTAGTGGGCAAGTGGGAATTGGGAAAGTGGCAATTGGGGTTAGTGGGCAATTGGGGTTAGTGGGCAAGTGGGAATTGAGGTTAGTGGGCAAGTGGTTAATGGGCAAGTGGCAATTGGGGTTAGTGGGCAAGTGGGAATTGGGAGAAGTGGAAATTGGGGTTAGTGGGCAATTGGGGTTAGTGGGCAAGTGGGAATTGAGGTTAGTGGGCAAGTGGTTAATGGGCAAGTGGCAATTGGGGTTAGTGGGCAAGTGGGAATTGGGAAAGTGGCAATTGGGGTTAGTGGGCAATTCGGGTTAATGGGCAAGTGGTAATTGGGGTTAATGGGCAAGTGGTAATTGGGGTTAATGGGCAAGTGGGAATTGGGGTTAGTGGACAAGTGGCAATTGAAGTTACTGGGCAAGTGGTTAATGGGCAAGTGGGCAATTGGGGTTAGATGCTTTCCTAAGGGTACCTCATCCTCAGTACCTGGTGGGACCGAGATTCGAACCGGTGATCTAGACTCTGGTGTGAATCCTCCGTCCTGCTGGTTCTTGTTTCAGTTTGATGCAGAACCTCACGCTCTTCAGCGCCACCCCCGAGTCCTCGTACCCGACGCAGGACGCCGTGTGGACGCGGTTCGAGCAGAGGTTCCGCGCGCTCTCCGGGCTGATCAGACACGCCCCCGTCTTCAGGGACTACCTGCACCGAGGTCTGCAGCTGCTCCACGATGACCGCATCCTGTACATGGAGCTGAGAGCCGGCCTCACTCAGGTCTGCAGACGCCCCGCCGCCACCGTGTGGACGCAGACGTGACAGCAGACATGGACGCAGTCATGAACGCAGACATGGACGCAGACATGACCGCAGACATGACCGCAGACATAGACGCAGTCATGACCGCAGAGATGGACGCAGACATGACCGCAGACATGGTTGCAGACGTGACCGCAGACGTGAACGCAGACATGACCGCAGACATGAACGCTGATGTGACCGCAGACGTGAACGCAGACATGACCGCAGACATGGACACTGACACGGACATGACCACAGACGTGAACACAGAAATGACCGCAGACATGACCGAAGACATGGATGTAGACATGAATGCAGACATAAACGCAGTCATGAACGCTGACATGACCACAGACGTGGACGTAGACGTGGACGCAGACATGAACGCAGACATGGACAGAGACATGGACAGACATGACCGCAGACATGGACGCAGATGTGACCGCAGATATATTGACGTAGTCATGACCGCTGACTTGACCACAGACATGGACGTAGACATGAACGCAGACATGGACGCAGACGTGAACGCAGACATGAACGCAGACTTGGACACTGACATGGACACTGACATGACCACAGACGTGAACACAGAAATGACCGCAGACATGACCGAAGACATGGATGTAGACATGAATGCAGACATAGACGCAGTCATGACCGCAGACATGAACGCAGACATGGACAGAGACATGGACAGACATGACCGCAGACATGGAGGCAGACGTGACCGCAGACATAGACGTAGTCATGACCGCTGACTTGACCACAGACATGAACGCAGACATGGACGCAGACGTAAACGCAGACGTGAACGCAGACATGGACACTGACATGGACACTGACATGGCCACAGACGTGAATACAGAAATGACCGCAGACATGACCGAAGACATGACTGCAGACATGAACGCAGACATGGACAGAGACATGAACGCAGACATGGACAGAGACATGGACAGAGACATGGACAGACATGACCACAGACATGGACGCAGGCGTGACCGCAGACATAGACGTAGTCATGACCGCTGACTTGACCGCAGACATGGACGTAGACATGAACGCAGACATGGACGCAGACGTGACCGCAGACGTGGACGCAGATGTGAGGCCGTGTGTCTGATAAGCGTGTCCCTGCGGCAGGCGTACGAGCTGGACGGAACGCTGCACGACGCAGACTGGTCACTGCAGGTCTACAGGAACGTGAGCGAGCAGTTCAGCCGGGAGCATCCGGATTTCATCGGGATTCGGATCATCGTGTCCGTGCCGCGGTGAGTGGACGCCCACGAGGAACCGTAAACCACCGCGGGGCTGTCCCTCGTCCCTAAATCACCTGCTGCACTGACCAGACCACCTCACCGCATCACTCAGGTCATGTGACATGAGGCCACACCCATTTACAATTTATTCTATACTAATAAATATTATATGGAGGGGGGGGTTCCCTATGCCCATGCCCATGGTGGGCACACACTCACTCACACACTATATGGGGCAATTTAGAGCATTCCATTTACCTTGAATCCTTGGTTTTGGCCTGTGGCAAGAAATCTGAGGAAACCCATGTGGGCATGGGGAGAACATGCAAACTCAGCGCTGAGAGGAGAACATGCTAAACCACTATGCCGCCGTGCCGCTCGGTTACACGATGATGATTGATATTTAT
>JAFMOC010000346.1:30000-40000 GCA_019802505.1 Corydoras sp. C115 | reverse complement strand
TGGGGAACCCCCCCCCCCCCCCCCCCCCCCCCCCCCACGGCCCTAATAGAGGATAATGTGGAAGATAATGGATGAATGGAGATTTATTACATTTTAAATATATAAATTTTTAATATATATTTAATTCTAAGGGCGGCACGGTGGCTTAGTGGTTTAGCATGTTCTCCTTTCAGCGCTAGGGATTCGCGGTTCGAATTCCAATCTGGGTGGAGTTTGCATGTTCTCCCCGTGTGTTTCCTCCGGGTTCTCCGGTTTTCTCCCACAGTCCTTTAAACATGGATCAAGTCAATTGAGTTCTCCAAATTGCCCCATATAGAGTGTGAGTGTGTGCCCAGCGATAGGTTGGCACCCTGTCCTGGATGTGTCTGCCCGGTGCGCGAGACGTTCTCCCCTGGATGGGCATGGGGGAACCCCCCCGCGACCCTAATAGAGGATAAAGCAGAAGATAATGAATGAATGAATGATTAACTACTAAATATAGGATTCACACCTCCACCATGGCACCAACATCAAAATCCTCACCTACTGATGCCCACTGCACATTTGGACACACTCCACCTACTGTGTAGTAAGTAGACAGCACCATCTGGTGGTGATGGAGGAAGTTACATCCATAAAGAGTTGATTAAACTTCAGTAAAGCCACATGTTCGGTCACTGAGAGCCTGGTGTGTGCAGGTACAGCTCGCTGTCCGCGGTGCTGAAGGAGAAGGCCATGACCGTATGGCAGCGTCAGTGGGACAGGTTCATCTCCGAGATGTCACTGGAGCTGGGGGGCTGAAGACACGTCTGACGGACGTCACCCGAAAACCCAATCGGAGCGTTTTACAAACCGGTGGACTGTAATAAATCAGATGTGAGTGAAATGTAAGGCTTTAATGTGAATTGTATTTACAAATATAAAACAGAAAAACGTGGAAATAATAGAAGCAGCAGCAGCAGAGTGGAGGGGGGGGGGGGGGGCTTCACATGTTCTGCCCCTCAGTGAGCCACAGAATTGGGATGCAGGGGTTTGACCCGAGCCAGACGGGACAGTCCTAAACGCAGACCCAGTCCTGGAGACCTCGCAGAGGGACTGGGACATGAGCCGGGACTCCGCCCTACGACCCCTGTAAGAGAGAGAACATACTTTATACAGGCAGACGCATTAATCTGACCGGTTAGACTGATCTGAGTTCAGCCCTAAAACAACAACCTGCTCTTCCGCTCTTTAAATCTGATTGGCTGAGCCGTTGGTCCAGCCGTGACATCATTATCAATACCACACCCCTCTGAACTTCACATTGGTTTCAGTGTGTGATATACAATACATTCATTAATTCATTCATTCATTATCTCCCGCTTTATCCTCTATTAGAGTCGCGATGGGGTTCCCCATGCCCATCCAGGGGAGAACGTTTCGGGCGCTGGGCAGATACACCCAGGACAGGGCGCCAATCCATCGCTGGACACACACTCACTCACACAGACACACTCTATATGGGGCAGTTTGGATAACTCAATTGCCCTTGATCCATGTTTTTGGACTGTGGGAGGAAAGCGGAGAACCCGGAGGAAACCCACACAGACACGGAGAGAACATGGAAACTCCACCCAGATGGGGATTCGAACCGGGAATCCCTAGCGCTGAGAGGCGAACGTGCTAACCGCTAAATACAATACATTATTTTAATTAATATAAACAGAGATCGGGCGGCACGGTGGCTTAGTGGTTTAGCATGTTCTCCTCTCAGCACTAGGGATTCCCGGTGCAAATCCCCATCTGGGTGGAGTTTCCATGTTCTCATCGTGTCCGTGTGGGTTTCCTCCGGGTTCTTTGGTTTCCTTCCACAGTCCAAAAACATGGATCAAGGTCAATTGAGTTCTTCAAATTGCCCAATATAGAGTGTGTTTGTGTGAGTGAGTGTGTGTCCAGTGATAGATTGCCCCCTGTCCTGGGTGTATCTGCCCAGCGCCCGAAACGTTCTCCCCTGGATGGGCATGGGGAACCCCCCCCCCCTAATATAGGATAAAGTGGAAGATAATGGATGGATCAAAAGATCAGCACTAAACATGTTACACTGTTTATAAACTGTGTTCTGTGATTCGGCCACTAGATGGCAGTGATGGTCCTTGACTTTCTAAAGCGGACTAGATGAGGTCACTGAAGGTCAGATTATTAATGATTTAGTTTTTAATAAAGACATTTCTGAATCAGAGCTTGTTTTTTATTATAGTGAGTTTGTAAGTGTTTTATTAAAGCAATCAGACTCTCGAGGTTGTGTATTATTGGGAATAAATCACGTAAAGAGGTGGCGCTGTTCTCCACTACACGCCGGGACTCAGAACACCTCTTTATGGGCTTTATTCAGAATGAGGCCACGCCCCCTCACACTGTACTGCTTTAATAATGAACTGTATATAATATTTAATGTGGATTTAGATGTTTACTGCTGATACATAAATATATTTCAGGTGAATTCCAATAATCGAGCATTCAAAATGTGTACAGTGTCATGTTATAGCAAGGGCTTAGTGGTTTAACATGTTCTCCTCTCAGCGCTTGGGATTCCCGGTTCAAATCCCCATCTGGGTGGAGTTTCCATGTTCTCCCCATATCCGCGTGGGTTTCCTCCGGGTTCTCCGGTTTCCTCCCACAGTCCAAAAACATGGATCAATTTAATTGAGTTCTCTAAATTGCCCCATATAGAGTGTGTCTGTGTGAGTGAGTGTCCAGTGATAGATTGCCCCCCTGTCCTTGGTGTAACTGCCCAGTGCCCGAAACGTTCTCCCCTGGATGGGCATGGAGAACCCCCCCGTGACCCTAATAGAGGATAAAGCGGGAGATAATGAACGAATGAATGTTATGTCCATATATGGGCATGTTGAGGAGTACAGATTGATTGAACTATAATGTTTTTATAAAAGTCGGTTTCTGATCATACGTACAGTACGTGTGACGTCGCTCTTACCTGGGGGAGTCCACTTGGGCAGCCTGCCCCCTGGACTGGAGTGTGCTGTGGATTTGCTGGTGGGGGGAGTGGGGGGCGCTCTGTTTAGGGCAGAAACAGGACGAGAGGCAGCTGGACTCTGACCGAGGCCCGATTTTTTTACTGGAGAAGCAGAACAAACACCGATTTAGTTCATAATCATCTAAATCCAATTAAACCCAATTAATCAGGACACCATTAAAGAGGAGGTGGACCTTGGTTCTGAACTTAAACCAACCTTTACCACTGTAAAGGTTCTGCCGCCTGAACCCTGAGCGAGTGCCTGAACCTGCGCACCGCCTGAACCCTGAGCAAGTGCCTGAACTTGAGCGCCACCTGAACCCGAGTACCTCCTGAGCGACCTGACACCGCCTGAACACCTGAACCCTGAGCACCTGAACCCGAGTCCTGAACCCTGAACCTGCCGCAACCGCCTGAACCCGAGCAGCACCTGAACCCTGAGCGAGTGCCTGAACCTGCAGCACCTGACTGTGAACCCGAGCACCTTCCTGAACCCTTGAACCCTGAGTCCTCCTGAACCTGAGCGGGGTTCGTCTCCTCCTGAACTCGTTTGACGGCCGTCTTCTTCTGAGCTTTTGCTCTTCTCCTCTGCGCACCTCTTTGAGCACTGAACCTGAGCACCTCCTGAACCTGATCACCTCCTGAACCTGAGCACCTCCTGAACCTGAGCACCTCCTGAATCTGATCACCTCCTGAACTTGAGCACCTGAACCTGAGCACCTCCTGAACCTGATCACCTCCTGAACCCTGGGCACCTCCTGAACCTGATCACCTCCTGAGCTGCAGTCTCACCTGTTGACTGTTTGTTCTTGGGCGTCCTCGCGGGGTTCGTCTCCTTCCTGACTCGTTTGACGGCCGTCTTCTTCTCCGTTTTGCTCTTCTTCCTCTGCGCACTCTTCTTCACGCTGTACTCCTCATCCTCACTTTGATCTTCATCGCTGACCTCAGAGTCGCTCCCTGTAAACGTCCCGGTAACCAGATCTGTGAGCACGCAACAGATCGAGGGGCGGAACCTTAAACATGATGAAGGGCGTGAACGTACCTGCCGTGTCCTGAGGTTTGTATTCCTCTTCATCATCCTCGTCATCATCACTTCCTCGTCTCTTAGACTTGCTTGGCTTTTGGGACGTCCTCTTCGAGCCGACGGCAGAAGACGAGCTCTGATCTCTGGTGATTTGATCCAAACCTAAAATTAAACACAACACAGACGTGACGAGCAACCCACCGACCGACCGGCCACTTTATTAGAGACACCCTCACTGTCCACAGTCCCAGCTCTGCGTGCAGTACCTTAAAGATGGACTTTGTAGTTCTACAATTACAGACTGTAGTATCATTGATTATATGTAAATCCCAAGGCGGCACAGTGGCTTAGTGGTTTAGCATGTTCTCCTCTCAGCACTAGGGATTTCCGGTTCGAATCCCCATCTGGGTGGAGTTTGCATGTTCTCCCCGTGTCCGCGTGGGTTTCCTCCGGGTCCCAACTCTGCGTGCAGTACCTTAAAGATGGACTTTGTAGTTCTACAATTACAGACTGTAGTCCATTTGTATAATTAGGTATTATTAGGGTGGTGGATGCTTACAGTACGACACTGACATGGTGGTGACACCCATTTTTGGTGGGTGGAGTAACACACACCACCAGCACCAGCACCACCACCACCACGTCAGTGTCACTGTGGAGCTAAAAACCCTATTCTACCACCCAAAAAGAGAATGTATTTACTGATTATATGTAAATCCCAGGGCAGTTTAGCATGTTCTCCTCTCAGCACTGGGGAGTCCCGGTTGGAATCCCCATCTGGGTGGAGTTTGCATGTTCTCCCCGTGTCCATGTGGGTTTCCTCCGGGTTCTCCGGTTTCCTCCCACAATCCAAAAACATGGATCAAGGTCAATTGAAGTCTCCAAAATTGCCCCATATAGAGTGTGTGTGAATGAGTGTGTGCCCAGCGATGGATTGGCGTTCTGTCCTGGGTGTATCTGCCCAGCGCCTGAGACGTTCTCCCCTGGATGGGCATGGGGAACCCCCCCCCT
Organism: Corydoras sp. C115; assembly: GCA_019802505.1. Taxonomy (NCBI): domain Eukaryota; kingdom Metazoa; phylum Chordata; class Actinopteri; order Siluriformes; family Callichthyidae; genus Corydoras; species Corydoras sp. C115. The sequence goes on along the minus strand of JAFMOC010000346.1, from coordinate 34,976 downwards.
CCAAGACCCTAATAGAGGATAAAGCGGAAGATAATGGATGGATGTTAATCCCAACATGTGACGATTAAAAAGCAATAGTAAGCAAATCGGTACCCGACCCCTGAACGTGTTCTGTACCTAAACACGAGGCATTCACGCTGCAGTTGGACAGAACCGGAGGGGCATCCTGAGGCGGGGGGCTTGAAGCTTTACCTAAATAAAAAAAATAAATATTAAAGAAATGAATCTGAGAACAGGGCGGTACGGTGGCTTAGTGGTTTAGCATGTTCTCCTCTCAGCACTAGGGATTCCCGGTTCGAATCCCCATCTGGGTGGAGTTTCCATGTCCTTCCCCGTGTCTGCGTGGGTTTCCTCCGGGTTCTCCGGTTTCCTCCCACAGTCCAAAAACATGGATCAAGGTCAACTGAATTCTTCAAATTGCCCCATATAGAGTGTGTGAGTGAGTGAGTGTGTGCCCAGCGATAAATTGCCCCCCTGTCCTGGGTCTATCTGCCCAGCGCCCGAGACGTTCTCCCCTGGATGGGCATGGGGAACCCCACCGCGACCCTAATAGAGGATAAAGCGGGAGATAATGAATGAATGAATGAAAATATTAAAAAAATGAATCTGAGAACAGGGCGGCATGGTGGCTTAGTGGTTTAGCATGTTCTCCTCTCAGCACTAGGGATTCCCGGTTCGAATCCCCATCTGGGTGGAGTTTCCATGTTCTCCCCGTGTCCGCGTGGGTTTCCTCCGGGTTCTCCGGTTTCCTTCCACAGAGTGTGTGTGTGTGAGTGAGTGTGTGCCCAGCGATAGATTGCCCCCCTGTCCTGGGTGTATCTGCCCGGTGCCCGAAACGTTCACCCCTGATGGGCATGGAGAACCCCCCCCCCAGCGACCCTAATAGAGGATAAAGCGGAAGATAATGGATGAATGAATGAATCTGAGAACCCACACAGACAGCAGCATCCACACGGTATAGGAATCCTGATCTGGGTGGAGTTTCCATGTCCTCCATGTCCTCCCCATATCTGTGTGGGTTTCCTCCGGGTTCTCCGGTTTCCTCCCACAGTCCAAAAAACATGGATTCAAGGTCAATTGAATGCTCTTATTTGCCCCATATAGTGTAAGTGAGTTAGTGTACTCAGAGATGGATTGGTGTCCTGTCCTGAGTGTATCTGCCCAGCGCCTGAAACGTTCTCTCCTGGATGGGCATGGGGAACCCCCCCCCCGCGACCCCAGCAGAGTATTAAGTGTAAAATCATGGATGGATGGTATATCAGCCGGTCACCTGGGCAGCGAGTGTCCTCACTGAAGTGCATCAGAACAGGAGGCGAGTCTTCAGGACCAGTTCTGTTTTCTGAAACAGGATCCACAAACTCAAGATCTCAGTATAATATCATTTAATCTGCAATAGAACCAGCAGAACCAGCAGAACCCGACCTGGGTGGGGGTTTTGGGCGGGGGTCTCCTCCGTGTGTTCCACTGGATTGAGAAGCGACAGAACCAACGCGGCTTCCAGGTCTCGATTATACGTTCGATCGTCTAGCGAGACTCTGAAACACATGGAGACGCCTGCCGTGGGTGTTCAGGACGTGAGACGAGTCCGAATTTAAAGGGTTTATCGGTCCTACCTCTCTTTACACCCTCTAACAGGAGCAGCGGGTTCTTTTGCGGGTTCTTTCACCGAAGCTCGAGCTTTTTTATTCGGCGGGGCTTTCACTGCGGCGAAGTCCTCGTCTGAAGAGTACAGAGAGTAACAAGAGTTAATGATATATCATCCATCCATTATCTTCCGCTTTATCCTCTATTAGGGTCGCGGGCAGATACACCCAGGACAGGGCGCCAATCTATCGCTGGGCACACACTCACTTACACAGACACACACGCATACACACTGTATATGGGGCAATTTGTAGAACCCCAGCGATGGATGGCCCGAGACGTTCTCCCCTGGATGGGCATGGGGAACCCCCCCCACCATGACCCTAATAGAGGATAAAGCGGGAGATAATGAATGAAAGAATGAATTTGGAGAACTCAATTGACCTTGATCCATGTTTTTGGACTGTGGGAGGAAACCGGAGAACCCGGAGGAAACCCACGCACGGGGGGGACACTCAGATGGGAATTCGAACCGGGAATCCCAGTGCTGAGAGGAGAACGTGCTAAACCACTAAGCCACCGTGCCGCCATGATATATAATTCATTCATTCATTATCTTCCGCTTTATCCTCTATTAGGGTCGCGCGGGGGTGGGGGGGGGGGTTCCCCATGTCCATCCAGGGGAGAACATTTCGGGCGCTGGGCAAATACACCCAGGACAGAGGGGCAATCTATCGCTGGACACACACTCACACACACACTCTATATGGGGGTAATTTGGAGAACTCAATTGACTTGATCCATGTTTTTGGACTGTGGGAGGAAACCGGAGAACCCGGAGGAAACCCACGCAGACACGGGGAGAACATGGAAACTCCCCCCAGATGGGGATTCGAACCGGAAATCCTTAGAGGTGAGAGGAGAACATGCTAAACACTAAGCCACCGTGCCGCCATGATATATAATAATAATAATACATTTTATGCGGCGGTTTAGCACGTTCGCCTCTCAGCGCTAGGGATCCTCAGTTCGAATCCCCATCTGGGTGGAGTTTCCATGTCCTCCCCGTGTCTGCGTGGGTTTCCTCCGGGTTCTCCGGTTTCCTCCCACAGGCCAAAAACATGGCTCAAGTTAATTGAATTCTCAAAATTGCCCCATACAGAGTGTGTGTGTGTGAGTGAGTGTGTGCCCAGCGATGGATTGGCGCCCTGTCCTGGGTCTATCTGCCCAGCGCCCGAGATGTTCTCCCCTGGATGGGCATGGGGAACCCCACCGCGACCCTAATAGAGGATAAAGCGGGAGATAATGAATGAATGAATGAATAATAATACATTTTATTTGAAAGCGCCTTTCAGAACACCCATGGACGCTGTCCAAAGCATACATATTAAAAACATTTACATTTAAGAATATATACTGATGTACCATGTGACCTGTAGGTTTAACATGTTACACATCATATTGGGGCATCGTTAATGTATCTGGACAATAACAGGCGTGTGCTCCTCAGACGGCAGCATGAGGAAAGGTGGGGTTCCAGGAGGTCATGAATTGTGGAGAAGGTCCTGCTCAGTAGTCCAGAATTCCCAGTTTAGTGATTTATTTTGCTCACACACAGAGGAGTGTGTCCTCCACATTTAACCCATCCATGGCATGTGAGCACATGGGCATGGGGCGGTACACGGCCCCCGGGGAGCAACAGGGGTTAGGTGCATTGCTCAAGGGCACTTCAGCCATGGTCCATGTTGGGACCGGGAATCGAACCGGGGACCTTCAGGTCGCAAGACTGAGTATAACAACAGGTCAGGACTCACCTCGCCTCCTCCGGATGTCTCTCATCAAACCATGTTATGATGAACGGCTGCAGGAAGGGCTGATCCCCAAATACTGTATCCCCCAAAATCTAAACACCATGAGCTCCTCATCAGGAACATGATATTAATACAGAGTCTGGACTGTTGTAGCCTATAAGCCTAAAAGCTAAACCTCTTCATCCTCAGAATTAGAGGTGAGCTGCAATATTCGCTGATTCGACGATTCGATTCGGAGAACCGTAGTCGACTATGAACCTCATAGTCGAATGTACTATTTTGACCACATGGGGGTGCCCTTGGCTGCTGCTAAGCATTAGTTTTTACATGAAATGTCTTTGTTTTCGTTATATATATAGCCTTTTGTCAAATAAAATCATCATAATTTCTAGAAAAAAAAAGAAAAACAAAAAAAGGTTTTCTTTTGTTAGAAAAACAAGTAAAATATATATTTAAAAAACTTTTTAAAAAAAAAACTATGCTTATAGCGCCATCTTGTGGTGAAATTTTAACTGATTCGACTATCAGTCGACTATAGGGAAAATCTGACGAATCAGATTCGACTATGAAAATCTTTAGATGAATACAGCCCTACAGGGGTCACCCCAAAAGTGCTCATGAATATGAAACAGACAGGTCATGTGAGTGTAACTAACAGAACGGCGCTTTCTTACCGTCGTCGTCCATGAAGTCGGAGTAATCCACCGCTTTCTTGATCCTGACATGAAAAAAAAAAACATTTTAAATCTCACATCAAAGACCCACAACACCTCCATAATGTGTCCGAGACATGTAAGGACAGCAGAGCAGTGAGTGGAGGAAAATCCATGTGATGATGAACGCATCACACTGACTCCAAAAAAAAAATCCTATTATTCCTATCATTCCTAGTAGTTTAGCATGTTCTCCTCTCAGCGCTAGGGATTCCCGGTTCGAATCCCCATCTGGGTGGAGTTTGCATGTTCTCCCCGTGTCCGCGTGGGTTTCCTCCGGGTTCTCCGGTTTCCTCCCAGTCCAAAAACATGGATTAAGTCAATTGAGTTCTCCAAATTGCCCCATATAGAGTGTGTCTGTGTGAGTGATTGTGTGCCCAGCGATAGATTGGCCCCTGTCTTGGATGTCCCCCCTCCCCACGACCCTGGATAAAGTCGAAGATAATGGATGGATGGATTCCTATATGGCAGGGATAGGATTTAAATCTCACAGCCAATCATGTTACAGGACTAGGATTATGTCACATGGCTGAATCCCAACCTGCCCATAATATCACAGCAACAGGTTTAGGTCACATGACCAAGCATGAAAATAAATAGGAAGGCGTGCATGGGTCATATGTGGATTGTGGAGTTGGTATGTTCTCCCCAATGTTTGCATGTCGGATTCTTCCCAAACTCTGGTGTACTCCCATAGTGGACTGAAGATGGTGAATTGGTTTTAGGTGTGAATATGTTTCTCTGGGGGGGCATCATGGTGGCTTAGTGATTGGCATGTTCTCCTCTCAGCACTAGGGATTCCCGGTTCGAATCCCAATCTGGGTGGAGTTTCCATGTCCTCCCCGTGTCCGCGTGGGTTTCCTACGGG
>JAFMOC010000346.1:0-25000 GCA_019802505.1 Corydoras sp. C115 | reverse complement strand
TTAACGACGCAACGAAGAAAAACATTATGTCATGAGAGGAAATGAGTCTTTTTTTTGAAACAACCAACGAAAAAGGAAACATGAAAAAGGTTCCTCTGAGAACCAGACAGGGTTACTAAATGGAACCTCATTGAGAAATGTTTTTTGTTTTAATTAATAACCCGGAATGAACAGTATGGTTTCGGATGTTAAAGTGCTTTTTTGCGCGTTTCATCTTTTTTTTTATTTATTATTTTTTAATTAATTAATTAATTAATTTATTTATTTTTAAGATTTATTAGTAAGTAAGATACAATAAGGACAAATTCAAAGAATTGCAATGAAAACAAAAAAAAAGAATAATAGTAAAAAAAAAAACATAAATATATCAAATAAAAAATAAAATAAAATAAAATAAGTCTGCTGTCCTACTATACAGAGAGAAAAAATCGTGTTTCATCTTAAAAAACAAAAAAAACAACAAGTGTCACAAAAACCTTCATCATTAAACACCGGCCTGCGCGTTACAGACGTCCCGAAGTCCTCATGCATTTAAAAAACCTTTATTTACACGACTTTTTATGTGGCATTTAAACAGTAAGACGCCATAAAACTCTTTTCTAATCCACATGTAACTGCTTTATCAAAACAAACCAAACAGAACTTGAACGGCTTGCGGGACCAGAGAACCCGGCTGTGTCAGAAATCACAGATTTAAGTTTAGAAATGAGTGCTATCCCATAATTTAAGCGGAGCTGAATGCGAACCATGTTTGAGGTCTGATGGTTCCAGTCGCAATGCGTCACAATCTAATACATCATACACACAGACTTTAATATAAAAAGTCTGTGTGTGTGTGTGGGGGGGGCATCCAGGGGAGAACATTTTTGGGAGCTGGGCAGATTCACCCAGGACAGGGCGCCAATGTATCACTATGTACACACTCACTCACACAGACACACTCTATATGGGGCAATTAAGAGCATTCAATATTGACTTGATCCATGTTTTTGGACTGTGGGAGGAAACCAGAGAACCCGGTAGGAAACCCATGCGGACACGGGGAGAACATGGAAACTCCACCCAGATTGGAATTTGATGCTGGATCCCTAGCGCTGAGAGGAGAACATGCCAAACCACTAAGCCACAGCCCCACCCTGAATATAAACTATGCATTGAATTTTATTTAATTGTTTATGTTTTTTGTTCCGCCCAGTGATAGATTGACCCCCTGTCCTGGGTGTATCTGCCCAGCACCCGAAACGTTCTCCCCTGGATGGGCATTTGAAAACCCCCCCCCCCCCCCCCGCCACCCTAATATAGGATAAAGCGGGAGATAATGAATTCATTCATCCATCATCTTCCGCTTTATCCTCTATTAGGGTCGTGGTGGGGTTCCCCATGCCCATCCAGGGGAGAACGTTTCAGGCGCTGGGCAGATACACCCAGGACAGGGTGCCAATCTATCACTGGACACACACTCACTCACACAAACACTCTATATGGGGCAATTTGGAGAATTCAATTGACTTGATCCATGTTTTTGGACTCTGGGAGGAAACCGGAGAACCCGGAGGAAACCCACGCAGACACGGGGAGAACATGCAAACTCCACCCAGATGGGGATTCGAACCGGGAATCCCTAGCACTGAGAGGAGAACATGCTAAACCACTAAGTCACCGTGCCACCCTATGATAATAAATGAATGAATTAATGTTTCTTATTCCTTTGAAGGAACCCTGCTGGTAACAAAGTACCAAAGTCCCGTTCCTTTAAAACTTAAGTGCAGTTTTAGTTGATTATATTCGTTCTCTCTTATATTCATTCATTCATTATCTCCCGCTTTATCCTCTATTAGGGTCGCGGGGGGTTCCCCATGCCCATCCAGGGGAGAACATCTCGGGCGCTGGGCAGACAGACCCAGGACAGGGCACCAATCCATCGCTGGGCTCACACTCACTCACACAGACACACTCTATATGGGGCAATTTGGAGAACTCAATTGACTTGATCCATGTTTTTGGACTGTGGGAGGAAACCGGAGAACCCGGAGGAAACCCACGCAGACACGGGGAGAACATGGAAACTCCACCCAGATGGGGATTCGAACCGGGAATCCCTAGCGCTGAGAGGCGAACGTGCTGACCACTAAGCCACCGTGCCGCCCTCTCTTATATTAAAAATATTTTTTCTTTAATAATTAAAAACATTAGATTAATAGATTAAGTTTTATTAGATTTTAAATGTCTGTGGTGCTGACCTGCCCTCGAGCGTACATTGTAGTGATAATAATAAAGTCCCACTCTTGGTGTTCATGGCAGTTCTAGTATGTTTAAAGATGTGAGAGAACATACCAAACTCCAAATAAAATTAAAACCCAGATATCTGAAGTTATTACTCTTTTTTTTTTCTGGGCAATTTATAGTTCTGCATGGTTTTTAAAAAAAGTAACTTACATGTGGATGCGGTAAGAACATACCAAACTCCTCAAAGAGCTCAGCTGTGGTTGATATAGATTAAGCATGTAGATATAGATTTTGTACCTTGAATCCCGTTGCACCATATTATCTGAATTCTCGGGTATGTACATGACCTGCGGTGACCCGGACCCGCTTCAGCCCAAGGTTCCGGATTTCCTGGGACTGCCGGGGTTCCTGGAGTGCGCCACCTCCCACGGATCGTCCTCGTTCAGGAACTGCGGAGCTTCTCTGGACGTGTTGCGTTCCTCTGGAGCTTCCAACTCGAGGTCGACGTCGTCGTCGCGGGCCGCCTGCGAGTCTGGCTCCTCGGCCCGGGCGGAGACGGGGCGGGCGCGTGGCGATCCGGGCGTCTCGTCGGTCTCGCGGTCCCGACGCTCCCGGTGCTGGAGGCGCTCCAGCGGAACCGAGTTCTTCTCGGACAGAAAGAGAGAGGACTGCGGGAGGTTGCGGCCCGCCGCGTACGGCTGCTTCATCCCGTCCAGGTTCAGCAGGATTCCCGAGCGGGGCGAGTAGTACACGTCCCGGTGGTTCTCCAGGAGTTTGTGGTGGAACAGACAGTCCTCTCTGAGGCACACGGTCTGTTACCGGGAGACGAAACGCAACGTTGGTAACAGGTTCTATTTCAGTGTAACATCTGATACAAATCTAGATTTACATTACATTTACATTGGGTCATTTATGGGCGGCACGGTGGCTTAGTGGTTTAGCATGTTCTCCTCTCAGCGCTAGGGATTCCAGGTTCGAATCCCAATCTGGGTGGAGTTTCCATGTTCTCCCCGTGTCTGCGTGGGTTTCCTCCCACAGTCCAAAAACATGGATCAAGTCAATTGAGTTCTCCAAATTGCCCCATATAGAGAGTGAGTGTGTGAGTGAGTGTGTGTCCCAGCGATAGATTGGCGTCCTGTCCTGGGTGTATCTACCCGGCGCACGAGACGTTCACCCCTGAATGGGCATGGGGAACCCCCCCGGACGATCCTAATGGAGGATAAAGCGGACGATAATGGATGGATGGATTTATGGGCGGCAAGGTGTCTTAGTGGTTTAGCATGTTCTCCTCTCAGCGCTAGGGATTCCCGGTTCGAATCCCAATCTGGGTGGAGTTTCCATGTTCTCTCCCCGTGTCCGCGTGGGTTTGCTCCGGGTTCTCCGGTTTCCTCCCACAGTCCAAAAACATGGATCAAGGTCAATTGAGTTCTCCAAATTGCCCCATATAGAGTGTGAGTGTGTGAGTGAGTGTGTGCCCAGCGATGGATTGGCACCCTGTCCTGGGTGTATCTGCCCAGCGCCCGAAACATTCTCCCCTGGATGGGCATGGGGAACCCCACCGCGACCCTAATAGAGGATAAAGCTGAAGATAATGAATGAATAAATGAATGGGTCATTTATTGAATGCTTTTTATCCAGTGACAAGGTGAGCACAGGGTTCATCACAGCGCCCCCTGGAGCAATGAGGGTTAAGGGTCTTGCTCAAAGACCCACACTGGTAACTTCAGTGGACCTGGGATTTGAACCCACAACCTTCAGTTTGATAACCCAACACCCGAACCATTGAGATACTGCGCCCTCTGGGTCCCGTCAGATCAACTTTTTTAGTTTAAACAGGGTTGCAGTTCTATTCAGGGGGTGGCGTCAGAGCTGGGCTTTCGGGGCTGTAGCCCCGGGTGTTTTGTCAGTTGCCCCGGGTGTTTTGTCAGTAGCCCAGGATCAAATGAGGGCAGCTTTCTCTGCAGCCTCTCCTCCAGCAGCGGGACCGAACGATGGAGTCACCGTCAGCTGTTTGTGCTTCCAAGCTCTGTGTGTGTGTGTGTGTGTGTGTGTGTGTGTGTGTGTGTGTGTGAGGAGTTTTTTTTCCGCCAGTATCGGGAGTAAAGTTACCGTAATAACTGTATGTTGTCTGTAAAGAGCAGCGTCTAAGCTTTCAGAAACCGTCTGAATTTTTCATAAGGCGCAAATTGTCTCAGAGTTACGGTAATTAAATCAAAACCTCGTTAAAACTGTCTCAGAGTTACGGTAATTAAATCAAAACCTCGTTAAAACTGTCTCAGAGTTACGGTAATTAAATCAAAACCTCGTTAAAACTGTCTCATCTGCGACTCGTAAAACAGATTCATGCTTTTCAGCAGAAGCTCAGGTTCATTTATTCAAAGGTTTTCAGCCAAAAGTATCATTTATTAAACCTGAATGTGCTGCCCCCTGCTGGCAGACATATTTCACATATTATTTAATTTTATCCAATATAATTAATAAATGATCAAACTAAATTAATGTAACAACAAAATGGATAAATACACTCATGAAAGGGTAATGTTTAAAGAGGACAGAGGGGGTTAAAGCCCCTGATGTTTCTAAACCCTAAACCCGCCCCTGGTTCTATTGATGGTACTCTAAATACATTAAATTTCATTAAACCCAAACTTGTTTTCTCAGCCATTAATGACGACATCAAAGAGAACCTTTAATGTTTTTCTGACGTGTGTGTGAAGTTTCAAATAACTCCAGTAGGTGGCAGAGCTGCAGTGGGGCCACCATTCATCCACAACAACAACAAAACATCCTCAAGAAGCTGGAAGCATGTCAGCATATACATCCATCCATTATCTTCCGCTTTATCCTCTATTAGGGTCGGGGAGGGGGAGGGGGGTTCCCCATGCCCATCCAGGGGAGAACGTTTCGGGCGCTGGGCAGATACACCCAGAACAGGGGGGCAATCTATCACTGGGCACACACTCACTCACACACAGACACACTCTTTATGGGGCAATTTGGAGAATTCAACTGACTTGATCCATGTTTTTTGGACTGTGGAAGAAACCAGAGAACCCGGAGGAAACCCACGCGGACACGGGGAGAACATGGAAACTCCACCCAGATGGGGATTTCGAATCCCTAGCGCTGAGAGGAGAACATGCCAACCGCTAAGCCACCGTGCCGCCTATGTCAGCATATGTATTAAATAAAGAAGAGAACATCACCTGAGCTCATCTGTGTGTTTGATGTAGATTAATGAAACATTTGTGATGTAACTGTGATACGGATCCTCATCATGTTGGGACAGACAACAAACCAAAAAAGCTCTTTAAAGTCATGTGATGGTTCTTCAGTTACTCACAGAGGTAAAGAGATTGCCCGGTCCGTCCATGCACAGGAACCGGTTACTCTTCACTCCGAAAATGGCGATTCGGTCCCGAGTCTCAGCTTTAAATGAAAAGACACCTGTTGAAATGATGAAAGGGGTTAACATGCGTGAATTAAAGTTTAAAAAGTGTAAATTATAACCACCAATGCTCAGATGATAATACTACTACTAATAATAAAACTTTTCATTTTATTTTAATTAGATTTTTTTATTTCTGTTTCTGCTTTTTTAATTTGGTTTCTCGTATTGTATGTTTAATATGTCCTGTGTGTTATAATGATATCCTGCTTTATGAGTGTTTGTAAAATGTCTTTGAGCTCCCTAAAAGCGCTATATCAAAAAAATTTCCAATCTTGAAAACTGCAAGATCCTGAAACATTTTAAATCTGGAAAGCCGAACGTTTTAATATGAGAACTTAAAAACAGCACGCACAGTTAGGAACACTATTCATTGTTTTTTACGTCTGAACACTTTGCGGCAGCGAACGAAGAAAAAAAAACCGTGCGTTTAATTTAAATTATTATGAGAATTAACTTTCTGGGGGCAACGGTCGGCTTAGTGGTACTTAGCATGTTTATCCTCCTCAGACGCTAGGGATTCCTCGGCGTTCGAATCCCCAGTCTGGATGGGAGTTTCCATGTCCCCCCGTGTCTGCGTGGGTTTCCTCCGGGTTCTCCGCGCCTAGTTCCTTTCCCACAGTCCAAAAACATGGATCAAGGACAATTGAGTTCTCCAAATTGACCCCATATAGAGTGTGTATGTGTGAGAGTGCTGTGTCCAGTGATTAGATTGCCCCCCTGTCATGGGTAGTATCTGTCTCAGCCGCCCAAAATGTTCTCCCCCATGGTATGGGCATGGGGAACCCACCTCCCCCCCACCAGCGACCCTAATAGAGGATAAAAGCGGAAGATAAATGAATGATTTCTTCTTCTTCTTCTTCTTCTTCTTCATTCTTATTATTATTTATTATTAATTATTATTTCAATCTTGAAAACTGCAAGATCCTGAACAACATTTTAAAGTAAAGTCTCTTTAGCTCCCTAAAACAGGAGAGCCTATATCAAAAAAATGTGTATCCGATATTATTTAGATTATTACCCCCTTTCTTCTATATGAGTATGTGAGTTGCCAATCTTGAACAAACTGCAACGATCTTGAAGCATTTTAAATCTGGAAGCGTCCTTCTCTTTAGGTCATGAAATTTAACCTGAGAAAACTTAAAACAGCAGACAGTTGGAACTCTTCGTTGTTTTTTACGTCTGAACGCTTTGCCGGCGGCGAAGAACAGAACAACAGTGCGTTTAATTATTATTGAGGAAATTAACTTTTTTCATTCATTCATTCATTATCACTCGGGCTTTATCATCTATTAGGGTCGCGGTTGGGGTTCCCCATGCCCATCAAGGGGAGAATGTCTCGGGCGCTGGGCAGATAGACCCAGGACAGGGGGGCAATCTATCGCTGGGCACACACTCACTCACACAGACACACTCTATATGTGGCAATTTTTTTGGAGAACTCAATTAACTTGATCCATGTTTTTGGACTGTGGGAGGAAACCAGAGAACCCGGAGGAAACCCACGCGGACACGGGGAGAACATGGAAACTCCACCCAGATGGGGATTCGAACCGGGAATCCCTAGCGCTGAGAGGAGAACATGCTAAACCACTAAGCCACCGTGCCGCCCTGATTTATTATTATTATTATTATTATTATTATTATTATTATTTCCAATCTTGAAAACTGCAAGATCTTGAAGCATTTTAAATCTGGAAGCGTCCTTTTTAGTTAAAGTTTAATCTGAGAACTTAAAACAGCAGACAGTTAGAACATTTCGTTGTTTTTACGTCTGAACGTTTTGCCGGCGCGAAGAACAAACCGTGCGTTTAAATTATTATGAGAATTAACTTTTTTAACCCTTTAAAAACCAAACAGCGGACACAGACCGTAAGGGAAAATAAAACACAATTTAAAGGTCATGCGCTCGAACCCTCGGCCGCGGTGCAGACGCCGGGCTGCAGACGCGTAAGCGCGCGCACTCACTGTAGGATCCGCGGTGCGTGCTTTTGCGCACGTGTCCGCTGGGGCTGATTTCCAGGTAGAAGTTGTGGAGCTCGGTGCTGCTGCGCAGGTGCACGTACCTCCGCGGATTGCCCCAGTTGGAGCCCTGCAGGGGGGAGGAGGAGTGGCTGGGGGCGGCCCCGGTGTCGGCGCATCCCCGGAGCGCCGCCAGCCACACGGCGAGCAGAACGCGGGTTCGAGCGGCGGTGCGCATCGCGAAACTGAACGGCTGGAGGGGTGTGAGCCACGCGGCGTGGACGTCGCTCTGAGCCGAGGGCCGTCCACGCGGCTATTTAAGCGCGCCCGCGCGCCACTCCTCGCGGCCCGGCTTGACGCAACTCTTCGCCCCCACGCGCGAGGCGGCGGAAGAGCGGATGCGGCGGTTTTGCGCGCGCGCACCTTGTTGTTGTCGGGCAGCGCGCAGATAATTGCGCGTTGCAGGACCGTGGCTGCGTTTAGCGACGCCCACCGGACACCGGCCGGACCTCCGTGCCCACGTGCCGCAAGCTGCCGCGGCGCAGCTGGAGACGCTCGGGCATTCTCAAAGCCCAAAGCCCGCTCCCGGCCTCGGCTGCGCCGCGTCTGCGCCTGCGCCTGCCTGCGCCTGGATCAGGCTTCCGACCAAATCACGGGCTGCGTGGGACGCGTGGGGAAGCGGGCCGCAGTCTGTCTGTCAGTCAGTGAGTCAGTCTGTCAGTGAGTCAGTAAGTCAGTCTGTCAGTGAGTCAGTAAGTCAGTCTGTCAGTGAGTCAGTCAGTCTGTCAGTCAGTGAGTCAGTCAGTCTGTCAGTGAGTCAGTCTGTCAGTCAGTCAGTCTGTATGTCAGTTAGTCTGTATGTCTGTCAGTGAGTCAGTGAGTCAGTCTGTCAGTGAGTCAGTCTGTCAGTTAGTCAGTGAGTCAGTCTGTCAGTCAGTCTGTCTGTCTGTCAGTCAGTCAGTCAGTGAGTCAGTCTGTCAGTGAGTCAGTCTGCCAGTGAGTCAGTCTGTCAGTGAGTCAGTCAGTGAGTCAGTCTGTCAGTGAATCAGTCAGTCAGTGAGTCAGTCTGTCAGTGAGTCAGTCTGTCAGTCAGTCAGTCTGTCAGTGAGTCAGTCTGCCAGTGAGTCAGTCTGTCAGTCAGTCAGTGAGTCAGTCTGTCAGTGAGTCAGTCTGTCAGTGAGTCAGTCTGTCAGTCAGTCTGTCAGTGAGTCAGTCTGCCAGTGAGTCAGTCTGTCAGTCAGTCAATGAGTCAGTCTGTCAGTGACTCAGTCTGTCAGTCAGTCAGTCAGTGAGTCAGTCAGTCTGTCAGTGAGTCAGTCTGTCAGTCAGACAGTGAGTCAGTCTGTCAGTCAGTCAGTCAATTTTCAGTTTATATTTTCAATTTAAACGCTGGGCGGCACGGTGGCTTAGTGGTTTAGCATGTTCTCCTCTCAGCTCTAGGGATTCCTGGTTCGAATCCCCATCTGGGTGGAGTTTCCATGTTCTCCCCGTGTCCGCGTGGGTTTCCTCCGGGTTCTCCGGTTTCCTCCCACAGTCCAAAAACATGGATCAACTCAATAGAGTTCTCCAAATTGCCCCATATATAGTGTGTGTGTGAGTGAGTGTGTGCCCAGCGATAGTTTGGTGTCCTGTCCTGGGTCTATCTGCCCAGCGCCCGAAACGTTCTCCCCTGGATGGGCATGGGGAACCCCACCGTGACCCTAATAGAGGATAAAGCTTAAGATAATGAATGAATGAAAGTAAAAGTGTGTGTGTGTGGTCACTGGTAACAGGTGTGTGTGTGTGTTTGTGTGGTCACTCTCTGTCCCTCTCCTGGTGACAGGTGTACAGGTGTATGTATACAGTGCTGCCAGTGCACAGCTCTCCCTGTGTTCCCCCAGCAGGTGGGGTAGTTTTTGGGTGGGGGTGAGGGAGGTGCAGTTGGGGATGATGTGTGTAGTATTTCTCTCTGATCTCGGTGTATTTGGTGTTTTATTCAGTGTTATTGAGGGTACATGGCTGACACGCCCTCTTCTGTCGGGGCAGCCGGGACCGTCGGGGTCGCCCCGTCTCGATGGCCAGGTGACGTACGCCGAGTCTGTAAGTCTCACCGACTGAAAACTTATTACTTCCTCACTTCCTGACCATGAGCGGTAGAGGGCGCCCGCGTTCCGCCTATCCCACCTGTTCACAAGGCGCCGCGCAGCGCGCTCTGCGGCCAAAAGTATGAGGACGACCTTCACGACTCCAGCACCTCAACCGAGTCAGGCAGGTTTCCACTTCCAGCTTTGCTGCAACAGTTTGGGGAAGGCCCTTTAACGCAGCTCTTCTGTAATTGTGAGATTTTAAACATATATATTTTTTTAGGCGGCACGGTGGCTTAGTGGTTTAGCATGTTCTCCTCTCAGCGCTGGGGATTCCCGGTTCGAATCCCCATCTGGGTGGAGTTTCCATGTCCTCCCCGTGTCCGTGTGGGTTTCCTTCGGGTTCTCCGGTTTCCTCCCACAGTCCAAAAACATGGATCAAGCCAATTGAATTCTCCAAAATTGCCCCATATAGAGTGTGTCTGTGTGAGTGAGTGTGTGTCCAGTGATAGATTGGTGTCCTGTCCTGGGTGTGTCTGCCCAGCGCCCGCGACGTTCTCCCCTGGATGGGCATGGGGAACCCCACCGCGACCCTAATAGAGGATAAAGCGGGAGATAATGAATGAATGAATGAATATATATTTTTTAGGAAAACCGGTTTTGGGTGGCTTAGTGGTTTGGCATGTTCTCCTCTCAGCACTAGGGATTCCCTCTTCAAATCCCAATCTGGGTGGAGCTTGCATGTTCTCCCCGTGTCCGTGTGGGTTTCCTCCGGATTCTCCGGTTTCCTCCCACAGTCCAAAAACATGGGTCAAGGTCAATTGAATTCTCCAAAATTGCCCCATATAGAGTGTGTGTGTGAGTGAGTGTGTGTCCAGTGATAGATTGGTGTCCTCTGCCCAGTGCCCAAAACGTTCTCCCCTGGATGGGCATGGGGAACCCCACCGCGACAGTAATAGAGGTTAAAGCTGAAGATAATGGACGGATGGATGGATTTCAGGTCATTGGAGATTTTTCATTCATTCATTCATTGTCTCCCGCTTTATCCTCTATTAGGGTCGCAGTGGGGTTCCCCATGCCCATCCAGGGGAGAACGTCTCAGGCGCTGGGCAGATAGACCCAGGACAGGGCGCCAATCCATCGCTGGGCACACACTCACTCACACACACACACACACACACACACACTCTATATGGGGCAATTTTGAGAATTCAATTGACTTGATCCATGTTTTTGGACTGTGGGAGGAAACCGGAGAACCCGGAGGACACCCATGCAGACACGGGGAGAACATGGAAACTCCACCCAGATGGGGATTCGAACCGGCAATCCCTAGCGCTGAGAGGCAAACGTGCTAAACCACTAAGCCACCGTGCTGCTTGGAGATTTTTGAGTTCCCAAAAAAAGAAATCAACACACAAGACCCCAGCTAAAAAAAATCAAACTTTATTTACTGATATAAGGAATACGGTGACCCTGCTGTGCACAGCACATACGTACAAAAATAAAAGGAAAAAAACACTTTAGCTTTAATATTTTCATCTTCACAACGAATCGTCTTTGCTTTGCAGAAACCAACGCATGAGGACGGTCTCGATTCCCATCGCTTCTCGAGTTCAGAACGAAATCAAGGCCGGAGGTGAGGTATATGTTAAGAGTGAGAGAAGAAAGAAACAGCAGAGACTCAAAGCCAGACTCTGAGAAGAGCAGAGGGGCAGAAAATCCTGAATATGACCCCCAGACCCGAAGAGCTTCACATTTACAGCGCGTTTCAGTCACAGATACAAACTCATCAACATAAAGAGCAGCGCAAAGCCACGAGGACCGAGCTGGAGACTTACTGACATCTAGTGGTGAGATCGGAGATTGCAGTCGTGACCCAGTGCTGGTCAGATACGAGAATCTCACTCTGAGGTAAATCGACCCAACGCTTTGATCTGATTATTCATTCATCCATCCAATATGTTCTGCTTTATCCTCTATTAGGGTCGCGGGGGGGGGGGGTTCCCCATGCCCATCCAGGGGAGAACATTTCGGGCGCTGGGCAGATACACCCAAGACAGGGCGCCAATCTATCACTGCACACACTCTATATGGGGCAATTTGGAGAACTCAATTGACTTGATCCATGTTTTTGGACTGTGGGAGGAAACCGGAGAACCCGGAGGAAACCCACGCGGACACGAGAAGGACATGGAAACTCCACCCAGATTGGGATTCGAACTGGGAATCCCTAGTGCTGAGAGGAGAACATGCTAAACCACTAAGCCACCGTGCCGCCTGATCTGATTATAATCTGATAAATTCATTCATTAGCTTTCGCTTTATCCTCTATTAGGGTCACGGGGGGGGGGGGGGGGTCTCCATGCCCATCCAGGGGAGAACGTTTCAGGCACTGGGCAGATACACCCAGGACAGGGCGCCAATCCATCACTGGACACACACTCACTCACACAGACACACTCTATATGGGGCAATTTGGAGAACTCAATTGACCTTGATCCATGTTTTTTGGCCTATGGGAGGAAAGCGGAGAACCCGGAGGAAACCCACGCGGACACGGGAAGAACATGGAAACTCCACCCAGATGGGGATTCGAACCGGGAATCACTAGTGCTGTGAGGAGAACATGCTAAACCACTAAGCCACCATAGTGTTTAATAATCCATCCATTATCTTCCGCTTTATCCTCCATTAGGTTCGCGGGAGTGGGGGGGGGTTCCCCATGCCCATCCAGGGGAGAACGTTTCGGGCACTGGGCAGATACACCCAAGACAGGGCGGCAAGCTAACACTGGGCACACACTCACTCACACAGACACACTCTATATGGGGCAATTTGGAGAACTCAATTGACCTTGATCCATGTTTTTTGGACTGTGGGAGGAAACCGGAGAACCCGGAGGAAACCCACGCGGACACGGGGAGAACATGGAAACTCCACCCAGATGGGGATTCGAACCGGGAATCACTAGTGCTGAGAGGAGAACATGCTAAACCACCAAGCCACCATACCACTCTGGATTTGGTTTTAATTGATATGGGGCTATATGGGGCAATTTGGAGAATTCAATTGACTTCCATGTTCCATGTTTTAGAACTGTGGGAGGAAACCGGAGAACCCGGAGGAAACCCACGTGGACACGGGGAGAACATGCAAACTCCACCCAGATGGGGATTCGACCCGGGAATCCCTAGCGCTGAGAGGCGAACGTGCTAACCACTAAGCCAACGCCTGTCTGAATTTACCTCGGGGCAGCAACAGCCCCAATCCAACCCCCCCCCCCCCCCCCCCCCCCCCCCGTCTGAGGTTCCACAGATTCCTCATCTGCAGGTGCTCATGCAGAAGCCTCCCACTGACAATGGACATCAACAAAGACATTCGGAGCTCTGACAGGACACCAGCCTCCATGTCCAACGGCTCCATAAACATTTTCTCAGCTGCCGCCGTAAATCTGAAGGACGCGTGCCACCGGCGTTCCGATCGGCCGGCGTCTGGATTCTCACCGGCACCACCACCGCGGATCTGCCCCTCCATCCCCATGGGGCAGGACCTTCTCCATGTTTCAGGACATTGGTGTTAACGAGTTACTATCACTCTGATGAAGGTCTGATTCCACCAATCGCAGCGAGGGGAGGTGTGGATGAGCGGACGCCGGTTCTGGGGGAGACGGGAGGCGAAACCGAGGGTGTGAGGAAGGTGGGGGGAAGAAGAGGCGGGTTCTAACTCTAGAACATCAGGACGATCAGATCCTCAGCTGTTAGTCCAAGCCCTCAGTCAATCCCAACTCGGTTACTGTAAGCCGGTCTCCCAGCATGCACCATCAGGCCTCTACAACTGATTCAGATCTCCGCAGCCCGACTCGTGGTCAACCACCCAAGAGAATCATGTGACTCCACCTCTCCTCTCTCATTGGCTCCCTGTAGCTGCTGCATTCAGTACTCTGGCTCTGATCTACAGGACGTTCTCTGGATCTGGCCCCTCTTGCCTTCACTCTAGATTTCCAAAATACACTCTAGTGCTGAATGTCACCTGGTGGGGCAACCTCACCGTGGTGCCGCCTCTCACTCTGTATCGAGTACCACCCATCAATGGCGGAACCATCTTCCAAACTCTGCCTGTGACGCTGAGTCACTCAGCCTCTTCAAGAAACATCTCAGAACCCATCTCTTCCAAAAAAATACGATCTAAAAAAAAATAATAAATAAGATAAAATAAAGGGCGGGCGGCACGGTGGCTTAGTGGTTTAGCATGTTCTCCTCTCAGCACTAGGGGTTCCCGGTTCGAATCCCCATCTGGGTGGAGTTTGCATGTTCTCCCCGTGTCTGCGTGGGCTTCCTCCGGGTTCTCCGGTTTCCTCCCACAGTTCAAAAACATGGATCAAGTCAATTGAATTCTCAAAATTGCCCCATATAGAATGTGTGTGCGCGAGTGTGTCCAGTGATAGATTGGCGCCCTGTCCTGGGTGTATCTGCCTAGCACCCAAAAATTTCTCCCCTGGATGGGCATGGGGACCCCCCTCCGGGACTATCTAGGGGCAATTTACATAGGAGCAATTTAGAGCAGTCAATTTACCTTAAGTATGGCACAGTGGCTTAGTGGTTTAGCATGTTCTCCTCTCAGCGCTAGGGATTCCCAGTTCGAATCCCCATCTGGGTGGAGTTTGCATGTTCTCCCCGTGTCCACGTGGGCTTCCTCCGGGTTCTCCGGTTTCCTCCCACAGTCCAAAAACATGGATCAAGTCAATTGAATTCTCAAAATTGCCCCATATAGAGTGTGTGTGTGTGAGTGAGTGTGTGTCCAGCTATGGATTGGCGCCCTGTCCTGGGTGTATCTGCCCAGCACCCGAGACGTTCTCCCCTGGATGGGCATGGGGAACCCCACCGCGACCCTAATAGAGGATAAAGCGGGAGATAATGAATGAATGAATGAATGAAAATAAAGGGTGGTTGGCTGCGTGGATGACATCACAGGAAGGTCCACGTTTAGAGAAAAGGGTCAATCCATACCGCTGTCTGACCACAAGGTCACGGCAGCCTCTAATTTAAACCAACCTTCTGTTAATTCCCTCCACTCAGCGTTTTTATTCTCTCCATTATTACAGAGAGTTCTGAAGAAGGGCAGCACATGTACCGTGTATTTAGGGATGTAAAGGGTTAAGGGTCAAATCCCCTATTACCTTATAAATGCCACGGAGGACTCGCAACTGCCGGACTGTGTCTGATCTCCCATAACCACCTGGTGACCATCAGATAATGGCTCGTGGATCGTACGCAGGTGAGCTCCGGAGTTCAGCTCTGATGTTTCCCGAAGGAAGTGAAGAACGTGCCGTGTGCAGAACCCCGGAGTTCTCATGATGGATGTGCGGAAGATGAGAACCCTTAACGACCGTGCTGACCCTCTGATGATGTCAGAGTTCAGGACTGGTCCCTGACTGTGAACTAAAAATGGGCCGATACGAGAATCGGAATCTCAAGGCTTCGGGGCATTTTCTTTTTGAACCGAAACGGGGGGCCGGGGGCCGAGCCTCCGCGCAGGTATTCGCGAAGCCGCCGACTCCGTTCCAAAGTCGGGAACCCGCATAGTTCCGGCGGAATAAACAGACGTGCGCATAACTCGGGATGAAAATAGTACCCCTCCTACCCTCCTACCCTGTAAGCCATTTGTAGCAAATGGGTCCGAGAGCACGCCGGCCGCCTGGCCCGAGCTCCGGCCGGTCGGCGACCCTGTCGTTGAATTCGGCATTGCCGTGCCTCTGCAGTGCCACTGCAGCAGAGGCACTTAGCCTTGTCACACACACACACACACACACACACACACACACACTCCCACTTCCCTGGGGACGCTGCCAAAAACCACACACACCCACACTGACACATACGCACATGAATAAATAAAACGGCCCACAGCGTCCCTTAGTTTTGGGTAACAGCATTGGCGGAGCCTTCGTGCAAATGCCGCTCGTCCGAACGCGACGGGCTCGAGAGGACCCTTAAGCATTTCTCCTCGGGAACGTTCCGGCCCGGCCCGGCCTCGTGAGCGTGCGGCCCGTCTCGTTCCTAAATGCAGAAACCCGTACATTTCGGCGTTTCAGTGCCGTCGTTCAGCAGCAGCATCCTAATTAGCAGCCAGAGATACTTTCAGCTCACATTTGCATGAGATCCCTGTGTTTTTTTTTTTTTTTTTTTTTTTTTTTTTTGTAATATTTCTTTAGATGCACGACGAAAACCTGGTGGAACCGGTGTCCCAGCGCCCGGGCGTAAGACCAGGCCACGCCCCCTTCGAATCAGCCTCAAAGATGCCAAGCAAACAACTCGGTGTCGCCCCTGACGTCAATGCCATTATTATTAAGAGAGCAGCAAATTCAAGCTAAGATAGCACCCCCCCCACCCCATCCCCGTCCCCGTCCCACTCCCCAACCCCCAGTGGGAGAGTCCCTGCAGTGCCGTGGCCAGCATGCCAGCCCTATTTCTGACTCCCCGGGGCGTTCGGGGAATGCATGCCGAAGAGGCGACAAGAAGGAACCGGCAAGGCGCCCGAGCTGGTCATGCGAATAAAGGGGTTTGCTTCGAGTGCCCACATGCTTCCACCGTCTAAACGTTTCAAAACATCAAACTCCATTCGGCTCGGATAACCGACAAGGTTCCCGATCCTCCATACACACATGAGGAGCACCGCAGAACCCGTCCACCCCATCCGGGTTCTCTGAGGTAATTGAAAATCCTCCCGCCGGAGAAGCCCAACTCCCAGCCGTCCCAGTTCCAGGCCCGGCAAAACGTCTGAGCCCGGGGCTCCGGCGATGCCTTGGTATCCAGATTGCATTAAGTGTAAAAAAAAAAAAAAAAAAAAAAAAGAGGAAGCAGCAACGAATGGCATGAAAGCTTTCCAAATATACATATAGAAACTCCAGGTGAATATTCGAGGGGTATCGGCGAGCTCGCCTCCCGCAGGGGGTCATGTTTTTTTTTTCGTTTCCCGCCTCAGAGAGACGGCCACGTGTGCAAATGCGGAGGGATGACGACGCCGGCCTCAAATCCGAGGCAGGAAGTGTGTAACGGTCATGGAGGTGCTGGCCTTGTTGCCCCTCTTGGCCCTGCCGTGTTTACTGAGGGCGATGTAGAAGCCTTTATAAGCTGAGGACTCGTAGGCGTTGTAGTTGTTGGGCAGCAAGGTCTCCTTGAACTTGCACTCGTATTTGAAGACGGGCTGGAAAAAAAAAGGCGGAGACGAAATCCCATCAGAAAATCAATGATGTCATGATCAGAAAAAGGTTCAACCTCAATGAACTACAAACGAATGACATCAACCCTCCAACAACTTCTATAAACCCTTTATAAACATATATACAATTTCTATAAACCTATTGAAACCCTGTATAAACTTTATCTATCCATTCTCTACTAGGATATCCCCCATGCCCACCCAGGACAGGGTGCCAATCTATCGCTGGGCACACACTCACTCACACAGACACACTCTATATGGGGCAATTTGGAGAATTCAATTAACTTGATCCATGTTTTTGGACTGTGGGAGGAAACCGGAGAACCCGGAGGAAACCCACACGGACACGGGGAGAACATGGAAACTCCACCCAGATGGGGATTCGAACCGGGAATCCCTAGCGCTGAGAGGAGAACATGCCAAACCACCAAGCCACTGGCCACCCATACTATTATTATTATTATTATGTTTATTATCATTCATTCATTCATTCATTATCTTCCGCTTTATCCTCTATTAGGGTCGCGGTGGGGTTCCCCATGCCCATCCAGGGGAGAACGTTTCGGGCGCTGGGCAGATACACCCAGGACAGGGCGCCAATCCATCGCTGGGCACACACTCACTCACTCAAACACACTCTATATGGGGCAATTTGGAGAACTCAATTGACTTGATCCATGTTTTTGGACTGTGGGAGGAAACCGGAGAACCCGGAGGAAACCCACGCGGACACAGGGAGAACATGGAAACTCCACCCAGATTGGCATTCGAACCGGGAATCCCTAGCGCTGAGAGGAGAACATGCTAAACCATAAGCCACTGGCCACCCATACTATTATTATTATTATTATGTTTATTATTATTCATTCATTCATTCATTATCTCCCTCTATTAGGGTCGCGGTGGGGTTCCCCATGTCCATCCAGGGGAGAACGTTTCGGGCGCTGGGCAGATACACCCAGGACAGGGCGGCAATCCATCGCTGGGCACACACTCACTCACTCAAACACACTCTATATGGGGCAATTTGGAGAACTCAATTGACTTGATCCATGTTTTTGGACTGTGGGAGGAAACCGGAGAACCCGGAGGAAACCCACGTGGACACAGGGAGGACATGGAAACTCCACCCAGATGGGGATACGAACCGGGAATCCCTAGCGCTGAGAGGTGAACGTGCTAACCACTAAGCCACCGTGCCGCCCTGTTTATTATTATGTTTTATATATATATATATATAGGCGGCACGGTGGCTTAGTGGTTGGCATGTTCTCCTCTCAGTGCTAGGGATTCCCGGAGGAAACCCATGTGGACACAGGGAGAACATGGAAACTCCACCCAGATGGGGGGGGATTCGAACCAGGAATCCCTAGCGCTGAGAGGAGAACATGCTAAACCACTAAGCCACCGTGCCGCCCTGTCTGGTTTCCAGAACAACCTCAATGAGGCCGAGTCTCTGATGGGAACGGTCCTCGTGAGGTTGTCCTGTCGGTCTCACCTCTCCCTCAGCTTGGACGCTCATCATACAGATGCACACTGGCATTCCGTCTCCATAGCAACCGATTCATTCTGAGTGAGGGTGCGGGACGCGCCGGAGTCGATCCCGATGCCAACAGGCTGCAGGATGACGAGGCAAACCTTCACGCTCTTCATCTTACTCATGCAGAAAACCTGCACTGCCATGAGGAGGAGAACATGCAAACTCCCAACGGAAAGGAGCTGCAGGGACTGAGGCTTCTCTATACGTCTGCAGAAACTTCATCTCAATCTTTAGTTTAGTTTTTTTTTAAAGTCCTAATATTCGATATAGGTGGCCTAGTGGTTTAGTATGTTCTCCTCTCAGCACTAGGGATTCCCGGTTCGAATTCCAATCTGGGTCGGGTTTGCATGTTCTCCCCATGTCTGCCTGGGTTTCCTCCGGGTTCTCCGGTTTCCATCGCGGGGGGGATGGGGGGTCCCCATGCCCATCCAGGGGAGAACATTTCGGGCGCTGGGCAGATAGACCCAGGACAGGACACCAATCTATCACTCACTCACACAGAAACACACAATCTATATGGGGCAATTTGGAGCATTCAATTCTCCATGAATCCATGTTTTTGGACTGTGGGAGGAAACCGAAGAACCCGGAGGAAACCCACCCGGACACGGGGAGAACATGGAAACTCCACCCAAATTGGGATTCAAACCTGGATCACCAGAACTGAGAGAAGAACATGCTAAACCACTAAGCCAGTGGCCAACCATTCTATTATTGTAGGGAGGGGGTTCCCCATGCCCATCCAGGGGAGAACGTTTCGGGCGCTGGGCAGATACACCCAGGACAGGGGGCAATCTATCACTGGACACACACTCACTCACACACACACGTTCTATATGGGGCAATTTGGAGAATTCAATTGGCTTGATCCATGTTTTTGGACTGTGGGAGGAAACCAGAGAACCCGGAGGAAACCCACGTGGACATGGTGAGAACATGGAAACTCCACCCAGATGGGGATTCGAACCGGGAATCCCCCATTAAGCCACTGTGCCGCCCATTATTATTATTCATTTTCATTCATTCATTATCTTCCGCTTTTATCCTCTATTAGGGTCGCGGTGGGGTTCCCCATGCCCATCCAGGGGAGAACGTTTCGGGCGCTGGCAGATATACCCAGGACAGGACACCAATCCATCGCTCACACACTCACACACACACGTTCTATATGGGGCAATTTTGAGAATTCAATTGACTTAATCCATGTTTTTGGACTGTGGGAGGAAACCGGAGAACCCGGAGGAAACCCACGCAGACACGGGGAGAACATGGAAACTCCACCCAGATGGGGATTCGAAACCGGGAATCCCTAGTGCTGAGAGGAGAACATGCTAATCACTAAGCCACCGTGCCGCCATATATATATATATATATAAATATAAAACACAATAATAATAATGGGCGGCACAGTGGCTTAATGCGGGATTCCCGGTTCGAATCCCCATCTGGGTGGAGTTTGCATGTTCTCCCCGTGTCCGCGTGGGTTTCCTCCGGGTTCTCCGGTTTCCTCCCACAGTCCAAAAACATGGATCAAGTCAACTGAATTCTCAAAAATTGCCCCATATAGAGTGTGTCTGTGTGAGTGAGTGAATGTGTGCCCAGCGATGGATTGGCGCCCTGTCCTGGGTGTATCTGCCCAGCGCCCGAGACGTTCTCCCCTGGATGGGCATGGGGAACCCCACCGCGACCCTAATAGAGGATAAAGCGGGAGATGATGAATGAATATTTCTTCAGATGTAGGGGGTTAAGTTCAGGAGCAGCGTGCAGGATGACACAGCATCAGCATCAGCATCAGCATCAGCACCCGAGAGATTATCCCACACAGAATGCATTTTAAAGCCTATCCCATCCCTTCGGCCGGCTCAGCTCGGTTGGGGTTTGGTGGTGAGTGCACGCCTGCGGGGGTGCTGTGCACACTGCCCTGCGGCTCCTACCGTCCCGTAGAGTCTTCCTCTGCTGCTCATGGCGACGAACAGCTGGCTCCTCAGCCCGTACAGACTCACCACGCCCCGCTCCACCGCCGTCACCTCCAGCAGACCTGCGAGGGGAGCGCAGAGAACGTCAGAGCCGCCGAGCCTGCAGCTGTGCCCCAAACCCACCCCACGCAGGACGTCCCGATTCCAGCCGTGTATTAAGTTCTCTGATGTTCTGCAAACGCGCCGGCACGGTGGCTTAGTGGTTTAGCATGTTCTCCTCTCAGCGCTAGGGATTCCCGGTTCGAATCCCCATCTGGGTGGAGTTTGCATGTCCTCCCCGTGTCCGTGTGGGTTTCCTCCGGGTTCTCCGGTTTCCTCCCACAATCCAAAAACATGGATCAAGGTCAATTGAGTTCTCCAAATTGCCCCATATAGAGTGTGTCTGTGTGAGTGAGTGTGTGTCCAGCGATGGATTGGCGTCCTGTTCTGGGTGTATCTGCCCAGCGCCCGAGACGTTCTCCCCTGGATGGACATGGGGAACCCCACCGCGATCCTAATAGAGGATAAAGCGGGAGATAATAGATGGATGGACTTACAAATGAGGGCGGCACAGTGGCTTAGTGGTTTAGCATGTTCTCCTCTCAGTGCTAGGGATTCCCAGTTCGAATGCCCATCTGGGTGGAGTTTGCATGTTCTCCCCGTGTCTGCGTGGGTTTCCTCCGGGTTCTCCGGTTTCCTCCCACAATCCAAAAACATGGCTCAAGGTCAATCGAGTTCTCCAAGTTGCCCCATATAGAGTGTGTATGTCTGTGTGAGTGAGTGAGTGTCCAGTGATAGATTGCCCCCGTCCTGGGTGTATCTGCCCAGCGCCCGAAACGTTCTCCCACTGGATGGACATGGGGAACCCCCCCCCCCCCCGCATAATAATTGGATGCATAATAATAATAATAATAATAATAATAATTATTATTATTATTATTATTATAATAAAAGTATGGGTGGCCACTGGCTTAGTGGTTGGCATGTTCTCCTCTCAGCGAAGGTAATGGATGGATGGACTTACAAATGAGAACATTACAAGTCAGAAGTTATTTAATGCGCCCCCCCCCATATAACATTCAGGTAATAGGTAATAATTATAATAATTAAAGGTAATAATTATTATACATATAATTCTGGTTTTCTTCATAACTTCTGACTTGTGATGTTCTCATTTGGATGAAAGACTAAATGATTAAATATATAAATTTATTTGCACATTAAAAAAACTAAGTGGCGCGTTTGGACCGTCAAAGCGCGCGCGCGTATGCGCGGACGCCGCGCTCCGGGTTCGGTTCCCCGCAGGCGAACTCACTGTACGGGTCCTCGTCGTGCGCGCCTCCGATCCGTCCGTCCGGCAGCACCTGCAGGTGAAACCCGATGCCCACGTTGCAGTAGAGGCGCCGCACGCGCCTGATGCCCAGCAGGTAGCCGCTGTCCCGGTGGGCGTCCGCCCTCGCGCCCGAGATGGCCAGCGCGGAGCGCGGCAGCAGGCTCTCCCAGCCGCGCTCGGACCGGGTCGCGTTGCTCGCCGCGGCGCTCGGCGGCCCGAATCCGGCCAGCAAGCCCAGCAGCAGCGCGGCGGCGGCGGCGGCGGCGGGGGGCGGCCAGCGCGCGCCGGCCCGGCGCACCATACTGACAGGCGACCTTCGCGCGGTGGCCATCCGGTTCACCTCCGGGGGGCACGTGGTGCGCGCGCGACGCTAAAAATACCGCCGCTCCCGTCCTCCTGCCCTCGGCATGGCGGCGCGAGCTTATTTATAGCGACTGCCGGGAGAGGGTTCGAGCCCGCGCGCTGCGGTGCGTGCGCCGGTTGCGCCAGTGCTGAAAAGTGGTGATGAACACGCTTCGCCTCCTGCCTTTTGGAGGGCGGCGGGGGTGGGGGGGAGGGGTGGCGGGGAGGGTGGTGGTGGTGGTGGTCCCGCGCGCACACACACCCCCCCCCCCCTCCACACACACACCTTACGCACCTTGCCCTCAGATTCCCCCCCCGGCATCCGGAGTGACATCTTCACTCCTGATCCTCGCGCGTGCGGGGATGGGGGGGGCGGTGGGGGGATTGGGGTGGGGGTGGGGGGGGGGGGGGGCGCACCACAAAGTTGCGGCGTTGAGCGCGCGGGCAGCGCCGGGCCGCCGCTGATGGAGGTGTGAGTGTGTGTGGGGGGGGGGGGGGACCCAAATTGGGACGCCGCCGCTCATGTGGCCGATTCCTTATTTAGAAGGGAGGTGTTAAAACGGGCCGCTGGTCACCGGAGAGCAACGGAGCCCCGCCGCCCCGCCGCCGCACCGCAGCCTCTGCCCCCGAAGCTGACGCGCCGCTCGGACCTCCGGCAAAACACCGCGGCGTGAGTGTCCGGCTTCACCTCCAACCCAGAAAGTCACCACCTGCGTGGCTTTTATTATAAAGGAATAATAATAATAATAATAATAATAATAATAGGGCGGCACGGTGGCTTAGTGTTTAGCATGTTCTCCTCTCAGTGCTGGGAATTCCTGGTTCTAATCCCAATCTAGGTGGAGTTATGTTCTCACCGTGTCCGCGTGGGTTTCCTCCCACAGTCCAAAAACATGGATCAAGTGAATTGATTTCCTCAAATTGCCCCATATAGAGTGTGTCTGTGTGAGTGAGTGTGTGCCCAGCGATAGATTGGCGCCCTGTTCTGGGTCTATCTGCCCAGCGCCCGAGACGTTCTCCCCTGGATGGGCATGGGGAACCCCACCGCGACCCTAATAGAGGATAAAAGCGGGAGATGATGATGATGAATAATAATAGGGTGGCACGGTGGCTGAGTGTTTAGCATGTTCTCCTCTCAGCGCTAGGGATTCCCGGTTCGAATCCCCATCTGGGTGGAGTTTCCATGTTCTCCCCGTGTCTGCGTGGGTTTCCTCCGGGTTCTCCGCTTTCCTCCCACAGTCCAAAAACATGGATCAAGTCAACGCCCCAAATAGTGTATGTCTGTATGAGTGAGTGGGCTGTGCCCAGCGATAGATTGGCGCCCTGTCCTGGGTCTATCCCCAGCGCCCGAAACGTTCTCCCCTGGATGGGCATGGGGAACCCCACCGCGACCCTAATAGAGGATAAAAGCGGGAGATGATGATGATGAATAATAATAGGGTGGCACGGTGGCTGAGTGTTTAGCATGTTCTCCTCTCAGCGCTAGGGATTCCCGGTTCGAATCCCCATCTGGGTGGAGTTTCCATGTTCTCCCCGTGTCTGCGTGGGTTTCCTCCGGGTTCTCCGCTTTCCTCCCACAGTCCAAAAACATGGATCAAGTCAACGCCCCAAATAGTGTATGTCTGTATGAGTGAGTGTGTGCCCAGCGATAGATTGGCGCCCTGTCCTGGGTCTATCTGCCCAGCGCCCGAAACGTTCTCCCCTGGATGGGCATGGGGAACCCCACCGCGACCCTAATAGAGGATAAAGCGGGAGATGATGATGATGAATAATAATAGGGCAGCACGGTGGCTGAGTGTTTAGCATGTTCTCCTCTCAGTGCTGGGAATTCCTGGTTCTAATCCCAATCTGGGTGGAGTTTGCATGTTCTCCCCGTGTCCGCGTGAGTTTCCTCCGGGTTCTCCGCTTTCCTCCCACAGTCCAAAAACATGGATCAAGTCAACTGAATTCTCAAAATTGCCCCATATAGAGTGTGTGAGTGTGTGCCCAGCGATAGATTGGCACCCTGTCCTGGGTGTATCTGCCCAGCGCCCGAAACGTTCTCCCCTGGATGGGCATGGGGAACCCCACCGCGACCCTAATAGAGGATAAAGCGGATGGACGAAGATAATGAATGAATGAATGAAATTTCCCCATATAGAGTGTGTGTGTGTGTGTGTGTGTGTGTGAGTGAGTGTGTTCCCAGCGATAGGTTGGCGCCCTGTCCTGGGTGTATCTGCCCAGCGCCCGAAACGTTCTCCCTGGATGGGCAAGGGGACCCCCCCCCCCCCCGCGACCCTATAGAGGATAAAACGGAATATAATGGATGGATGAATGGATAAAAATAATAATAATAATAATAATAATAATAATAATAATAATGTGTAAAAGCCTGGTGAGCTAAAAGCAGATGGTGATTAATATGTTTATGTAAACGTGCTCGTTCTGCATGGAACCACTTTTGCAGGGTTTCTTCGTCCCGCAGGAATGCCGGGATAGGCCTCCTGCGGGAGAAGCTGCACATGCAGAGTATGCCGTGGCACTTTTGCACAGTCATGCTGTGTATCATCAGCAGCCTCGCTGAGGAACCCTGACAGTCCAATAGACTGAGCTGAAGATCGATAACAGATCAACATCAGGACAGAACGCTCAGATCGGTCACGTGATTCTGCTGCGCGCGGCTCTCCGTTTTAATCCCGAGCTGCTCGGCAATAAAATCAACTTTTGGAGCTTCAGATCGGTTCCTGTTCTTTAAGGTTGCGTGTTAATGCTCTTTTAATCTATACCCAAAAATGGTCCCCTTAAGGTTCTTATTAAAGATTAGGGAACTTTTCTATAAAATAGGTGTCATTCTCAATTTAGTGCATTTATAAAATCAGACACCTGCCAATGCATTCTGAAGAACTGTGGAAACAGTTTGGGGAAAAG